>VZTX01013914.1:226467-466026 GCA_013400915.1 Pardalotus punctatus
GAGGAGAGGAGAGGAGAGGAGAGGAGAAGGCTGAACAGGGGTCATATTAATTGCTTCAAGGCAACACCTTGATCCAAATCTAAACTATTCTGATACAATTTTTTAGATCAAGAAGAGAAATTAATGGATTCTAAAGGACAGAAAAGACATTTCCCATTGAGATCCTCAACACTTCCTCACTTGATGGTTAATTCTTTCATTAGAGTCTTATCTTACATCTTTTTGTTAGAAGATGGCAGGACAGGACAGGACAGGACACCCACTATCTTGGTTTTGGTTTGTTCATTAGGCCATCAATGAAGACTAGTATTCCTGTCCTTGAAGTTTTAGATCACTGCTTATTTCAAACTAAAATGGAATTGTCAATCCCTGGTATTAGCTTTTCAAACAAACTAAGTGATATTTATGATAGTCTACTGTATTTATCTTCAAGATGACTTTATTTGTCCTAGGTTGTGGATCCCTGCTTGATCTTAGATTATTATGATTTGTTTGTTTTATCTGCTTCTCAAAGATTTATATTCTTAAACTCCTTCAGTGACACTAACAAAGGTTTGATAGTCCAAGTGATAAACCAGTTCTGCTTTTAAGTTTCTTATAAAACTTCATTACAAGTGAAATTAATCACTGTAGATTTTAATGTGAAGAGAAGACAGAGACTGTTCTTTGATGGACTGTGTTCAAAAAGCTGGGTAAGCTTTATATCACTCTATATGATAATAAAAAATTACGGTGTAAAACCAAGGTCATATCATAACACATGAACAATAGCACAGTGTGCTCATGATGCGCTGACAAAGGACACTGGTTCAGCTTTATGGCTCATACTGTAACCTTCCTCTACTTCATGTGCATTCCTAAGACATTTGCAGTTCTGCTCCTACCTGAAAACAGACAATATTTTAGGAATAAATGGTTAGATTTAGTTCCAGTTTACCCAAGAAAAGTCTGATTTATATGCCAACATGAATGTCCTGGATCTGCGTTCAACTGAAGGGATGCAGTTAATTGAATATATTATCATTTATATCCCTATTTGTCTGTCTTGCTCAATGCTTTAAAATGTCTTGAAAGCTTCAGAAGTAAAGTAGATTCTGCAAGCAAAAGGGATCGGCATGGTTTGTTATGTTCCAAAATCCTCTGTCAATGTGAAAGAGTAATCATATTGAGAAGCTGTTCTGCTCAGTATTAGAAATTAATATATCACTTTTTTGTTTTCTTTGTTTTAGTTTGGGGTTTTTTTGTTTGTTTGGGTTTGTTTTGTTTTGTTTTGTTTGTTGTTCAGAATAGGAAAATTAGTATTACCTAAAATATTTCCAGCTAGCATCTATTGGTGCATTAAAGGCTGTAATCCAGGCTTGTCTAGAATGATCTGAAAGAAGAATGTGTCTAACCATGGCTCCAAGGAAGGGAAAAAGAATTCTTTGACAGTACCCCTATTCCTGCTTTCCCATGGAGTGCTCAACCACAGAGTCACCCTTTCACATTGTCACCCGTCTGCTTCATTCTACCGTGCAATCCTGAGACCTGAGCAGAGCTGTCTTAACCCAGTGAGTAGAAGCCATTGGAAGATAAACATAAACAGATGTTTGCACATGTGTGTGATTCGCTCAAAGTACCTAGATGGGTTTGGATATGTACCTTATAAATACATAGAGGATGGAATTATGAAATTACAGTAGGAAATTATCTCCAGTTCTGCCAAAAGATAACCTGTTCTTTGTAATTTTTGAGGTCTTGATTTATCTTGCTATGGTAATGCTAAATTGAGACTACACTAAAAATGACCATTATTTCACCTACTAAATAACTTAATTATCAAATAGACAATGCAGACGTGCTTGTGAACACACAATACAGTGTTCACAAGCACAGTGAACAAGAAGTGTGCTGTCCCTTTCAACATTGTCACTAGAGTCAGGCTCTAAGCAGCTGGAAAAAGTGCAGCTCTGTGACTACATAACTTTGCAACAGCAAAGTCTGACCACTTAATTCTGTGGCAGTGCAGTGGGAATCAGCAATTAGAGGCAAATTAAGTTGTGTTCAGGTGATTTGATGCAACACACATAGTGTATTTCATCTCTCCAGTAAAATGAGAACAGATTTGAAGGTTTTAGTCATAAAACAGGAATTTAAGTGATAAAAATATTCCAACGTGAGCAGCACCAAAGCAAGTCTATACAGCTGCTTTGCAGAGTAATTTCATGCAGCCGTGGGTGAATGTGATTTTTTTTCCCCCTGAACATGCAGGAGAGGATGGCTGATTTAAGTGCTTCATGTGATTAAGTAGACAAGGTGACCATTTTTCTGCATTTATGTAGAAGCAATAAAAATGTGCTGTCATGTACCAAATCCTAGGGTCAAAACTGCAGTTACTACTTAGGCAAAACTCCTGTTGACATCAGTAGTTTTTATTGAATGTGGGCAGTGAGCCTTCTTCCATGTTCTTAGCCTGCCCTCTCACATTCTTAAATAGCACCATCAGGTGGCTAAGAGGGGGAGAAAAAGAAATGTGATTCACGTAGTCATTTGAATGCCTAAAACCCGTGGCTGGTCCTTTTTTACCCCCAACCCTTGAGGATTCAGCATAGGAGTCTGTCTAGAGGGCACCAGGACAGTCAGACCCATGAGCTGGAGCCTTGCAGGAGGATCTGTGTTGAAACAAACCACACTGCTCAGGCTTGATGGTATTCTGTGAAATTTTGGATCTGTTTACCTTTTTGACCCCATTTGGGGCATAAAGGAGCAAGTAGCTCAGTACAGTGTGAAGTGTAAAGATTGAAGCTTTAGATGATCGTGCTACAAGGCAAGGATGTGCACTCTGGTGTGTGCCTGCTCACTGCCTCTGCCATGGGTGGTGCTTGAACAACATTAGCCTGGTTTGTTTTGTTTCCTGCTGAAATTAAGCTGGATTGGCTCTATCTATTAAATTTTTTGATGTGTGAATTTATTCACATCCAATCCTTTTTCATAAGCTCAGTCCCCCCACCAGAGAGAATAGGGAGATGGGAATGTACTCTCAGCCAAGTACACCTTCCCCTCCCTGGAACCCAGGACTTTTAACCAACTCTTTGGAGTCCAAAGAAGCCTCACACCAAAGTCCTGGAAATGCTCTAAGCCTGCCAATGCCTGCACTGCCTGACTTCTGACTCGAATAATAACAGTGAAACATGACTGAGCTGCTTGACATTTACAAAAAGGTGCTTGTTAAAAACAGTTCCTCCCAACTTAATTAACACTAAAACACTTTAGGTGCTCCTCCAAGTACATATTAAAACAGCTGTCCTTTTCCCTGAAATGGAAGTAAACTAGAAGTGAGCTTCAATAAAACCAATGGACTATGACTTCTCCCAAGCACAACTGTAATGAAATGTTACTGCTGTAATATCCAGCTAAATAAAGAGTGGTGAGCTGGCTGGGCCAGCTGTGGTGGCAGATGCAGACAGGATCATGGGCTTTAAACAATGCTATCACTGAATAAACACAGACAAGGAGATAACATTTCTACACCTCCCCAGTTTCCATGAAATTAGTTTCTATTATTCTAAATCCAAAAAGCTGATAATCCTCCCGGTATAAAACAAATGTCAGTGATTGTTCCATACATGGTATCATAAATTGCCATTGGTCACTAGTCGGGAATATTTGGAATTATGTGTCTGGAAATTGTGTGGCGTATTTGAGGAGACTTGATGCTTTATTGGTGAGAGATCACCCAGTGGTTTATAGATCACCCTGTGTGCCACACTTTCTTTCATAAGGAAGTTAATGCATGACCTAAAGGCCACTTCCAAACAGGAATCCTTCCTTATGAAAATATCCCAGTAAATACCAACTTAAAACTGACTAAAGGAGTAAGTTCTAATCAATACAATAAAAATATGGACTTTCTGTGTTAGATGCGGCCAAAAAGGTAAAATGTACCTCATTTAAAATCTACTGAGATTTTGAAATTGAGCACCATCCCAAACTGAAGTCAAAGTATAAAAATTTCTCCAATTTGGCTCTTACATATCATGTCATCTGACAGTTTCAACATGAAAAAAAGAATTAAAAAAAATATGGCAACAATGTCCATGAAGCTTTTTGAAACTTGTTGTATTCATGTGAAATACTAAATATTACCGACATTTTCCAAAGGAAAAAAAATACTATTTAGTGTTGTAAGTCATTTGACAAGGCAAATGCAACAGTAAATAAATGCTAAATAATTATGAAAATTTATCTTGCTTCTCAATCTAAGTGTCAAAATGCATAATTGTCCAAGCTCAGAATCTCATAGTACCCTACAGGCCCACTGGTGTTCACGGACTTGGTTTAGATGCATATTTGATCCTTGCAGCATTTGTTTTCTTTTATCCTCCTTAAAACTGAACTTTTCGCCCCTGTTAAAATTGTCTTGGCAAGATAAGAATCTGTGTGGTTATAGGATGTAATAATGTATTTAATAATGATGGGAATGATTTGCTCGTATTAAATAACAGCATTTTACCCAACAAGAAGTTCCACTGAAGTCAAAAGGCCACTTGACACTTGGGTAATAAAGTGCTCCCATGCCATAAAGGAGATTACTCTGTCCTATCCCTATGCATTTTATTGGCCAGCATTTGAACAGATCAAGTACTGCTATTGTGGAAGATAAATCATCACAAATTCACCATGTCATCTCAGCTCATTTTTATTGTATTTGCAGGGAAGGAGTTTTAAGCTTAGATAAATATTGGAGATGACACTTTCACTGAAAATAACCAGTCACTGGGAAATAAATGAAATGTGCATAGATATTGCTTTTAAAGATAAAACTTGGTTCCTGGGTTTTTAAGGGCACACTGACAATAAACCATCAAAATAAAACTCGGTTTATCTTGCAGGAAATTCACACGAAACCCATGGAGGAGTGCTGTGAAGATCTGTGTGTGCCCACAGGGCTTTCAGGCTTCTCCAGAAGCCGATGGTCAGGCTCCACAAGCACGAGCAGGAGAAGGCTGCAGGTGTGGGAAAGGTTCTCTCAGTCTCCCTGTTGCTGTTTCATATCCCGCATCTTCCCCCTCTGTGCTTGCTTGCACCAAGGAAACTTTACCTAGCTCTAACATCCCCATCCTTTGTCTGGGGGAATGGCAAAAGTTCTGGGAAGCAATAATATCTTTTAATGGAAATGAATAGGAGAAAGCAATGGAGAAGCAGAAAATATCCCATAATTTAACATAACTATCCTATAGCAATCAGTTTGGGAGAACGGGCACTGACACCTGAAGGGTAAATAAATTTTATTATCCTTTGAGCCAGACACAACAGTTTATTTTCTAAGAACAACTCAAGGGAACATTTCCTTCCCTCCCTAGCATCCTATTACTGTATTTTTAGAGGAGCGGGTGATTGTTTACCATTGTTTGTAACATGTCACCAAACAATTAAGCCTCCCTCAACTAACCTGATGGATTGGTAATGAATTTGCTTAGCAGGGTAATTCATGCATAAAAGCTTACCAGATGTCAGATATCTGTTTCACAAGAACCAGGGCAGCCCTCAATAAAAAGGGTTCAAACTGCTGGTAATTCAGTATTTCTACTTAAGTAGATTTTATTAGAAGAATTTAGAGAAACCAAAGGAAAGTACAGACAGACTTTTCACAGAAGCATAGGATGGTTTGAAACTTCTAAAGTCTATCTAGTCCATTAGGTCCTGCTTTAAGAATCCTCCTAGTTGCTTGATCATATAAAAGAATTATAATTCTCAATAGCAACATCTGAGTTTTTCACTAAATGAATATATGACCTCAAAAATTCTTTCTCACAGGCTGAAAAACAAGTGGCATTTCCTTAAAATCAGCTTTCCTGAAGACATATCAGCTCTGTCAAGAGTGGTGATTAAGAACCACACACATACAATAAACAGTTATCTCATTTTCATTCACTATTTCTTAATCCACTATTTCAAGGGAAAGGTGATCAGGTATTGAAGAGGGTATCTTAAACAAGAGACAGGGTTTATTCTTGGCTCTTTCTCCCCAGTTCCAGCCTTGTAGCTTATCTGAACACTTTTTGGTTTGGGTTGGGTTTTTTCCCTTAATCAACCAACAGAATTAGTTACAAGGAAAAAAACCATCTCTCATTTTATGTTAAACAACCCTAGTAGTATTCCAGCATCCAGCACTAAAAGTGTTGCTTTCCTGTACCACTAATATTGCCTGTTTCTAGTCAAGAAGTGTTACTAATATATATATATATATGTATATGTATGTATTAAGTTCAGACAGTTTGGAGTTGGTCTCATGTGTGCATTACCTGAGAGGCCAGAGGTGGATTTTCCCACAGCTGTGCACACACATCTCCTCCCAAGCTCAGAGCAGGGCGAGAGGATAATCTGCCTCTGACACACACTGGTATGACCATGTTGATATGATGGCAACCCCTGAACAGATTTGCTAACTAGAGTTTTATAAATCACAGGTTATCCTGCTTCTTCCAAATTACGTCAAGGAATCATGCAGAGTTGCCAGTTTGAGAGCCAACCGCATCCTCTTGTACTCCCTACGTTGCTGATAAAACCTGAAAACATTTGCTCTTCGGTTAGACCATAATCATGTTGGGTTTTTTCCTCATTTTTCAATTTTCATAATTATTTTCAGCAATTTATCGGCTTTGTAATTTTCTCTGCTTTGTCTTTATGCACAGATTGACTGTTTGTTCCTCCCAAGGACATTTCCCTTGCTGTCAGACAATGACTGGATCAAATTAGGGGGTTTTAGACCCTTTTGCTTCTTTTCAATTAGTGAACAGACTGAAAATGGAAACAAAGCATATTATTTATGCCTTTCTTTCCTCCATTACAGCAGCTTTCAGGCAAGCCAAATGAAGTATTTTTTAACACTTCACGTAATTATCTTTGTGCTTAATGAAATTATGGAAATTTGCTAAAGAGCTGGCTGTCTCTGGCTACTGTAGCTCACAGGGAAGCGGGGAGTAGCCACAGACAAAGAGAGCCCAGGAAAAGCTGCTGTTCTGTATTAGGCACCTCTGTGCTGGGACCAATTTTCAAAAAGCACTTGGGGTATATGTTGCAAATGTTTAGGAAGGATCTGTAAGCATTTAATGGGTCATTTGTGCACCATCTGAGCAGAATTTGAAAAAGTCTCGGTATCCTTTGAATATATATTTTGGAATATCAAACCTATTGCTGACGCAGTTTCAGTGTTGGCCAGAAAAACCATTTTGCAAAGATGTGGATGTGTGCAAGTATTCATCCATCTGTGGCTTTTGTTGGGGTGAAAACACCAGAAAGCCAGAGAGCAGCTCTGGGAAACAGCACAGTTCTTTGACTTATGGGATGGATGCTACATATTGCAGGAACATTACTGTTGAGCTGAAGCCAACAGCTGGAAAATTTGGGCTCAGCATGCCCAAACCTGCCCTTTGCCTCCCAGCGTGGATAAACCCCAAAAACATCCTGTTACACAAGTGAGAACTGCTGAATCCTCCTTTCCACCTCCAGTTCCTTCACCCTCTGTGCCCTCCCAGCTGTGCTACTTAGGCATATGTGAGTAGCACACCAAAATATAACAGAAAGTGAATTTATTTCTATCTGATGCTCCTGAGACACTATCAGTAATCCTTCTCTTTCATATTTATTTTACTGGCGGTGTATTTATTTATATTGAAGTTGCCATTGTCTGCGAGAGAAGTATGGAAGAGCTCGTCTCTCATAAAATAGGTAAAATTATGGCTCTGTTTTCCTTCTGCTGTCCCTCTCTAATGGGACCATTGCCATTTTGAGTAATGAACCTCTTCTTTGATTCCTCCTTCTTTTCTGCAACCACGAAAGAAGAAACTGGACTATAAATCATTCAGAAAAATAAATAACTTTTTTGTCTGCTATGCCTGATTAAGTGTTCTTTATGTTTATGCACTTCTCAGGAAAAACAAAATCTAGATTAACACTTTAGCCAAGTACATTTTTTGTTTTAATTTGAAAAGTCATGAAAAGAAAGGGTTATTGAAGAGGTAGCCAAATACCCTTGGAAAAGGGTCAGGCAGCAGGCTCCTCCAGTCCAATAATTCAGCTAAGTATGACCAGAAGCCAGTCAAAAGTCAAGCAATCAGACAACAGTTCTGAGACATAGTTTTGCAATTCAGTATGATCAATGGATACTATTGCACAGAAAATACCTACACTAAAAAAAAATGAGCAAATAAGCACACAAAATATGGAAACCAGATTACCATGAAGGCAAAGCATTATGGTTGTGCTTCAAATCATGTGTGAAAAGTTGCTTGGGGGAAAAAAAAGTGTTAATATTTATAAAAGACCATTCATCTACATATAGCTACATTTATCTATTTCAAATTTTCAATCTTTGTAAAAGAGCAATTGCAGTTAAAGGGAAACAGAGCTGATTTCTGCCTCAGACCAGCAGCAAGTTTCTCTTTCAAGGTGGACATGAAATCCTGATTTTCAGGAATCCAGGAATTAGTTGGGTTTTTTTTTTTTAAAAAAAAAAAAAAAAAGAGAGAGAGAGAAGGCATAAGTTTGTTGTTTTCAGTGAGCTCTCATTCCTGAGATGTATAATTTACGAGCTCTGTGTCTGATTGGCCTTAGCTTTGAGAGCTTCAGCCAGTCTGTGATCATTATTAAGATATCCTGTGCAAAATGCAGCATGTTTTTGGCATTTCCCCTCAGCTGCTGAGACATCTGCTAAAACATGCAATGAGTTTTGACAATCATGCATTCCAATATTTACCCACTCGTCCACACACCAGTTTGCTTAAACGTCGTTATGCTCTGTTCACTCTATCTCCAGGCATGTTTGTTAAGCAGGACACACTTCTGTGCAGATGTAATATTCCATCATGTGCAACACATATTAAAGATGGAAGGTTTAAACCATAGGTTAATGAATAGCTGTAAACTCTGAGAGTCAATTCAAGAGCTTAGAAGGAAACCTTTGGCCCCATGGCTGAGTGTACGTCTAAAGGGAAATGAAGACCAAGAAAGCTTAAGACTGTGTTCAAAGCCCTAGTTAAAGGGTATTTATTTTGTTTGCACTTAAAACTATCCAATGAAAGCTGTTATTTTCCTCAAATTTTATGAGTTTAATTCAGCAATTTGCTAGTGAGGAAAGAAGCTCTTTTTTTTTAGTCACTGCTCTGCTCACATTAAGTATACTTTAATTTTAAACAGTCACAAAGTGCACAGAGGATTCACTGGGTCTTGTTCCAGGCACAAATATCAAGAAATGCTTGAAAACATCGCAAGTATAGGAAGAGGTTATTTATCAAACATACTTAGTTGGTCATCCCAAGTAATAAGACATAAGAGTTTCAATAAATATGGTAATTTTCCTGGACCACCTAAAGATAGTGTTGCTCCAGTAAATATTATTCAGTGATATTTCTGATATTTTTCTCTTCATTTGCTCATTTCCTGGAAGAAAAAAGTTTATGTGGGTTAACTTTCTAAGAGCATTTCTGTAATGACACATGAACTGAAATGGAAAAGGTGAGGGGTGAATAGAGAAATTATAATGTGAATAACGAAGCGGCCAAAGAGAGAGAAAGAGAGAGATTTTTGCTGAGACAGGAACTACTGTAGCGAAGAGAGGTTGCCAGTGACATTTCTGAAAGAAAGATTTTGGGCCAAATTTGACTTGATATTTTCATTGAAATGTTGTCATAGAATTACAACCGAATCTGGTATTTGCTGGCATTAGGCTGACTCTTAATACCAGATGGGAGATTCATGTGGTCTTCAGAACATATCCCAGTCCATAAGGGAGTATGACAAATTGCAAAAACACAGAGTGCAAATACCCATGTTGAAGCACAATTAGAAGAATTTCTTCAGTGAGCTGGGAACTCCTTAACTGAAAACTCAAGAAATGGGGAAGAAAAAAGGATAAATCAAGGATGCAACAGAAGGGTGGATGCATAAGAAGCAGCAATACTGGAGAGTTGCTAGAAATGGGAACTGTTGGACACCAAACACTACTCCTTGTCTGAAACAGAAGCAGTAAACATGAAGCAAGAGCTCTATGTCAGCATTACTTAAAAAAATGTAGAAATCCAAATGTCTGAGGTGGAAAGAATCTCTTGAACCAGCTCTGTCATCAGATCAATTAAGACATGGAACTACACCCATTTATTATCCCTCTTAGACAGATCAGTCATTAATAACCATACAGACGTTCAGCGTAGTGCAGCTGTGAAGAAATAAATGCAGTGCATTTACTGTGTCTCAGGCAGAGAGCTTATAGACTGGAGATTGCTGTTATTTCACAAAGAAATGTTCAGATTTCATCTGGAATAAAATTTATGACTGGCAGTCAAGAAAGAAATTTAATCTGAATTAAGTGGTTAGAGGAATTGATAAGATTACATGGTAAAATCCATCCTAGGGAAAAGCATGTTTAGTGCATCAAAACAAAGGCTGAGAATGAGGTAGAATTGTTCACTGTAAAAATATTGGAGAAGTAAACGCTAGGAGAGGAAGGAAGTGATTTAAGGCTAAGGACAGTGTTTGCACAAGAAGCCAAGAAATTGAAAGAAGAAGTCTAAATATAAGTCTCAAAAGTCACAATTCCTCACCTGTCCAAGAAAGCAGATTCCTCAACAGCTGTGTGGTGGGATGAGGTGGGGTAACCCTGAAACCCCAATGTGCTGCCTGAGCTTTGGAATGAGATTCAATGATGCAATGTCTGAAAGCTCAGAAGATGGACCCAGTGATCCAAATATATATATACAGTTTACAATTATGCTCCCAAATTTTTGTCCACCACATAAACAGCAAAACTTATCAAGGCTACTCATGTTTGCAGGGGATGGGGCAGGGGTTGTGGGTATGAATCTAATGAGAGAACAAAGTTATTTAAGCCGTCAAACCCACAGTACCAGTTTTGAATGCTTGAATAAAGACTTAGAGGTAATGGGTTTTGTATGAGGAGCTACGTATGCAAATATGGCCCATAAAAGATTCACCTGGCAGTGGCAAATAAGTTAGGTGGGTCTTTTAAAAAGTCACCTTAAAACTGTAAATTTACTCAGTAAATTATTCAGAGTGGATTGTTCATGCAATTTCTTCTTGTGATATGTGAGAAGAATGAGTTTAACTATTTTGAAACCATATACGTGCTCCTTTTTTAGTCAGTGAAATTCCAGAGATAATAGAATTTATTCATGAAATTTACACTTCAGTGGTGTAAGAAGATATTACCAAAATCATAAATGCAAGAACACAGAATATATTGAAGCAAATAGCGGCCTGTAATTCAGCTGAAGATTTTGTTTACATGTTAAGCCACCATGAAATCAGCAGCATGGAGCCCCCATTGCCATGGTGGTATTTTACAGAATGGCTGGTGAAATCACTGTCCTTGGGATCCCCCTTTAAGAGGCTGGCCCATAGATGAGTGAAAAGAATGGAAAAGCTCTAATTCCCAAGGGCTTTGAACAGGGCCTTTAATATTTTATGGTAATTGAAGCAATTAAATTGAATTTCAGAAATGGTGTTCACTTCTGTTGCAAGCTGGACATGCAGGAGTTGGCCTTATTTAATATTTGAAGGAAAAAAACTGAAAACATCTAACACCCGTCAGAGATTATGAATCAAAAGGTATCTTGTAGTCTGGCCTTGAGGAGAATACTGGCCATAGGTCTTGTTTGAATCAGTCTTTTAGAAAGATATTATTACCTTTTCTTTCAGTGACAGAGTCAAGAACAAACCACACAAGTGGTTACAGTGAATAATTCATTCTCTCATCATATCCCTTACTTCAAATTTATCTAGTATCTACCCAGTTTACAAGACTAAACCTAACATTTCAGTAATCTCCAAACAGGGCCTACTCTGTCCCTTTTGCCATAGCCACTCCTGCTGCCACATGGTAATTTCTAATAATCATGGAGCCACTTTTAAAAACCCTTTCCCACTGTTGAAGCAGAACCTTCATTCTTCATGGCTGAATGTCTGGTTTTCTTGTCTATATCAATTTTTTTTTTCCTGAAATCCACTTACCATGCTATCCAGATCATTCCCTGTCAGCAATTTAGCAATTTGTCTTCTTTTTTATTCATCATGTTCCAGTTCTGTGTGTCATCTCCAAATTCTATTAGCAAGGATTTCAAGTTCTCTTTCAGATCATCAGCAATGTTCTAGAGTTTAGGAAGATGAACAGCTCTCAGCAGTCTCTCACCAGAAATCCATATACTTCATATATGCCATTTGTATCCATTTTAGGTGTCAGGTGGATTTAAATCATTCTTTTCACTTATCAAATAACACACATCCCAAGACAAATGCCTTTTGCCTCAGTTCCTGATGCATGACCATGCCCTGATGCAGCCATGATAGGAAAGAGGTGACTGCAGTCATTTTGTAATTACCACAGAACATGTTTGGCTGTGTCACTGGGGAATCTACAGCAAAACTATGGTCCTTTAGACACCTAGATTATACCAACAATGTGACATTTGTCAGCCAAGTTTATAGAGTCATTAGCTTTTGGTTGGTTTGACAAGATTCCTTTCCAGCTGACACAGCCTTGTTTTTCTAGCCTCCTTTCTTTCTAAGTTAATTGAAACCAATACTAGTCAGACATTATTTTGCTTGGGAAGAATGTCAGGGTCATATCACCTATTCTATTCCAAATATTAGACTAGCATTAGCTTCCCCTCTGCCTTCTGGATCTTCTCAATTAACAGTATAAGAGGCTCTTCAGACAGGCCTTTTAAGGTTTTTGCTTGCAAGTAATCCAGATGTAGTGTTCAACTTTATTTTAATCTAATACCTTCTTTATTAATTGACAGAAAAGACTTTCCTTCTCATTGAATAAGATTATCCTTTCTCTCATTTCTATCTAGTAAATTAGCAGCAGCATCATTAGAATTTCCTTTGCTCTTTTGTTCTTATTATCCTGTTGTTATTAGTCTGAATTCTGCAGGCTATGATTTGTTCTTTTCCTCCTTTTATCAGTTTTTACATTTTTATCAATTTTCTACAATTCCCAGTTTCTAATTTCTGTTATTTCTAGTGTATCCTCAACATTTTCATCTGTTGTAAAAATTAGTTTATTAAGATATATATTTGTTTTGAAACCAATAGACTATTTTCTTTTTTTTTTAGTGGAAGGCCTACACTGTGCTGTGAATTACACAAACATATTGGAAAACAGTTTCCACTTAAAATATTGGGGTTCTCAGACTCTTTTGTAGGTCCTCTGCCCAGGAATCATTTAGCTCAGATCCCCACTGCCTTCCCTCCATCCTCCAGTGCTGGGTGGGCAGTTTTCCCACCAGGGCACGTGCCCTGTGCAGCATCACCAGAGAGCAGAGGTCGAGGATCACTGGGAGCAGAGAGGGGAGAGGTTGAAGAAGATGTGAAGGCAGAACCTGGACTGGGAAGCAGGACAGTGGGACACCAGGGCTGTGATGAGCTGACCTGCTAATTCTTCTAAGCCATAAACCTGCAGTAGTTTCTCCATTATGTGCTCCTGCCCCAGGCAATTCCTTCTGGTCATATGGCTGCTCTGTTCCCTGTAGCAAATGCCCCCCAAACATCCCCCAAATAGACAGAATCACTTTTGGTTTGGCATGTTGGTTATGGCACCACATGAAAGGGCAAAGGTTCTCCCAAAGTACTTCCTCACTACTGGGAGTCATTCAAAGCCAGTCATAGAGCTAAACACAGCTTAAATTCATGTGACTTGAAGCTTAAGGAAACATTAACACAAATCTCTGTAAAAGCCAGCCACCATGATTTGTATGTGCCTTCTCCCAGCTGCTTGTAGGGGGACAAGTTTTATGATCAGCTTGGTTTTCCTTTGTGTGGGAGGAGGTTTCTCTCCCCTTCTCTTCCTCCAGATTGTCTCAGCAGAGAGAGAGACATTGTGTGTCGCTCTGGGGAAGGAGAGACCTGTGGGCACAAGGGCAGCTGGAGTACAGATATGATGTCAGATGTGTTTTAACACAGCTGGCAGAATGCTATAAAACAGGATTTTTAGTGTTTGATTGAGGGATTTGCATGAATTCCAGATGTTCACTGTGTGATCAATCTTGCTATGTACACAAGAAGTGTGTCCCCATGCACGTGTAAAACAAAGCCTAGGGAGTGAATAAGGGCACACTTGCTTTCCTGGAAGTCTTTTGTTTGCTTTTCCTTTCAGATCTCATGTGTCAGGTTTCTGTCAGGCTCATGAGATTAATACAGGACTTTTTTGCTGCTGTGATGATGTAATACCTTCATTTCACTGAAACTGAAGAATCTGTATGGAAGAAAATGGATTTTAAATGACTGAAAGTGACCTCTCTGAGCTTATAGAGATGGACACAGCATTCAAAGGTACAAGCCAACCTTTGAACTGAAGATTGGGAAGGAGTCTTCTCCAAAGACAGGTTATGGTTTGCTTTTCTGTTATTCGTGGGATTTGTGGAAGCAGGTAGAGAGGTCAGGCAGACAGGCTCCAAGATGGCGAAGAGAGGACTTTATTTACAAGAAGTTCTTTTTATACACACTAATAAACAATTGTCTATTGGCCAAAGAAAATCCACCCCCAAAGACCTATTGGTTATGGCTCGTACACCTCTAACACTAAACACAGAGATTAAGAAAGTACAGTTTATCTATATTCTCCATGAGAGAGAAAGAAAAATCCTAAAACACTGCAACTACAACAGGTCACCCTGTAGTTGTTTCTAAAGCTTTCTTGTCACATCCTCTAATGAAACTGCTGCTGGCCAGGGTCAGAGACAGCGCTGCAAGAGCTGGATCCCTGGCTTGGAATGGTGCAGCAATGCCTGAGTTCCTGTCAGTCACTATGAATTTACTCCATTCTAAATTGGATTTGGATCAGGCCCTTCATATTTCATACAGAGCAATGGTTCCGTTCTTTCCAAAAGCATCAGCATTTTAGAGTTAAAAAAGCCTACTGCCCACATGTAGGCCCAACAAAAGCTGTGCATGAGGGCTATTCTCTGCAAACTAAGCCTTTTATTTTCAGTCTCCACAAGCAATATTACAGCTTAAAGCTACTTACAGTAGAAAGGTGACTAATAAATGAAACAGAAAATGGAAGCTGGAAAGTTCTGGGATTAAAGCAATGCACAAACCATAAATCTTAGGTGGAAGGTTTCAGGAAGCCCAGGTTGGCAGATTTGATTTGTTTTGTCTCACTGACTCTGAAGATGGAGCAGAGAGGAAGAGGGCAGTGGGTTTGTTGCTCATCCCCAGGAGTTACTGCGCTTGAAAAAAGACTTTCAAGCCAAATATTCCAACTGTTGAAGACTTAGCATTCAAAAGGATCTCCATTGGCTCCAGCTGTAGTCATATTTTGAAATCTCACCCTTGCCTATTTGCATTACATTAAATATTATCATCAAAGACTGGAAATGGTGGGCCTTGCTTGGGACTGTGGTCTGCTGAGGAGTACAAAAAATGGCAAGTTTTCACCTACTTTTTAACCTTGGTGTGGAGATGGATACAGTGTGGGTAGAAGCTCTGGAACCTGACAGCTCCTCTGAGGGACCCCACGGTGCTCACCAGGTGTCTCCAAGGTGGCTGGGGAGTTGGCTGAGGCAGTGTGAGTTGGGAGTGCAGTGTCCAGGCTGGAACCAATCCCAAAGCCTTGCTGAGAGCCTGAGCTCCCTCCCTGGTCTCAGCCCCACACCTGCACAGCTCAGCTGCTCCTCATGCCTTGGGCATGGTGTGGACAAACCCCAGGTGTGCCGTGCCCCTCCTGGTTGCCAGGTGCTGGACGTGTGACCTCAATCTCATCTTCCCTGAGGGGCCAGAAAAACAAAAAGCAGCCAGCTGAACCCAAGAACCAGGAATTAGGATTCTTGTACTTATTTATGATTTCGTCATGGGTTGGGGTAACTTGCTGAACTAGCGTGATTCAAATTACCAATAAAATGCAAATAACTGTTCCTCATGGGAGTGTAATGAGATTCCACTCACCCTTCTCTATTGCTTTGCAATCCTCACATTAAGGCATTTATTTCCATGCAGGTGCTTTCCGGGTGGTTATTGAATGAGATGGAAGCAAGATTTGTTTTGTTTAACATTCACTGTCACACCATTTGAAAATCTCAGTCTGGTTTTACCAACCGGCTATTTTTTCTCTTCACCCAAGAAGAACATCCTGAATACCAAATAATCCATGAAGTGTGTTTAAGCACAGTATTACCGGAACAAGACTGCTGCATCATTTGTGAACTTTCCCATGGGGAAACAAAAAGGCGAAGCTGAAATAAATCTACAGGTAAATCTTGCTATAGTGGAGATCAGTCAGAAACATCCTTCATTCAGAGGCAACTAATTTATTCCTAAACCAAATAGAAAATATTGCTATCAGTGCCAGGATTTTTCAGAGGCTGAGAAAATTGCTATAGTCAAATGAAAGAATTTTTTTTAGCACTCTAATGGCAAAATAAAATTGCACTTTTGTTTATCTTGGCTGCAAGGGAAACAGTAAGAAAGTAAGAGACCCCACAATGTCTCCACAAGGGCAAAATATTCCTTATTTTAGGAGGATGTATCTGATTCCATGCAGTGACAAGGAGGAGAATCCTATGGAGAAGAACTCATAGGGTGACACCTAAATGGTCTCTCCCCACTATGGGTGCTTGAACAGAGGGGTTTAGCAATGAGAAAAGGGCTGAGCGTTTATACTGAATTATGCCCTGAAGGAGGAAGGTCTGTATTTAATGAGGTTTTGTGGATTTTTACCATAAGATAATGTAAGTGGTCCTGAATGACTCACATTTTTCTTACCAGCTTAAAAGTTGAAAACTCATGAGCCAAAAAGCTGTGATTTCCAAATGAAAACAAAATAGAGGGCACTGCTGGGCTTTTTACTCCCATGAGCAGCTCACTCAATTCTACTTTCTACCAGCTGTGGCTGCAAAGGGAATAAGATTCAGCTCACCTGTTTGTGGTTACACTACATTCAGCTCACCCCAAAGAAGGCACTGCATTTCACTATAGGAACCATATCTAAACTTTCCTGAATATATTAGGAAAATTTCTTCCCTGTGAGGATACTGAGGCACAGGTTCCCCAGGAAAGGCATCATCCCTGGGAGTGTCCAAGGCCAGGCTGGATGTGGCTGTGACCAGCCTGGCCCAGTGGATGGTGTCCCACCCATGGCAGGGGGTTGGAGCTGGGTGAACTTTAAGGTCTCTTCCAAACCAAACCCTTCCGTGATTCAGTGATATTGATCAGGACTCCTTTGGCTGCAATGAGAGCTCAGAACGATGCTCTTAGGTCAGACATTTTCATTGCAGTGACCTAGATTTCAGCAAGATGGATTACCTAAAAACCAAACAAATACAGGAGGTCTACGGTGAAGTCTGCAATCCTCGTGTGTGCCTCGGATCAGGTCTCCATGTGCCTCCCTACACTGATCATGCCCTTTGTGGCATTGTAGAAAACTCAACGTGCTGTTTTATAGAAAGTTTCAGCAGCTGCTTCAATGAGTGCAGCTCTATGGCAGGGAAAAGGTGTGCACAAAGCACCATTGACTCTGGGAAAACACCAAAAATGGCATGTTATGAATATTTCCAGGGTGTGGGGGGGAAGTTGAGGTAAAAAGAAGTTAAATTTTTTTTTAAAATTATTTAATATGTTTTCTTGCAAAGGTCTATATTTTCTGTGGGTTTCTTTGGAGAAATCTTCTGGCCTGGATCCCTTTTAACTGGAGGAAGTGTGGGGTGGGGGAGAATGGTAGAGGTGGGGAGGGAATTAAAGCAACAGAATTGCACCTGAATCAGAAAATCTAGTTCCTTTCCTTCATTAGCTCTCTTGTCTTCTCTTCCTTTAAGAAACAGGCATCATAAAGCCTCAAATTGACATAATTATGTTATTTCACATTATCTTACAATTTAATTATTATTAAAGAACCCATGTGGATATCAGTTACAACAGTGTATATCCAGTATGGCTTCTCCAACATCAATGACATTGCAGTAGCATAAGACTACAGTGAGCTCAAAATGAGCCCTGAAGCTTTTATTATTCTCTGGGAAAAAAAAGAAAAAGAAATTTCTCCTCATTTATCTCATTCTGAATTTCAATGAAGCTCTTAGTAATATCTCTCAATTCCAGTTTTAAGTATTGATAGCAACCTGCTGTGTGACACATATAATATCCAACATTGCCTATTGCACCACATGAATCTGTTTCCAGTAAATAGGAATGAGCCTGAGGTAATCTCTGAAAGTGTATATTCAGTTGTGCTAGAGGGCATTTTGTGGTTGTCTGTAACTGTCGTAGTCTTGGATTCAAATACAAATAAATTCTGCTTCATACCGATTCCTTTGGTAATTTGCCTGTATCATAAGACATCAGTGCAATGTCTTATGATGCGCACAAGAAGGAGAGTCTAGAATGCAGGTGATTTATAGAGCTGGTGAACTGGGCAGCTATCCAAACTTAATTCTCATTTAGGGTTTGCTCTTGCCTTCCTCTGCTGTAACACTGAGGCATTTGGGCTATTCCCCTGCTCCTATGATTATCCTTTCATGAGAGAGGCAGCTGTGTGGGAGGTTTGGATGCAAAGAGCATTGAGATCAAGCCTTGACTTGGTATGGAGCTGTTGAAAATGCTTAGGGCCATACTCAGATCAGCTGTTGAGAGTTGCAACTCCATTACTGTAATTTAAGGATGTATTTAAAAGTAGAAAGAATCTTCTCTTTGGATTGCCTTTTTAACCCAGTGTCTTGATTTTAAACAGCATTTTGAAGAACTGTAAGTGAATCCACATCCAGAATTACATTGCCAGTAGCAACTCTCAGAAATGTCAGTAAAGATAACTTTGAATCTGACATATTGTTAAGTTTGGATCACTCCCTTGTCAGTGAGACTGAACTTCTCTGCAAAGCATCATTAGCTCATGTCTCCTCTAGGCAGAAGCATTGAGAATTTTATATTAAAAAAAAAAAAAAGAAAACAGTAGTAATGACTAGGAACATTTGTAGACTGAAACATCCTTCTGTGTTTATAGTCAGGTACACTAACTCCCATGGAGCATGCATGGTCCTTTAGACTTTTGCCCTCCTCAGCCAAGGCCAGTACTGAAGACATTAAGTAGAAATTTGTGGAGCTTCTGTATGTTGGCTTATCTGCTTCCCCTCAGTTGCATTGATCAGCTCTCTGCCTATCAGAGAAAAAGTGCTGTGTAACCTCTGCAAAAATGCACACAGCATCATTAGGCCAGACTAGCAGAAGCACAGTGCTGTCACCTCTCCAAATTAGTGAAAATGAGAAAGAAAGAAAGAGGCACAGGCAAGCAAACAAAAAAAAAAAGAAAACATGCCTCTACCTCTCTGCTTTTAATGTTTTTAAATTGGAAAAATCCTTCAACTCCAAATCTGTCAGTTTGTATCCTGTAATTACTGCCAGCCATACATGTTCAAGCAGATATTATTCTAAATGGACAAGCATAAAGACTCTGATGCTCTTGGTAATGTGTGACTGAAAGGAATATCATTATCTGTTGATTTATATTTACCATTCCTTGTCCAGGTGCTTTCCTCCTCTGTTAAGTATACTAGAGATTATATGCAAAATTGCACAACCTAATGGACTGAAGAAGTTTGATGGCAACACTTAAATTGTCACTATTTTTCTAGGGCTCCTCCTGCAGGTGATCTGTTGACACTCACAAAGATCTATCCTGAAAAAACAGTTACAGAAGTTCTCAACTCTGCATGTCCCTTGGTAGCAGGGCAATTTTACAGTTTTAGGGAAGTTAAAGAAAGAAAAATGCTATTTTTAATATTTTTCATATGGAAATGGAAGCCTAGACATTTGTATTTCTATTTGTTTAATTCAACCAAACAATTGGAGTCCCAATGGGACACTCAAAGTCAACAGTTCAGAGCATATCCAGGTCCCAATGAAGTCACTACAAAGACTCAATTGAATCAGAACCACAGCATGCTGGGACTGTAAGTATTCAGACCAATGTTATCTAGGCAGAAAATCGGAGAAATTACCACCAATCTCCTGCAAATCATGATGTGCACCCTTGTAACCTGCCCTGACCACAAGGTAAAATACAGCATGAATCTCTTTCAATCATCTGTAAAGGAACTGCAGGAGAAACTGCTCAGATGATGAGCAGTATCCCACCACACATCTGCAGTTCAGTTTCTCTTACTGGTGTACTGAAATCCCAGATCTTCTTAAACTGCTATTTTCAACGCGTTTATTTTTTTTGCATTGCCCAGTGGCAGGATGGAGCTTCATTTTCTCTCCTGTGCCTAAACAGTCAGGACTGGTCACTGATTTTCGTCCAGTTAAAGCACAAAACTAAAGCTGCATAGGAAGTCTAAGTAGCCTATGGTTGAATTCAGGGCTGCTTTGTAGGGGAAATGAGACAGGTGGATACAATCACTGAGAGGTTCCGCCTCCTGGAATCAATAACAAGTACTTACAGAAAAGAAATTAAAGCTGGGGTCCAAAAGGGATCCAAATATAGCCACATTATCTCATGTGTCTCGGTGGTTCTGGTGGTGTGTCAGCAAGCAGTGATGTGTTGCATCAGATTGCCACATCCCAGGTACTGCATGTCATATCAAATAAGTGCAATACTGCCTCGCAAACACCAGACTTAATATGATTCATCACCCTGAATAATCAGGATGTTGAAACTCTCTGTAATCTGTGCTTAGAAATATGCAGTGGTAATTTTTTCCCTCTAATCTATAGCTGTAGAATTGAAACCATAAGGTCAGATGTGAAATATGTTGGAGATAAGCCAGCTAGTGAATGGGAGGAAAAAAGGTTTTAAAAGAAATAAACTCACAGAGATTCTTCACTCCATAGGAATAAAATTTAAGTATCTTTCCAGGTGAAAGGATAAAATGACATGTCAGCTGTGTCAGTAAAGTGGAAAGAACTGTAAAGTCCCTCTTTTCCACAAACATCCCATGTGTTTTCCCAGCCTCAGTTTTCCCCAAATGGACATAATATTTTAATGTACCACAAGGAGACAAAGAAAATAAATATGTTAGTGAATGTGAAGCACTTGGATCCTGTGTCAAAGGATGCACATTAAAATGGGCCGAAATTCAGGTGGAAGTCTATGTGTGTGTGTGTCTTAGAGTCTTCTTTGCTGAAAAGCCGATTTAAAATTAAACAGAAAACCCCCATAAACTGACACTGAGTTGGTGTGTTTTCTGTCAAGCTTGAGAAGTAAACAGTCTTTGTCTCTTCAAGCCAGGGCCAAACTTGTGCAAGATGTTTCCCCTTCCGGAGGCTGCAGAGCTGCGAAACTCTTGTCTTAACTGGAAACAGTTCTTTTGCCAAGGAGAAAACCAACTGGGCATTAAAGAGCCTACACTGCTCACTGTTTGCCAAGAAACCTCTTCAGCAGTGTCAGAATTACAAATGCAAGTTACTAAGGATTTATTTGCATTACAATGTCACTTGAATCTAATACTAGGACATGGTTTTGGGACTAAAAAGGATGCAGAGATGTCTTTATTTCTTGACTTTTTTGTTTCAATGGGCTGATAGAATGTGCTTTTACAACAGACCCATAGCATATACTGACACCTATAACCATTACTACATTTTCGCTATTAGCCTGGATTAATAATTCATTTCTGAAAGGAATTAATTTCTTAATGATTTGCTAAACTCAAATCATGCATATTTTTAAATTAGGGAAAAAAGGACAAGCTTAATGAAGGGTTTGGAATCAGTTGGTGTAAAGCTAAATTGAAGTGTGTGCTCCAGAGCACTGCAACTATGATTTGAAGTCAGAAGGAAAGGGAAGGAAACCAGAAATAATTTCCTGACTCTCGCAAACATCAAATCATGAATGATCAAGATTTCCTAGTGGATTTTAATTAAGCGTAATTTCAAAGTGCTGAGAGGGGATCTCAGCTATCTCCCAGGGTTCGCAGTGAGTGAGGGAAATACTACATTCAGTTGCCCTTGCTGTCTCAGAGCCTGTGCTAAAGAGATGCCCAATATCACAAGTGACAGTCTTTCCCCTTGAAAAGGACACTCTTGGTCACCTCTGCATGGACTGCAGAAAAGTGCCGCTCCAGAAGGGGGAATTGCCCTTCCAGACTGATCACACAAAGTGCCCTTTGACTGATTTTTCACAGGTGTAGGGACAGGCCAGGGGTACAGATGAGGGCACGAGATGGAAGCAAGGACCCCTCTGCTCAGGGATGAGTGTCACAGAAATCTCTGCCCTGACTGAGATCTTTTGCCCCAGACAGGATGGACGTGACCCCATGTGAGGTTTTTGAATGACATCTATCCTACACTCCTTGGGGACACGAATGCTATGTGAAGGTGACAAGGCATTCCCTGCAGTGACAGCAGTGCAGAGTCACAAAACAAACCACAGGTTTTGGTCTGCTCTCACTGGGTCTTCTTGTGAGCTGCAAAATAACAACTTGAGTCCATCTAGAAACTGCAGATGGATTGCAAACAATGTCATTAAACAAACAACAGCGGCATCATCAAAACTGTTCTCCGAAAACTCTTTCCTTGTGCTGGGTTAGTGCACAAGGGAGAGACGGCAAACTTATTAATGATTTTGGGCAACATGTTGCTCTTACAGTAATTGCTTTTACTGTTATCTTGGAGGCTTTGAAATGACTGCAGCAGCTGTATTTTGTGGTGCACCCTGGTACAGTAATGCTTCCATTTATTATTTATCTCTATTTGGCTCTCTTTCACATTTTTTGTGTGTTTTAATGTCTGTTTTATCTTGGCTTCAGAGGGCCTGTTCCTGGTTTTGGAAGGCACCAGATTGCTAATTTGACCTCAGGCCAGGTGCTCCCTTGGTATTAGCATTGTAAATAAAAGTAGAACCAAAAATCATAAAATAATTTAGTTTGGATGGGACCTCTGGTGGTCTTTGGATCCAATCTTCTGCTCAAAATAGGTCCAAGTTTATTGGCAGATTTGGCTGTCATGGTAGATCAGGCTGTTTAGGGCTTTTCTCTCACAATTGTTTTTCAGGATACTTAATTGTGGATATTTCACATCCTCTCTGGGTTACTGTTCCAGTGGTTAATCAAACTTAAAAAAAAAAAAAAAGGAAAAGAAAAAAAAAGAAAAACAAATTTAAAAAAATAAATCCTTGCATCTAATCATTGTTGCCCTTGTAAGAAAATATGAGTGTTGCGTGGTGTTCCTCAGCTAGGGTCTTCTGAGAAAGGTCAGCTGCATATTTTCCATAACCTCCTATTAGGGAGTTAAAGGCAGAAATAAGAAACTCCCTTAACCTTCTCTTCTTAAGGCTGAGCAAACCTGTGTCATACCCCCTCTAACATAACATGTGCCTTGTTATTTTAATGGTCTAATTTTGGGCTCACCCAAACATGTCAATGCCTCTTTTGTACCTGTAGCCCCAAATTAGGGATGTGTTTGGTAAGCATCACACTGGCAACCCTGAATTCCCGATATTTGCTATCAAAGTAGGTTCTGACCAGAGTCCAGAGTGAATTTGGAACTCAGAACCACAAGTACAAAATGAGAGGCTTTAGTAGCCGAGGAGGTGCAAAAGAATTTGTGTTTGAAACCAGCATGGCATCTCTGGTTTTTCCTTCGTAAAATCAAAGGTCTCAGCACTATGTGGGCTTAAGAATGCAAATCAGACTGTTAAAACTGGAGCTACTCGGCATTTCAGCAGAGAAGGAAAGGATCGGGTAAGTACCAGCTCACAGTGATTATTTGTATTTTTTCCAGTGTTGACTGTTCAGAATTGTTTTAGCTTTTGTAAACCTAATGCCAGTTTGACACATTCTCATGCTTTTCTTGTCCCCATAATCAGGGCAGACAGATACAAGCAAAGCTGTCTCCAAAAGCCAGAGTCACCTTCTTGCAAAAGTCACATCTAAAATGCAGCATGCAAAATGCAGTTACACAAACACAACCGTGCAGGATCCCAGGACTTGACAGAGCATCCAGGAGAGCTGAGAGCCACAATGAGCTTCAGTCTCCATTCTCCTCCAGAGCACAGAGACTCCAAACACAGCCTCAGCAACCCACAGAGCAGCTTGTGAATAGGCATTCTCAAGGAAAATTAAAGGACCAATCTTCAACAGATACAAAAAGTGGCTGAATGATGAAAGACTCAATAGCAAGACTGGGAGAGCCATTACCATTGGGATACATCAGGCAGTCTTCTGAAGTTCTTCTGGTTTAATTTTGCCTGAAAGGAGTTTGGTTTGCACGCTCCAACACCCCCTAGAGAGAACTAGAGTACACTAAGGGGAAGATGGGCCTATTCCCTTCAAAAGTGCTCTTCTGACCTGAGCTGAAGTGCTCATGTAGAAGCACTAAAATCTATTTCCATTTCAGCTCTAGTCCAAGGATATGAAACAAGGGTAGATGTATCTTCCCGTTCTGTTAGGACTGGACATATTTATTTGACAGTATATCATAGAAAGGAAGAAAGTGTTCTTTGGGGCCTCATCAAATTTTTCTAATCGGCTTTTAATATGCAATTTAAATCATGTTTTGCAGTAAGCAAGATGATGTAAAAGATGCCCAAGTCCCTTCCATTGTACAAATCTCCATGCCTTTGGGATCACATGAAAAATGTGCCTTATCAATTTCACTTGCAATTGGGGTCAATATCTGATGTCTGTATATTGTCCTGGCAGACAAGGCACAGTACATATTAAACATCACTACTCTTCATAAAGTGGCTGTTGCAAGCATAAAATGTCATTATTCTATGATTCTATGATTTGTCTAAATTACCCAGTATTCATTAAGATGATGATCTCTAAATATTGCTAGGAGGTTGAATCGTGCTCCTGTTGTTGGAATTTATTGAGTATGACTCTAGTTTTCTCTGTGTAAAACACAGTAATAAAACCATAAAGCAATGCATCAGAGCTGTGATATAAAGGACACACTTTTTATGATCAGATACTGTACCTGTTATATAGAATATCTGTTCAGAATAGATGTGACAGACTCCAGAGACAGTGAATCATGGAGCTCTGCACTTCTCCCAGTCTCTCTGCTGGATGCTCAGATACACCTGTATACACTTGTAAATATCTCTGTCATCAACTCACTTCTCCTCAGGGACAAGGAGAAAAAAAAGAGTGAGGACAGATGTCAGGGAGCTGCAGTTATCACTAAGGAAGAACCAAGCCAGGGGAAAATTTGCTCTATTTTCCTTTCTAAAAATGGGGGAATACACTCCCCCACCAACAGTTTGTGATTCAATCAAATGTTTTCATTCCACTAGACACAAAATAACATCAGCGAGTAACCCTCGTTCAGTCATCTTCCAAAGCCAGACAGAATTAAGTCTAGAATTCACATAGGAAAGAGAATAATTGTGTTTCATAAAGCTAAAAAAGCAATATTGCAAAGGTGTCAAACTAGGAGCAAGGTCCAAATAGAAGCCTGCCTTTGAGCAGAGATTCTTTGGGTTTACCTGCTGGCCAGCTTCCCCTACTTTAGTAGTTTTCTGTTGCTATTGTGTAAGCTACTAAATATATTGCACTATTCTGTAGCTGTCACAGGAAAGGCAGGTGTTTTTGCTCCTTGGGGATGATATTCATCCTTCTGTCTGTCTCTCAATATACTAATACAGCTCCATTCATACTGTGCCTTGCAATCTTTAGTGTAGTTCCCCTTACAACATCCCTGGGAGGTAAGCAAGAACTGGGAGGTGAAGAAGCACTTTCCACATTTTATAGGACAAGTGAGACAGGAAAGAAATACAGGAAAGCTGGGGTTTTACAGCACATAAGCATCTCTTGCTCATTTAGAGAAAAATAAAACCTCTGCAGAATCTTCTCTGGTTCATGCTTTGTGGCAGACAGAGGAGGTGAACCCCAGCATGAGGACTTCAGCTTCTGGAGGGGCTTCTCCTGGGAACCCCACAATGCTCCCTCTCTAGACAGAGGAGAGTTCATCCCTAAGTGACAGCAATACCAGAGGTTTTCCATTTCAGCTTGGTGTGTCATCTACAACAAACCTCTGACATACAAGGAATTCCCCCTACAGGGTTCAGTTACATATCACTTTCTTTTCCAAATAAATCAACACTGATTTCTCAGACAGGACTGTCTTGTCTAGCTAAAGCATGGTCATGAAGAAAATAACTGCAGTGAAGAAAGAAGTCTAGGAAAAATGTGCAAAAGCCATCCAGAAGTAATCAACAGCATTCAATCCTCAGGGCCATCTAACTAGGGTATGGGTTTAATGTTCAGACAAACCATAGTTGTCTGACTTAGAAGTATTTCCTTAGCTTAACTATCCATGCATATCTTTAGAGAGAAAGACATACATGGCTAGTAAAAAGAAAAATAAAAGGCCAGTAAAAAATACTTCACAGGTCTACTTCCGAAGCAGAATATGTGAAGCTTTACAAAATAAAACTTCCTGTGGAAGAATCAAACAACATTTTTCTCTCAAGTAAAGTCATTTTGATAGACTGAAACATTCCATTTATCAGCACAAAGCTCTTTGTTTCAATTCAAATTGTGTTGTGTAGCACTAATGACGACATCATGCAAAGAGACAGCAGGAAGATAATAAAATAGATGGAGTGCAGGAATCCTGCATTCCAGATTTGCAGATTTTGTGTTTTGGTTTAAGTTTTGTTTTGGTCAAGGCTTGAACAAATATTGGAGTGATAGCGTTTCGCATTCCATAGTAAAATGTTGATTTACAACAACCTTGATTTACAATAGTAGGAAAGAAGAGTTATCCTTCTGTGATGATTGTCTTATCATTTAAGTTTGCCTCTGAGGATGCAATTTTTAACTAAATTTAACTGAACCCAGAGCAGGACTGTATATTATATAAAATTCTTCCCAGGGGAGAGTTTCAAGTTTACATCTTTCTCAAAGAGCAGTTTTAAACATCTCTCCTCTCTAGAATTGCTTTGAGATGTATAGACTCCAGTCCCACAGCAACCAGGCTGTCCTTTCTGCCCACTTCTCTAAGCGACTGTCAGCTTGTAACTGCTGTGAAAATTTGTGAATTCTTGATTTTTTAACCCAGTTAAGGTTGTTCTGTTTGTCGACATTCCTTCAACAGCTGATGACTCCACTAGTCCTTGTATTATAAGTAAACAGTGTAGAGAAATTGTTTTCCCAGAGGCTTTATACTCGAAACAGGTAACAAGGAATAAAGAAATGATGATTTTCCACAGATTCCTAAGGGAATGCTGATGTTTGCATTAAGTGACTTTACCAAATGAATAAAGGGGCAGGGGGAGGGCAGCAGGAAGATACTTTTGTAAGATGAATTGAACCCAGATCTAACTTTGTACTTTAATTCCCATATCAATTATTCTTGAACACTTAAGCAATTACTTTGCTGGAGCACAGAACACCAAAACAGTGCATATTAAGTATGTATTAGATCATAACCAAAGAAAATGAACTTCAGGTGCTTGCTGTGCAGTTGGGTCATTGCCTATAGTTAAGGATGCCTGACAAATTCCATTAAAAGATCTTTTTTCAGCTTTCAGAGGAAACACGCTCAGGATGCAATTTCTCTTGCCAGAAGTGCCCTTAGGCTGATTTTTCTCTTTTTTTTTTTTTTTTTTAGAAAGCTTTAGCTAAAAATAGTTCTTACATTTCTGTGAACAAAGAGGAAGAGAAAAACGTACTTTAATTTTGCCTCTGAGTAAAAAAAAAAGAAATAAAATTACATCTGGCAAACTGCTATACCACAACAAGTGGGAAGAGAGACTTGAAAATTGGGTTGCGTCCTCCACTGTCAAAAGCACACCTTTTATTTACCTGGTGACTATTGGTTTTTTTTGTTTTGTTTTGTTTTTTTATTTTTTAAAAACAAACAATATGTGCTCATAAAAGACTTGCCAGAGTTTGGAAGCTGAAGTATTCGAAGAATTCATCTGCCCTGAGCATAGCCCGCTCTTTAATCTGCCAGATAAATGCACATGCAGCTCCATGGAGTAACTGAGTGCTGTTATCTTGCCTCTGATGGCTGAGCAGAATTTCCCTGCAATTTGTTTCAGCTCACAGCTGGATACTACTGAGGGAGAAAGCTTAGAAATTCAGAGAAAAGAGTGTGTGTTCTTTACTACTGGTGATGCCCATGATGTACAGAAGAGAAAGGAAAATTCAAGGGCAAATGAAGAAGTAGGGACATTGTGAAAGAAATGTATAGGAAAGGAAAAAAATGAGGAAAAAGAAAAGCTGATATGTGGCTAGGAAAATACTTCATTCCTGTGTAAAACTGATATGGCTTTTCCTGATGTGTTCATGTATTACACACAACAGGAGAGGAGGGTCCCAAAGGCATGTTCCATCCAAATATTTGATTGCAATATTAACACTTGTTTGGTTGCTTGGCTTTATCCTTCTTCAGCACAAAAATAAATAAATAAAGAATCTTCAAACAAAAATTCAGATGCTGACAATGTAATAGAAAATCTTCTTATATGTTTAGTTCTGAGTACTAAATAGAAACAAATAGCTTTTCAGGAGCAAGTATTCACAGAAATAGCTGGGGTGTTATTTCAAGCCAAAACACAAAACTATAACTTTCCTCTTAGCTAACACATTGCTTGTTCTTGCTGGACCAGTTGAATGGATGGGTCTTCTGAGATGCCCATTGTAAGAGATTTTCAGTTACACAACAGACACTAACCAATTTAAAACAGCTGTCTTAAATAACAATAATTCATAAAATCTCAGTGTCTGTGGTGCAGGATCAGCTGCATCCCAAAGTGGTAAGAAGCAGGGGATAGAATGGAAAATTGTGATTCAGTGGAGATCAATAAACAACAAAGGGAAATCCAAAATTACCTGAACCATTTTAGCAGTTTTGTTATTTGTCCATGGGGATGTTACTGGTGCTGGTGGATTTTTCTGTTCTGTCCCCACAACTTGGCCACTTTCCTTCCTTCCCTTTCACTTTTGTTTAAAATCCCAGACTTCCAATCTGCCCTTCTCCTAAAGAGGTAATGTACAACTGCATTTTCTCCTTCTCAAGCCACCATAACATCTGTCCTTGAAAACAATGATCACTGAAAGTGCTCTGTTTTTTCTTGCAGAAAGACGATTTTTTTTTTCCTATTATTTGACCTGCTCTGCAGATGGTGGAGTAAAATTCATTATGGATGTTGACATTTTCCCTTCCAGTTCCATATTCACAAATAAACATTTCATTACACAGTCAGTACAGAATACATTGTAAAAGGTGATTTTACATGATCAGATGCAGCTCGCTCATGTTGGAGAGTAAAGCAGGCTGATGATGGAAATGCACGACTCTGTTGTTTTGAGGTAACACGGTATTGGAGCTGATGCACACAAACTGCCATCTGATTAATAGGCCCTCCCACCCAGAACTGCCAAGATAAAAGAGATGGCAGATTTTTGTTATTTTGGGCATGCACTGCTCCACATGACATGGGTATGTCAGCCAGCGTGATGTGTGCTCACCCACACTGTTTACGTTACTCGATCCACACCCACACTACCTGTCTAGGTTTCCAAAACCAACTTTTTTTCTTTTACTGATGGCAACGACGTGGATGACCCTAGAGGAAGCATTTTATTAACTAGATTTCAGTCCTTTCTTGTTGTTTTTCATGTGTTTAAAAGAGCAGCTTATGCTATGTACCGTCAGGAAGGCACATCCCAGTTTCTCCCACCCTCATATCCAAAAGCTCCATGAGTACTTTCCACAGAGCACAACATCTAACAGAATAACAAGACTTTTCTTCTCTTTTTGCTTTGACCAGTGCTTTAAGGTTCATGTCTCTACCTCCAAACATCCATTTTAACCATTTAGTGCAGACATACATACATACTGTGTGAAATCTCCACAAAATTGTCTGGCAAAATCCAACTAGGCAGTTCCCCAGATTACACGGCTGTGTTGTAGCCAGTTGCTCCAGGCTAGATGTACATCCAAAGGGCACTGCTTTAAATTTCAAAGCCCTCATATAGCTTTCCCTGAAACTGCTTTATGTAGCCAACCAGCTACAGACTCAGGAAATGCTATCAGCTGCTACTCACTGTAAATCCTCCCCTCAGCATCCTTGCTGCTTTTTGCTACTTCTAGACAACTTTATACTCATCCATCCTAACTTAAAGAAACTTATCTGAAAAACTAGCTTGGGTGTACCACCACCTCTTATGCTTCTGCCAGTTTGTATGCATCATGAAGGACAGAAAACACTCAGATTGCTGAGCTTTCTTCTTCATGTTCTTCTGGCCCTCTATCTTGCACTCCATCTTAATGTCACCCTCTTTCTAATGGGTCGCTAATATTTTGGCATCTTTTACTATGCAAAAACATCTAAACAAACTTATACTGAGCATATTAGTTATGACTGACATCCAGAAGAGAGGAGAACATCTCAAGTCATGGCATAACACTGTAAGCCCTGCACTAACATGAGATTTGAGCATTTGGAATTGCACGAAGCAATACCTGGTCAGAAATACAGACAGAAAAAGTGAAATACAGGCAGAGACCTAGGTGGCAATGTTTCCTTCTATAGAGGGAATTTTAAACAAGAACATTTGACTAATGTTTCCAGAGATGAGACTGGTTGAATGCCAAAACACAGTTTTCATAACCTTTAAACCTGAACTATGTAATTGTTGCATGAATCAAAAGAAAAAACAGTGACAGGTATGAACAAAGAAAATCTGTCAATCATGTGGAAAGGGGAAAGATTTATGTTGCAAGTAAGACAGCAAAAAGAGTTGGGGGAGTTAGAATGAAGCAAAAAAAAAAAAAAACAAAAAACCAAAAAAACCCCAAAAAAACAATGTTGAAAGAAAACTATTTCCCCAGGTTGAAAAGAAATTTCAGTTATAATTAAAAAGCCTACACACATGTGACCTGCTGTCATCTAGAAACAATTATAATCCTGTGGTGGCTGAGAAAACAGATGCAGTCCCTCTGAATAGCTAAATTAAACCCAGTTCTTTCTCCCTCTTTGATAAGGCATCCCAAAGTGAGCCAGAATACACAGCTATTACACACTAATTAGTGAGACAAGGCACAGCCTCCCATTACCAAGCAGCCAAGCGGCCATTCAGTTGCAGCCCATTTCTGTCTCCTATCTGCCCCCTTCCAGCTTCAGCAGAGCCATGGAATAGTGCAACAGCAGCCACGGTGGTCTAAAGTGTCAAATTTCATAGGGAGAGATAGTGTCTTTATATATCTTTATACAGCTGAAAAAAATTGAGCCAACTTCAGGCTCTTTAATCTTTCCCAAAGGCTTACCTAACATCTTGTCCTTTTTCCCAGCTATGCCTGTTACTTTAATAAAAGATTTGGTCTATCCCCACAGTCGTAACATCAGAGACAGGACAGTCTGAGACCATTCACTCTTTGCTTAATCCATGGGGTAAAAGCAATTATTCTACAATTTTAGGAACTGATGTGACAAGAGGAAAAGAGCCAAACTGCCACTCCGCATGCATTGCATTTCAAACGTAAATGTCTTGCTGAGCTCTAGCAATATTAAAATAGCCTCTTGGCTGTCAGAGGCTGCCCATAGGACTATCATTCTCTAGCACAGAGTGAAAGTGAAACGAGATGATCCTGTGATGGGAGCTGGGGCCTGAAGTAATTTCTCTTACACCATAAAGCCGCTGAAAAGATTAGTAATTGGAAACCGCTCTTAGAAGGTTCTTAAAAGGATTCACCTCTCTAACCAGTGTGGTAGCTGGTGGGGTTACCTCTGAGGTCATTAATTAGTCACTACTTTAAATGAGCCTCTCTCCGTGTAACTTTATCCTTCTAAAGTTTGTGGCTTCAGTGTAGTCTCCATTTCAGCTTTCCCTCAATGCGGCTGTTAGCCTGGCAATTCCCCCCTCGCCAGCAGCGATCAAGAAGTAATAAAACAATTTGGAATCTTTATTCATACATTAGATTTTCCTATCAAATAGATATATTTGCATCTTAAATGTAGATTATTAAAAAGCTGATGATTTTAGTGTTATGTCAAATTTAGTGAAGAACACAGTGCATTTACTTCTAAGGCTTGTCTCTGCTTTGCTTTTTTTCCAGAGGCTTAGAAAGACAGAGTCTCTTAATGAACCTTTGTTAATATGCACATTTATATCATCTGATTGGCCCCTGCAGCATCCTAGGAAAACCTGTGAAAAGGCAGCTGACAGAGTTACCAAAAACCCCTGCTAATTGGAATTATTAATTGTTTATAGTTAGATTTACCATAAAGAGAAGAAATAAAAGGCAGCAACAGAAAACCCCTCAATTTTTCAAGCACGACAGTCTGCTAACAAAATGGGAGTAAGAACATGTCACTGTTAAATGGCAGATGATCAAGTTCTAATTATGTGTCTTGTTTAAAATATCAATCCTACAGGTAAGATCAAAGCCTGTACCTTCGGGATCGGATGCTCTCTGCTCCAGGGGCCCTTTCTCTCTCAGGTAGGTGGTACCTAGAGAGGGTGCAGCCCAGCCCAGCAACACAGACAGCTCAGTTGGACACGATAGGGCTGAGGGAAAGCCTCTGCTCCCTGGAAGGGCTGCCTGAGGGAAGGATTGAGTGTTTTGCATTGCTTTTGAACTGGGGGACCCAAACTTGAGCTTGCTGAGGGCAGTTTGCCAAGAGCCCGAGGGCTGCCCCTATTCTGTGTAGGCATTTGCATAAGTGTTTTTGTTGCGATTTGCTTCTAGGGGTTGGGGTTTCTTTCGAATTCTTGGAAATGCTCTTGGTGTGTTGGCAGGGGTTTTTGTGGCAAACACCCTCAGTACAGCTCATGCATTTGATTTTGAGAGGAAAAAACAGTGCACCAGCACTTCTCACTCACTGTCTTGTGGCAGCCTGCTCTGGTTCAGCTCTCCTCAGGGACAAAAGCCTTTGTGTATCCAAAAGGGAGATATTCTAGGTCTCTAGCACTCGTTCCTATGGGGGACTTTTACTTACCAGATGTCTACTAGAAATACCGTGCAGCAGAGAGGAACCAGTGTGGAAGACTCCTGAGTGTGTGGAAGATAAATTCCTGACACAGCTGGTGAGGGTCAACTAGGGAAGGTGCCTCCTTAGACCTGTTGTTTGTGGGTGATGCAATGGTTAGGGGCCATCTCTGGGCACAGAGATCATGAAATAATGATTTTTGGCTTTTGGAGAAGTAAGGACGGAGGTCAGCAGAAACAGCCAGTCTGAGGTGAGAGCTTTGGCTGGAACTCAGGAAATAAATGGAGTTTATGACCTTTGGAGAAAGGGGCGAGAAACATAGGAGGAAAACTAAAAGGATGTTGTGAGACTATGCAGGAAGAAAATTAGATGGGCTAAAGCCCAAAAATGAACTTAATCTGGTTACTGTCATAAAAGACAATAAAGATGTTTCTACAAATATATGTATAGCAAAAGAAAGACTAAGGAATCTCCATCCTTTAGTACTTGTGGGGGGAAGCATAGCAAAAACATAAAAAAATTTGAGGAAGAGGATGAGCTGCTTAACGCCTTCTTTGCCTCAGTCTTTAATGGCAGGACCTGGGGTGTTCCCCAGGGCTCAGTACTGGGGCCAGTCCTGATCAATAACTTTATCAATGATCTTGATGAGGGAATCAAGCACACCCTCAGTCAGTTTGAATTGATGCATCCCAGCCTGGAATGTTATACCCTGGTCTCCAAATTGACAGCAAAACTTGTGGGACTGAAGAGATGTTCAGATATCATGGCTAGGGAAATAGTCATAGCCTGACAGTGCACAAGAGGCATTTGGACAATCCTCTTGGGCACATGGTGTGAATCTTGGGGATGGTGCTTTTGCAGGGCCAGAGGTTGGACTCTATGATCCCTGAGGGTCCCATCCAACTCAGCATATTCTGTGATTCTAATTTCAGATGTTTTGGCTGCTTCTATGCCTGTACATTTTTAGTGCATCTGTGCCTTAAAGGAAGTGAATACTTCTCAGTATTTCCATGCTCCTAAGAAATGTCCCAGCATATAAATCAGCGGTTCTGGCTGTTTTCTGGAGATAGGATTTGTCTATTTCCTTTTATTTGTTTTATCTTCCAGAAGAGATGATTAGAAACTGCTTGTTGATTGAATGTTTAGCTGAACAGCTTTCTCCTCACTATGTAATACAGGGAGCAGTTCAAGAAAATTGCCTCATGAACTTTAAATACTGTGCAAAATATGATGTTATGTCTGCTGGATTCATTTGAGTGCGATAAGCACACTGTAGGAAGTCCCATATCTGGGACTGAGATCTACTCAGGCTGTGCTGAAGTCAAAATAAGCCTTCATTTCTAGTTACTTGCAGCAACTGGGCATTTGCAGGCCCTGCAAGGTAATGGTGGTGTGACTGAGTGGGGAGGAAATAGAGCTGAGGAGAGCCATTACACTTTGTTCTCTGTTCTGCTGTGGATTTCTTCTGTATTTGAACAGCCTCTTGTAATCTTTGAAAATTGTCACCTCCATGACATGCCTGGCAATAAAGCACCCATCCTCCCTCAGGTTCTGACAGCTTCTGGTAGGGGATGTAAAGGACCCTTTCCTGCAAAGAATGACTGACACAAAAGGACATTTCTGGGCAAGGTGGTAGGTGCTGGAGAGCTTGGCAGTGATGGGAATGAGGGGAAATGTGACCCAGTAAAATTCAGTGATAAATTACATCCTTGCCTCTCAAACAGTACTGGAAATTCTCCCTCCCTTTAAGTTGCAGCCCAAAGCTACTGTGGTTTTACTCGTGTGTGGCCAGAGCAGGAGGTTTGGACAAGGAAAGGCTTCAGTGCACAAACCATAAAAGCTCTGTAACCACAAAAATAAAAAGTGGAAATGAGCAAATGAAAGAAAACCCACCACTGTGTATATTTCAATGTCATATTTAAAGCCCTTTCATATGTTAAAGAAAGGCAGGAAGATGAATAATGGCGAGTAAATACTTGGGGCTGGCAATACAAAGACTTTTTGTTTATTTAGGAAATTAATTTCAAAGTCATCCTCCCCTCATTGCTTTTCCACAGCGGTGTGTCCAGCTTGCGAGATGCCCCAGCTCTGACATGCAGAACCCTGTGGATTGCCTGACCTTGCCTGAGGAGAAGCTGGACCTCCAGAGTGCAAGGAATGTGGAGCACAGCTGTCTGAGGAAGCTCCTGTCCCCTCAGAGCAGCTCCATGAGCATCACAGGAAGCTGTGCTTACGATGACCCTTCTCCTGAACAAATACCTTGTGGGTCGAAAGTTTGTGCCTTTCTGATGCTTGTGGATGTTGGGAATGTTACACACTCAAATCCTGACTGAATTCCAGGCTCCGAGCTCTGCTGAAGGGACATCACTGAGGAGTGCCAGCCAGCACTGCAGGGTTTGTGTTACAGGTGATCATCCAGCTTGGAGCAGGTCTGAAAGTCCTGGTTTCATTTTGAGTTGGATAATCTTACAGACAGTTTCAATGCAGGTTTGGGTTCAACTATTATTACATTAAACCATAACCTTTTCACCTTTCCCAAATGTGATGCTTGGATTGTTGTGGTTATTGTGACTCAAAACAAGTACAACAACAATACTCTGTTACACAAGGCTGTGGCCAGGGGAAGGCACTGAGACCCAAGACCTCATTCTGCAGACCCCCAGAAACTCTTAAGTCCAACAATGCTCCCTGGGTATATTCAAGGCCAGAAGTATTAGGAATTAAACACCACTCCTTACATCAGCAATCCCATAGAAATGCAGAGCTAAAACTGCTTTGGCTGCAGTTTCAGGAAGTCTGGGATTCAGACTGGGTCTAAAATAGGATTCAGCATCTGGCATGAGAACATACAGATGAGGAAATGCATCTTTGACACATGCAGCTCTATTGTGCGTACATATCTTCTGAAAGGCTATTTCATAATTATCTTGGAATGAAAGTGCAGGGACAGCCCAGAGATGTCACCCACGGCTGTAGGCAGTCTTTTCTTTACTCTCTCTCCGCAAGGCATTGAAAGATTATTTTGCCAGTGAACTTTTTTTTTTAGTTGACTGCACTTTTCTAAAGACCAGACTCTGATGGGCCCAACAGATCTTTGTGAGGTTCCATCATTCTGGGCTTTTTTACCCTTGGAAATCTGCCTTCATCACATTGTGGTTGTCTTAGGTGGTCCTCTCTGAGGAGTTATTCCATCTGAAGGAGAGGGGTCCCAGTCCTCCTGTCAGCCCAGACTCACACAACTGTGGGGCAGGTGGAGTGGGGTTCTCTGGTGGTTGTAAGGGAAGGCACAGTTATTTCAGGTGAATCCCATAAAACCATTCTCAGCTATGAGCCTTCCTGTGCACACTAGACATACACACAGCTTTACAACTACAAGCAGGGATCACCTCCAAAGCTGCTCCAGCCCTAAGGAGGTTTAAGATCCCATCTTGGCTAACCCAAGACAGAGGCTGATAAGGAGAGAAACTCACTTTACTTAGCCTGTTGTCTTCACAAGGTGCAATGATGTCTGTGACTCCTGAAAACCTGCCTTTCCTTGTTTGGTTCATTAAAATAACTATTACCTCATGAGATTACCTGCCAGATTCCTTCTTTATCTGGTATAGGGTCTCTCTTGCTCTTCACCTCCCTCTCTCAGAACTAGGAGCTGCCTGCCAGTCTTTCTCACTGATAAAAACATCCTTATCTCTATTGGCATACCTTGTTTTCCTAGACAAACTGGGGCCTACGTCCCTACAGATAAGTCCATCTTTTGTTTGCTGCTTCCCATATATTCCTTTCCTACAAGTGGTCTGGTCATCCTGACTGGCTCTTCTGTGCCTGCCTGGCTTCTGACAGTGTGGAACAGGGTTTAGCCTTAACTATACACATTCTATCAAGCATTAAATCCTACCAAGGATAATATTCCATCTACACCCCCAACATGCCATTAAGCACACAATTACAGGTTGTTTTCTTTGCAAATTAGCAATGCAACACCACGATCTGTGTGTAAATCAGTAAGAGATTGATTAGCCATCCACCTTGCCTTAGTTTGTAATGACTCTGATCTCATTGTTGGAAGCCCAAAAGAATAAATCACAGATGTCTTGAAGGTTGTGACTTTAGTTTTTCACTGCATTTAGGGGGTGAAACAGATTTATGAATACTTCAGCAACACAGATTAAAAGCTGGAATTCACTGGCAGTAAGTGCTGGCCTGTTGTATAAGGCTGTAATGATCATCGGTATTGATTAGGGAGCTGCACAGTATCTGTATTCTTTCCCATAAGTTCTAGTTAAAATTTACAGTATATCTCTATAAATACACTATGATATCTTTCTCATGGTATTAATAATATATTAGATTCTGAGAATGAACATTTACTGCACTTTAGTAGGTAAGTGGCTGCACATTTTAAGTTTCTCAATTTGAGAGCAGGGATGATTGACTCCTAGAAGAAACAACATATGGTTTATTACAGTAAAGCATATCACTGTTTGTTGTTATTGGGAGGAACTTTCAACTTTTTGTATGCTAGAGGAGCTGCTTTGAATCTCTCACCCTATTTAAAGAGAAACTGATGTCTGATTTATTTTATGGTATCTGCACACACAGTGTGCAGTCAAAAAGTTCACCAGTGATAAAAGCTTGTTCCTACCCTTGAGCTGCTTTAGTATACTCATTATTTCCTCTAATTTAGTCAAAACATTGTACAGTCCCCACAATCTCAGACTCAAGTAAACACCCCTTCAGAAATAATAGTTTCCACATCAAAAGTTTCAGTTGTCACCCAGTCAAAGAAACCAGCACTGCTTCACCAAACCTGTGACTCCAAGCACAGGCAGCATTCACTGCAATCCCCTCACACTGTCCCACCATGGCTTTTATGGGATCTCTGCATTTACCTGTACTTTGTGCTTCCAGCTCTGCCTGGGTCTTGCTGGCTTCTCAGTCCCAGCTTTAGAGTATAGACACTTATGGTGGCTGGTAGACTGGTAAAGAAATTTACCTTATGGCTGGGAAAGATTTCAAATACTTTTGACCAGAAAAAGATCCCTCAAGAAGAAGTTGTGTTTGCTTTAAAATGGATTATTCAGCACCATAATTCTTTTCCTGCACTGTCTCTGAACAAGCAAAAGGCAGGCACTATTGTGTGGTATGCTGAACACATCTGAAAGGTCTTCTCACACTCAGAGAGAAAAAATTCACCATCACAATCTTAAAGGATTAAATGGTATTCTTCCCAAGTGGGTAAGTAAGATTTTAACTACACAAGAGATGCAAACCCTAATCCAAATAAAAGGGAAAGGAAGTAGAGTGAGAAGATTCATGACTGTTGACAGTGCTTGTGTGGGTAATCATTCAGCTTTCATTGCTAGAGCTGAATCAACCTTGTGAAGCTGTCTTTTGTTGCTAACTCAGTCTCACATTTTCATGGTTTTGTATGTATTTGATGTATTTGTGACATTTACGTAGTGGCTACACCCCATACATATTTTCTGTTCAATCCTCTTGTCACTGTGTCACACCAGGGTGTGGGACGGTGGTGAGGTGAGCAGTCACACACTAGTCCTGGGGTGATGAGAGCAGTCTGGCAGTTTTTGTATAACATTGAATTCCTGGCTGATGGTCCTGCTGACAGGGGGGAAAACAGCGCTGGGCTTGGACCCCAGTTCTGCAAATTCTTGTCAGAAACGCAGAAAGCAGGGCTGGTAAAACTCACCCAGTGAATCCCTCTGCCTCAAGGCAGGGATAATTGCACCTCAGTCATTCCTGGTAGCTCTTTGTCTCATCTATCCTTAAAGACATCCAGTGCTGGAGACTACACAATCTTGTCAGACAGTCTGTTGTGTGCCTTACAGTCCTTGCCACTGAAAACATTATATTATCTACCAGACATTTCACAGGGGATGGTTTCTTCCAAACTTTATCTTTCATTTGGGACACGGGTCAGGGTTGAGAAGTTCATCCCAAAACGTTCATTCTCAAATATTCTGTGTGCTCTGCATGCTGCTCTGCTGTACCTTGGTGAAGCTGAACATAAGCTGCTCATTCTGTGAACTCTCACATACATCACAGGAAGAGTAACAGCACACTCTGTTAGCAGAGCCTCTGCTCTCCCAAACTATGCACAAAGGAGTCTTCAATAACTAGAAAAATTAGCAGGCTGGGATTATTTCTACACTGTCCCTTGCTAAGTCTGGCAAACCAGGTTCCTCTGCACTCCGCTGTGTCTGGCACCATATCCCTTTTCCTCAGGATGGCAGTTTCACCTTGCCATGAGGCTGCAGTCACTCTGCTGTTTTCTTCCTGCTCTGCACAAACCTTTCCTGCCAAGAGTATCTTTGACTTCACATGGTTCTGCAGGTCTCCTGTGTGAAGCTACCTGACAGGTCTGCTGACTGTGTTTTAAGATTTAGGATGGGGGAAAGCTGTGGTGCTGCAGGGTGCCTCTACTTCTCTCTTGAGCCAGGGTTCAGGCTCATGCATGAATAGAGGGGTAAGCCATGCTGGGACATGTGAGAAACACAACTGAGGGGAGCTGAGAGGATGACATGATGAGAGCAGGTCCCTTGCTCAGTATGCAAAATGCTGCAAGCCATGCACAAACATTAAACCATATTCAGAGCTGTGGACAGTTTAGCCTCTTTATCCCCAGCACAGTGAGGAACATCAGTTTTTCTTGCTGTAAGACATTGTTGCACATTTGTAAGTCAATGACTGTTTGACCCTTCAGTTGTCAGAAGACAGGAAAATAGCCTTGGAATCTTGACAAGACATAAATACCTTCCTCTTTGTCCAGAATTACTAGGATTATACGCAGGGTTGCGCAGAAAGGATTATCACATGAATGGGTCTGAATTTTGCTGGCTCCATGTACAATTCTGTCATTTCTCTTCCTGGAATAGTACTGAAATTCTTACAAAAGTGTCAGCAGTTTAGAGGTCATAATAAGCAACTGAAAGGTAAAAATCATTTAAAGCCTGTTTCAAAATGCCAGGGATGTCATATGACTACAAAAATGCTCTTCTATTTTCATTTCCCAACTGAGGGGAGGGGGTATTAAATTATGTAAATCAATCACAAATTGCTTAACCTTTCCATGAGTGCACCGTAACTGGGGAGGACGAAATAAGCCCATTATCAGCAACAGAGCAGCAAGCCCTTTTGGGGAGCTCCAGTTGATTCTGCTTGCCCCCCTCCCAGTGCCACTGTGGAAATTGCTGTTTGTGAGCTGTCCTTTTCTCAGTTCAGCTCTTCTCATCCCAGGGCTAAAGCTGCACAAAATATCCAAAGTGCTTCAAAGGCATCAGTGTGGAAGGCACCACATTCCCAGTGTTCTGTCACTGCATCCACATGGCTGTGCATTAGTAATAACTGATGACAGCCAATAAAATCAAATCAGCACATGTGCAAATGGTAATGGAGGAAAATAAAACTAAATAATGCCTTAGCAGGCCCTGATTACCTTGATCTTGGCTTGATGTCACACTAGTGTGTTCTCATTGGGGAAAAGACATGAAGTTCTACAATCTCTTCAGCAGGAAAGGTATGCGTGAAGGATTTTTCATAGGTAATTATTTACAAATTCCCTGCGACCACGCTGCCTGTGTTGTTTTTATTAACCTAATAAAAAATATTATCTGGAGGAAAGCTGGGTGCATATAGCAGTTAAATTTATATGTGTTATTCTAGTATGACAAATATTTTGTTATAGTTTGCTAGCAATTATTCAGAATAACACAAACAGCTTGGTATGATTGTAGCCTTGTGAATTGACATTTGAAATATTTATAAGTACAGCCATCCTGCCATATGGGCCCTCTTTGGAGTTATCAGTCACCGCATCCTCCTGCTTCTGCAACTTCCCATTCTAACGCTGCCTGCTTCTGCAACTCGATGGAGCTCAGCTCTGGGCAGCAGGACTGACCCATCCTTCAGCCACATCTGTCAGCTCTGACAGAGGAGGTGAAGGCTCGAGGAGCGCACCCCTTGCCTGGTTTGTTCTGCAAACACCTGCTCAATGCTCGCGCGCGCCATTAAATGCCATGGGACTGACACGGCATAATGGATCTCTCTGAAAGTGAGTTTGAAATGCAAAAACACCCGCTGCTGATTGTTCACATTGAATGGTGTTATTACAGATTGAGGAAGCAGGGGGCATCTCTCCTTGGCCTACTGGTTTGCAGGGTCCCTCCTCATCATGTAAAATACCTGTGATGGCTTGGCTAGCAAAAGCAGGATGTGTCATGGTTTTTTCACATAAAATGAGCCTTTCCTCTCTCGCATCCAATAGCTTACGAACAAATAGCTGGTATTTACCCTTTCAGCAGAGACTCACATCTGTGCAAAACTCTTACTGCTTTCAGTGAAATTCCACTCAAAGGACTGATGACAGGGTAGGTCCTGAGCACAACCAGGCACTAAAACATAGACACTGTATTTGTTCTTTGACCGATTAGTCGCATGTACGAAATCTTCTGCATCAAAGAATGAGGTGGAAATTTCTGCTGGTTAATTCATTCAGGATTAAGGTCTGGGTTTCAGTCCTGGAATTTCAAGTGCAAGGATCACTGGAAATTCAGTGATCCAGGAGGGGGAAAGTTAAAAAAAAAAAAAGACTCTTGCCAGTTTAAATCCTTATTAACTTAGCTGAGAGTGATATTTGGTGGCGGGTGCATTTTTTGTGTGTGCAGAAAAACAAACCCCAGAGGATTCTCAGGCTCAGTGTATCTACAAAAGAGACAAAGTAGGTAGAAAAGGGAAAATAAATTTTTTGCTAGCTCTGGGGAATTGCTGCAGCCAAACTGGTTGAACAGCTCAGAGAATTAAGTTCCCAGAAGTATATTTTCTCCTCTGAGTGCAAAGGACTTTACCAAACAACTGGCAACTTCATGGCCCCCTTGTCTGCATAGTGCTCAAAAAAGCCTGGAAGAGCTTTTGAAGAACTGGAAAATATGAAGAATGTTTCTTTGTTTGATAATAAATACTCCTCAAGGTGAGAGACACAGTGAAAGTCTGATCAAAATGTCTTCATCCAGAGGGAGCAGACCTGCCAGGAACCAGATCTTCTGTCCTTCTCTTTGCTCTCGCTTTGCTGGTTACCTTATACTCAGTGTTCAAAACAGTCTTGGTGAAATGCCTCCAGAAATTTTCCAAGAAGGGTCCCATTGGACTACAAAGGCCAGGAATATTTGCTTTTCAGAATTCATCTTGAGATGAATAATTCAGAAAAGCTTCTGTTGATATCTGTGGTTTTGGCCTTTGCCCACATTGTGTTAGATGCTTTTACAATTTCTCCATCTCTAATTAAATACACACCAAACTGAGGGCAGTGAAAGAAAGCAGAGAGGATCTTGTCTTCAGGAAAACTCTCCAGTCTCTCTGGCTAAGCTACAAATCGGAAAGGCCCTGAGCATGTCTCCTGAAATAGAGGAGACAAATGAGAAATATGGGCTTTGTACAGAATAAAAAGCAGATGAGGCTCAAAGGCACTAAGGCACAAAAGGATTAGGACACAGCACAGCCTTTCATTTGTCATGTGCTGCTCAGCTGGGACCCAAACAACACCTTCGATGCCTCCTGCTCTTCGTCTTAAAGGAAAATCCAGAGACTCCCTCCAATTCATACATAAAATGATGTTGACAGAGAGCCATGTTTGGAGACAGAGTGGCTTTTTGTTCCAGATAATTAATCCCCTTGTACACACTGACTGTCACCAGAGAAAGGATAAATTGGGCCACATAAAGTGCATCTTCTGTCTATGCAAAAGGATCCACTACTTGGATGGGAGGATGTGGCAGGGAAAACAGGTAAAATGGTGCTGGATCTGGCCAGGCTTCATCTGTAAATGGCTCTGCTGTGCTGTTGTAAGTCACAGACTTGTTTGAGTTGAGAGCCCCTTTTAAAATTCCCCCATGCTTTCCCAAATGAGCGCACATGTCAACCAGCCAGCAGCACCAGGGCTCTGCAAACACCTGGGGAAATCCTAGATGGCTCAGACCCTAAAAATGCTCATCCTACCCAGGTCTTGGACTATAAAGACTTCCGGTGCTCATTTCACTGGCCAGCCAGCCTGCTCTGTTCTAGTTACACAACAGACTGCACAAAGCATCTTAGTAAAGGAGCATCCCAGGAGGTAATTTTTATAGAAGTGAATCAATCAACAACTTCTAGAAAGATTTTCACCTGGTATAAACCAGCCTTTGCCCTGATGACAACAAAGCAGTTACTTCCATTTTGATTTGCTGTGAATTGATCCCTTAGTCAGTTATATTTTCATATCATACCACATGCACAGGAGTTTACAAAGCCTGTATTTATTAATTGCTCCCCAGACTGTTTAGACAGAAATGTCTTGATTTTTTACCTTGCTTCTCTGCTGCAAGATAGGAGCACTCCCAAAGAATTCCAGTGGTGTAAAAGTGGTGGAAGCCAAAGCATAATCAAGAATCAAGAAGTCTCATTGATCACTGCTCACAGTGATCTTTCAGCTACCCTTATCAAATATTAACAATAATGACTTATTTATATAGCACCAACTGAGAGCTAGGTGCAAGAGGATAGGCATAAGTCCCAGAGAACTAACAAACTAAATAATAAATACATATCAATCTAGAATAATAAATAATAAATCCCATATTCCAGAGTCACTCCATTTTTTTTCTTCAGAGATGTTTGCTCTCACTTTCTCTGATCAGCAGGAGGGCTTGGTTAAAAAGATCAGATTAGAAAGTAATCTCTTTGATGTTTACAAAGGCAATAGGGCTTTCACACCTTTCTAAGTGCAATCCAGCTGCAGGTAGAGAACCCTGCAGCTTGTGGAAGTGCTAATTAAAGCCAGTAATAACATGATTCACCTTCAACCCTGCTCTGAAATAGCCGGTGATTTTTTGCCAGAAGGAGATGTTGTATCTCCAGGGCACTACTTTTGAGGAGCTCTCTTGTTTCAGGGACCTGCAACATAGCGACCATTTGGGCTAGAAAGAGAGGAAGCCAAGATGTTTAAATCAATCCTTGTCATAAGATCCCACTGTTTATTGATATCCTGAAGGTGAAAGGTTAATGCTTTACTCAGGAAACCACTCATCCTCCAAAACACTATTATTGTTTATCTTGCTGAAATCTATTTTTATATTTCCCAAGACATTTTTATTTAATTTCTGTTCCAGGTTGTCTTTACTGTGTTTTCATAGTATCACTGTACAGACTTATTCCTTTTCCAATCTGATACTGCAAATTGTGATGGAAAATGCCAAGTGTCTGGTATTTTTTGAAATAGAAAGATTAGCAGAAAGAAAAATTATTAACTTGAGGCTACTTGTTTTATCCCAACATGAGTTATCAGGGGCTCCAATCAAGCACTGGAGTTGAAAGTAACAGATCAGCTAGAACAAACATTTGTCCCCAGGAATAATATGTCTTGTCACTTTAGTAGCTTGGAACATGTTCTCATTTATCCAGCCATTTTCTTGCCAGAGCAATTATAAGTGGCCAGTTTGAAGTGAGATCTGTTTCCATTGATTTTATTCTCAACTTCTTTTTTTTAAGTCTTTGTACCTTCTGGTTAATAAAAGAGCAAGGAAGTGAAAGGTACATAAATCTGCAGCATACACAAACAGCATTTCACGTGGACAGCTTTGCCTATGAAATTCAATGTGAAGGAACTTCAGGTGAAATATTGACTAACTAGACTGTAAATAACTACTAACATGCATGATAATACCAGTAACAGGATTTGTTGTTTCAGAACAGGTGACTGTGATGCAGATCCAGCAATAATTGTCACGTTCTCCTTTTCTCATCATTTAGGATCTTCCTCTCCTCAAGGTTGGCTACTGGAAATAGTTTATAAATTCCTGTTTTGATGCAGGTTGGTAAATACTACGTATCTACACTCATTAACCTGAAATTAAAATAATACAGTAAAAGGAATCTGAGAGAAATGGAAGAAAATGCTTTCTTTGTTAGAACTGACATAAATAATCCACTGTTGAGACCATAGAAAATAGCAAGGTCCAACTATAACCACTGAGTAGTTATGGAGAGACTTTCTTTTTATGAACATTTTTATAACATTATCAAAGGTGGAAAAAATTGCTCCATTTTTCAATGCCTACTGATTTCCCATGTATTGAAGTGGAGTCTGCAAATGTTACTCTAATCAACTAGGAAAGCTCTTCCTAAACAGAATTGTTCATTTAACATGACAAAATTCCCTGCATCCTGAGTGGTGTTTCTTCCCCGCAGTTCAGACTGAACTCGGGACCTACTGCCTGACTTTGTCTGTCAGCTCTGTCATCCCACCAGGACAGCCAAGAGTGGCTTTACCAGAAAAAGGTGTATTTCCACACCCAATCCCAGAGACCTGCCAGACCTCCTGGGAAAGCCTGAGCACTCCCCAATGCATTTTGCCTGGACAGAACTGTCCAGAAAAAGCTTTCTCAGAGGTGGCCCTGCTGGATCTTTCCCTCTGGGAGTCATGAGCTCGGCAGTACTTGGAGACTTTTAATGAGTGCAGAAGGATTACGCAGTTTTTTGTGTAACATTCAGGGCAGCAGTGTCCAGCTCAGAAATAGAAGCTGCTATTTAGACCTCCTCCTTAGAAAATAAACCTTTTGGATTTTTATAGGATACTCAGAACTGGACAAATTCTTGTCAACTTAAACAAAGCAAAAAAATTTGGGATTGTTGGTAAGTCTCTTGACTTAGTCTCCAAAACGTGGGGTACACCAGAAACTCACAGCTCAGTCCTTTTTTAATTTAACATTTTCTTCTTCCTTAATCTGCCCACTCATGTTCTTCCCTCCTCTCTGTGCTAGGAAAGCTGTTGAAGTGGTTTCTACCATCTCAGAGAATCCGAGAAGTCCCAAGCCAGCAGAAGAATGCTGGTGGGACAGTTAAAACCCCTTGGAAGCGTCTTCTGTCCCAAACCCATGGCAACCTTTGTATGTTAATCCTCCTAGGTTGGTTGGTTTCAACATGATCCCTCGCTCCTCCCCTCCCTTCTCCCCACTGGATTGTTGGATCTCCCGCCCTCTCTCCAACCCTATTGGTCCAAAAGGCTGTATCCCTGTGTCCCCAGCCTTTGCACTTCCTCTTTCGCCTCTGGACGTGTTTGAGAATAAAACCATCGGAATTCTATGCGATTGAGCCCTCTGTGACTCGTTATCCTGAGGAAGCGTCAGCTATCTGGCTCTCGGGTGTGTGTTTGTGCTTTCCAACAGCACGGGTGAGAAAAAAAGTCTCCTTGCACAGTACCAGACAGTACTGGCCGAAGTGGTCCAATATCAGAGACCCTCTCGGAATACACAGGGACTTATTCCACCCCATCGTTGCCCTTACGTGGCAGAAAGCCACCCTCTGTATGCAGGGATGCCAGTACTCACCTTCCTGCACACAGTAAATCCTCACAAAGCAGCCTGCTGTATATCAGCCTTCCAACAGTCACAGCAGGCAAAGATTTCTTCAGTTTGGGTGTGAAATTGTGGAAAGGAAGGAAAATAAATAAAATTTTATTTGCCAAGGGGCAAAATTTTGCCTTCAAGTCACTGGCCCTGAACTGAAGATTTATGGAGGGCAGGGACCAAGTGATATAGTCCTTGAACCCCATCCTGTCGGCCCCCAGGGTCCCAAAGGTGAGGGCCATTTTCTGGCCTTCTAAGTTCTTCACTGTATGGCTTTGCTGACAGGCAAAAACATCCCATGGAAGCCAATGGTTCCTTGGACAGCTACTGGCAAGTGCAGTCTTTCATGAGTTGTTCATTAATTTCCACTGCTGAGAGCCAGCCATCATTCTCCTTTCCTGCAATGTTAGCAATTAAACTTTGTCATTCCTATTTGCATCTTCCCAGTGGTTCAGACACTCCCCACTGAGGGTGATTCTTCTCTCTGTTACGTGAGGCAGATCTCTGCTGCTGTGAATGCAAACCTCAGACATGACCCCCATCCAAGGCAGGCCTGGGAAAAACAGCTGTTAAAATGAGAGATACTTTCTGCAAATCCTCCTGCTGCTCCTTCGTGCTCCCAGGCATTGTCCCATGTATTTCTCAGTTCAACCAAAGCTCTTGTACCTCTTCCTCCTGCACATCCTCACATCTGGATGTGTTCACACCTGGCCCCAGGTGCCTTCCCAGAGAGCTGAGTGTCAATAAGCCCAGGTTTAGCATATGCTGCTGGACACCCTCCCGGCAGAAAGGGCCCTGCCAAAACCCACAGAGATCATATAAAGGAGGGGAGAAGTTTTACCTTGTTTGAGGCTTGATTCTAGAGAGCTTGTTCCTTTTCTCATTCAGTGATGTCTCATAGGCAGAATGAAAATGCCTGCATCATTGATCATTGTTAGACACAAGCTTTGCTGTCTGTCCTGAGTGAGGCTTTAATCTCCAAAACACTCGTAGCATAGGCAAGGAGGCAGAGACCCTGAGCAAGATGCTTTGCCTATGTTTTGGGAGAAAAGAGTCTCATTTAAGCCTTTTCGCATAACAAAGCCCAAACACTTTCCACTTCCTCCCTCCATCCACACCACTGATCTTTCTCATTTTCTCCTAAACCTCTCAGTTGCATCACAACCTACCTCTCAGCATTTCTTTTTGAGAAAGCAGAACATTTTCGTTTCTAAGGGCTGGTTTCCAAATGCTGAATTATTTCAAGAGAGCAAATATGTGCGCACGTTTTCTCATTAGAGAACTAAAAAGGTAACGATCAACTCCTAAATGCCACGCACAGTTGCTATTCCAATTCAAGCACAGCATGTAACACAAGCGGCTGTGGTAGGCTATAACATTATAAATGACACCCCATTGGTGATGGAGACAAATCAGATTATGTGTGAGTAGGTTATTGATTTTGCTTAGATTTCTTAATCTCTTAAATCAATGAAAGAATCGTAAATAACAGAGATCTTGTGTGCTTGGACGGCAAAACATCTTTTAATACTTAAGTTTTAATGAGCATTTTTTAATACTCAGTAATATTCTAACTGGAAAGATGCTTAGCCAGCTCAAAGTATAGGTTACTATTTATTACCAAGATGTCTCAATCTAGATTTCCTCTCTGTTTATACTAGACATCAATTCTGATTTACCTCTTGTTGAGTTAATGAAAACATGTTATGCAGTTTTATTAAAGAAAATAAAGTCTTCAATTGACTGCCTCTGAAACATTACAACAAATTCCGAGGAGATTAGCATAAGGATTAAACATACAGATTTTGTTGCAGGAGTTGTTTTCATGAATATATTCTTAATTGATTGTAGCAAAACAAATACGCACTTTGGTAATGCATGCTGAGTCTCCAATTCAGCATTATTTTAATTAAGTCTTTTGAGTGATGAATTTCAGTACAGCAGATGTTCTTGAGTATTCAGGTATATAAATACAACCAGTGTCAGTATCTGATAAGCCTACAATTTGAGAGTTTAAGCATACATGAAACTCGGCCAATTGTCGAGAGCTGAAAATGGAAGGAATTTGCTAAACCACTCTTTGCACCTGTTTTGAATTATGATGTACAAGCTAGGAGGAAAAAAGAAAAGAGCCTTGCGTGCAGTGCCAGAACATGGGGAAGGAGACGTGTTCACTCCTCATTTGCAGTTTCCCATTAACCAACTGCAGCAGCTGATCTTTAGGAAGAGGGAATTCCAATATATTTTAAGCACCGAGTATTTTGTTCAGATCTCTCTGCATAGCCACAAGCATTTGGTTACAGAATTGAAGGTGAATAAAAAAATGCCAAACCCTGTGATGAAATGATTTTTAGGTTGAAATTATATCTCTTCACAAATAACTATGTCTTCTGCATGCTAGGCAGTCATTTGTCTTTCAAACAACAACTGCTCTGACAGGGAGTGTCTAGTGAATTTAAAAATGTTTGATGTCACCTTATATTTTAAGTGAGACAATAAACATTATTGGTCATCAAAGTTTTTGGGTGTCTTCTCATTAAATTTTCATATAGGCTTTTAATCAGTGAATACACTTCTGTGTATGGAGCTCTTGTGCCTCAGCTCCAGGACGTTCAGAGTCATCACCCTTTTGCTGCAGGAAATATATTGATAAATGGACTTGGCTTTCTTTGGTAACTTGACATTTTTATTGCTCTCTCCCTTTAAAGACATGTGAGAAGAAAAACTCTCCCTGTTTGGAGCATGTCCAGGCTTCCAAGGAAAAGCAGCAGAGCATCTCAGCTGTATGTGAGAAACTGAGGAAAATGCAAGGGTGAAAAAGGAAACTCAAAAGATGCAAAGGTCTCCCATGGAATAATATCTGCTTTGAGAGAGTACTTCTCTATCCAGAGAAATTTTGGGATCTGAGACTTACAAGTAAAGATGATTTCACTAGCCAATGTAGATATTTGTGGGACAGAAATAATGTCTCATATCAGGGTCAAATGATACTCTGAAAGAACATGAGAGGGAAAATCAGTGAGGATGCTGTATCTGAGTCATTGTGGGAAGGCAGGATGTCAGACTGGCGTTGTGATTGGAGTTTAGGCTGAATTCTATGTAATTATTCACAGGTGTTTGATCTGGCACCTTAAGCATTATACCAGGAACTGGCGACCTGGGGGTAAAGGTCACAAGGAAGAAAATCCCCTCAGCTGTCACCAGCACTGCCACATTCAACACCTTGCATTGCCCGGACAAATTTCTGTTCAATTCAAACATTGCCCGTGAGATATCACAAAGACCTGGTGTGAATTCTGGACGCTGAGCCTATTCCCAGGGGGCCCTTCTGCCCCCTTCTCCGCCCCTTCAATGTCAGAGCCCCAGGCTTATTTTCAGGGAAACCTGATGGTGTGTTTCATAAAAAGGAACAGCTCTTCACACAGGTACTTTTCCATGATCTAGAATCCACACTGGCAAGGATTGAGGCAAATGACTAGGTGCAGCTTGGTGAGACAGTTTCTCAGCCTGGGCTCTGCTTAAGGCACACATCTGGCTCAATCCTAGATAGGCTGTCTTTTTCAGCACACCAAAGTCAGGAAACCAAGCCACCCATAGCTCTTAATCTCCCTACAGCTCCCTCAGATTCACAGATGGATACACATCTTCAATATTTCACTAGAAACACTTCAGTGCCTTGTTCTTACGTCCTACTTCAAGATGGATTTCAGTACAAGCTTTATGTGTGTCTGAAAATCTCTCTTTTTGATATTCAATACTTACTTCCACACCTTTCTCCCTGCTTTTGTCCCTTTCATTCTCATGCTGAGCTTTGCTGCCTCTGGAAGCCAAAGTCACCCATCTATCACACCTTGTTTGACACGAAGGCGATTCACAGTCTCTCATGGCATGTGGATAAATGTGTGAGAGTATGACCTAACATTTAAATAATGATTCACCATTGAATATTTTGAGAAATTGGCTGACAATTTCAAGGTAATGCCCTTCCAAAGATATACAGTGTTAATTCTTTACTACCATATAACTGTACATTCACTTGGAGAATCTTAAATAAAGTTTACACTTTGCAATTAATTTAGTGAAATTCTGAGTTAAATGACTTGCTATAAAAATATTAAACATATTACAACTGTCTGTACACGGCCTTCTAAATGAAAGGGAAGTTTAATTATTTTAGAAGAGAAATATAAACAGTGTCAAGATTTAACCGCTGCTCAATTTAATATAACTTCGGCCTAATTTTACAAATCATTATTTATACAGTTAACATGCATAAAAAATTAATAAATTACTTTATATAAGTCATCATTGGTATAGTTAGGAGTGTAGACAATTATTACAGTAAAGTTGAAAAAACACCACCAGGGAAATCTGTAGTTGCTTCCCAAACATAAAAATCATGTAAAGGGGAAGAGAAAGAGAGGAAAAAAGGTATAGAAAGGAACTTCATTGAGTAAATCTTAGCCATGAGGTCAGTCTTGCATTTATCCTTCAAAGGGAGGGGAGAGAACTTGAAATCAAGGCTTTGAGATGGTGTGGGATTTGCAAGCAGAGAGACAGCAAGGTGAAGGTTTCTGACACCTTTCTGCCATCACAAAGAGCAGCTCCAGGATGGAATTAGGGCAGGAACCTGCTCCCAGCCAGACTGCTGCATTTATGGTGGTGAGCCCTCCTGGGGCACTGAGAACTCTGGCCAAAACCCAGCCCAAGCATTAATACTACAAAGTGTCTTACAGTGGGGGCATGGTGTGAGAGGAAGCACCAGAGACCATCAAATTTTCTTTCTGCCTATGAAGTTTCCATCAGGAGCCATCTGGCATCCCCAGAGAAGTGCAGGCAAGGCACAGGAAGGACTGGGATATGGGTACAGAAACTATTGCTCTCTGTTACCATGTTCTAGGGGTTTCAACATGCTCCATGGGCTGTTCCTAAGGGCACAAGAAAGATAATTCAGAAAATCAAGGCTATATCAGATCACACTCAGGTGATCTGATCCCATCCTTATTCCCAACAAGGAATAGAGAAAAAGAAGGGGAGAAACCTGTTGTACATCCTTCTGAAGCATCATGGAAAATAAACATTATGAGGAGAGGATATTGAGCTACCACAGGGGCTACTTCAATACCACAGTGCTTCAAAGATGCTTGTTTGTCAGAGCCCTAGGTGGTATTTCTCTGTGTTTGCAGGATGAACCTCAGCCAATAAAACAACTGTGCAGCACTCTTTTTCTCTTTTATTAAAAGGCTTCTGGGAGATAATAGAAAATGATCTCTTCAGATACTGCAGAGGGGTTTTACTGCACTAGACAATATAATAAAATATACTAATCCTTCTGTAAAATTATTGAGGGTGTTTTTTTAAATAGTCTTTCGGAAGATCAGGAGGCTGAGTCCCCAAAACATCCCTCACCCCAAAACTCTCCGTACCTGTTAATATAGAATAGATTCAAATTATTTCCTCAGGGGAGAAAAAACCAAGGCTGTTCTTTGGCCTCTAATCTGCAGGTCTCTGCTATGCTGATTATTTTTTTGGCTGAATGATCTGAACAGACTTGCTGAGTTTTCTCAGGAGCCAGAGCACTGGAGAGGGATGGGGACCAGGGAAAAGAGGAAGCTGGCAAACAGGGAGTGTGAAATCTCACTTTGAATCAATAGATGCTTTACCATTGGTTTCCATGGAGGCCAAGAGTGTCAGAAACAAAAGTCAAGAAGGTCTGAAGTCCAGGAATTTTGCAGTTCCATGTGGAGAAAAACAAATCATGAAAGTCCCTGTGTCCCTGCTTTCCTTCCTTTGCCTGATGTAAAGTTCCCCAACCCACTCACTGGTATTCCTCTTTACTTTTTCTACATTACTGAGGACAGTGGAGAAAATCAAGCCACACTTGCAAGTGTGGATTAGTGAGATTCGTCAGGGCTTTGCTTTATTTTATCAGGAATTTGGGCACATGCTGGGCTGTGCCAGTTCAGATCCAGCCATCCTTCTTAATGGCACCTGGCAATGAGCTACCAGAATATCCTGCCTTCGCTCCTTTGTCTGCACATGAGAAAGAGCCTTTCCTTTTAAAAAACTACCGTGCAAATCCCAAATCATCAACAGAAGAAATTTATGCACCAAAAAGCCTTTTAGCCTGGAAAACCACAGCTACATGTGGTTGCTCTCTCTATGGAAGCTTATATTTCAGCTCAGAGAGATGCACCACGATTTAGTGAATTGTCTGGTTTCTGGGAAGACCAATATCCCTTTATACTCCAAGAGGGTATTTAATCATCATAGTATGTCGTGCTTTGCATCACGCTATACAATAAGCCAGCTTAACACAACACTCTCTCCTGCCCCTCACACTTCCCGGCACTGCAGAGTCTGATACAAAGTCCTGGATCCGGCGTGTTTGTGCAACTTGGAATCCAGCTCAGCTCTGCATTATACAATTAATCTCTCACGTCTCAAATAGCTCAAAGCAGAACCACAGATCCTCTTAACCCCTAAGCCTTGGCATGCTTCAAATCCAGTTCTTGACCAGCGTGCCAAGACTGTGAGTCGGATGAATCACGTATGAGGCACAGTCTGAGAAACCCAGTGGGTGTTGTTAAGGTTATTAGGAGTCCTTCAAATCATTTGAGAGCCAGAGACCATCTGGGTTCATGATATTGAATAAATCCTGCCAAAAAGGTGCCAGCTGGACATACTTGCTTTGGACTATTAGCGCAATGATATTTTATGTAACTGAGCATCTTACTCTTTTATTAGCTCCAGTAGTGATTTTTTTTGTGCTATTCCGCATTGTACTGAGTTTGCACAGCAAGGGTTTGGTTGTGAAGAGGCTACAAGGATGGCTTCTGTCTGAAGCTGTTGGAAGCTTCTCCCATATCCAATAGAGCCAATGCCTGCCAGCTGCAAGGTGGATCCACTTCTGGCCAAGGCTGAGCCCATCAGTGATGGTGGTAATGCCTCCAGGATAATATATTTAAGAAGGGGGGAAAAGCTGCACAAGAGCAACTGAGGAGCTGCAAGAGCAAGAGAGGAGTGAGAAAAAAGGTCTTGCAGACCCCAAGGTCAGAGCAGAAGGAGGGGGAGAAAGTGCTCCAGGCACCAGTGACCCTGCAGGAGTCCCCCCTGGAGCAGCCTGTTCCTGAAGGATTGCACCCTGTGCAAAGGAATCTTAATAAAGAACTGCAGCTCTTTGGAAGAACTCACATGGGGGAAGTTTATGGAGGACTTTATCCAGTGGGAGGGACCCCATAGTGGAGCAGGGGAAGAGTGTGATGAGTCCTCCCCTGGCAAGGAAGTAGCAACAGAGACAACATGTGATGAACTGACCACAGCCCCCATTCCCCATTCTCTGGGAGAGAGGAGGTAGAGAAATAAGGAGTGAAGTTAAGCTTGGGCAGAAGGGAAGAGTGGGGGGAAAGTGTTTTAAGATTTAGTTTTCATTTCTCACTGTCCTACTCTGATTTGATTGGTTATAAATCTATTTTTCCACAAGTTGTGTCTCCTTTGCCCTTGACCCTATGCCGACCCACGAGCCTGTCATATTTTATCTCCCCTGTCCAACTGAGGAAGGCAGTGACAGAGTAGCTTTGGTTGGGCACCTGGTGTCCTGCCAGGGCCAACCCACAGCACCCATAATGGAGATGTATATAACTACCAAGCATTAGCACAGCCTCAGAAACAGGATCCTGAAAGCTTCCAAGACCACTGCTATAGAAAGAGTATCTGATTTTTAGGATGCAAAAAGTACAGCAATAACAAATTAACCTTCTCTGGCATGGTCTGTTCCTCAGCATTTGTCTGAAATGTGCTATCAGATGCTGATAGTAATGCAGTCTCTGTGTCTGGAGGGTGTGGCTTACAGTCCCATCTGCTTTGGATGTTTATGCCTTGGCTGCCTTGAAGAGAAAGGTATTGAAAGTAATAGTTCTTACCCTTCCATATTCTTTATTACAAATCTCTCTAATCTATGTGACATGGAGGAGCCATTTGGTCCAGGAGTGTTCTTCCTAAGAACGTAACTATTTTCTGCCCAATATTTTCCCTAGTTTGATGTTTCTTCTTATTTTTTCTTTTTTTTCCCCATGTGTGGAAAACCATATTTTCTGTTTGATCAAGTTGCTTAGACTTGCTCCCTCTGCAGCTGACTTGAAGGCTTCAACTTGTGCAGGCTGCTGATAAATGACCATGTAGGCTGGCATTTCTAAGAAAGCAGAATTGTCTGATGTATAAAAACCCACAAGAGTGCACAGAGCAGATCTGTGAATGTGCCTACTGGCATGGGAATTCAGTTTTGTCTGCACATGTAAGAGCAAGGATTTGCAGACAGAAGGAATGCAGGAGCCTTTGGGGTACAACTGTCTTATTCTCATCTTCTGTTGCTGCCAGTCTGGCCAAGACTTGAACCCTGGAATAAGCAATGAAGGTTAAGAATAGTGAAGCAACCCCTCTGCCACATTAAAACTACTTTGGCCTTAACTTGTCAAATTTGTATAATTTGTATCACCACATCACCAGCCAAGTCACAAACAGACCTTCCAAACTATGAGCTCAGCCCACAAATCACACTCATTAAGGCTTCAAATTTTTTACAGAGTACAAGGAAAGGAACTTTTTTACTTCACTTATACCCGTGTATGAAGTCTCTGCAAGTCAGTCGTTGTTCCAAAAGCTCTCAGGCAGATTACAGATGTTGGCACCTCTGCTATCCTAAATGAATCACTGAGGATAAAATCTTTATTAAGCTTATACATCCTGGCTCTAAAGTAGCAGTGCTGTGTGTAAAATCAAGGTCTCAGAAAGCAGTAGCAGTGTTTAATTGGGTTCTGCAGGATCCAAGAGGAAAGGGTGATCACAATGCCAATAATATACTTCAGCAATGGCAAAATAAAGAGGAGTCAAAGGAGTTTTAATCTTTAGGAGAGCATGGTAGCATCTCCCCCAGTCAAAAACATTAAAAATTCAATGATTTATTAAATAGGTTTCTGCAGGGGAAAATGCTGTGCTGCTAATTTGGAATGAAATATTAGCACAGTGCAAGCAAGCTTAGTATAAGTTAACGTTTCCAAATTCTCACTTGCCTAGTAGGAAAGGTTACTTAAAGGATGACAAGTCTAAAGACTGATTAGGTGTGTAATCATGGTGTTATTATGCTAATGATTGATTTGTTTGTTGTCGTGTTATCAACAAAAGATTAAGCAAATCCCTACATGAAAGCTTGAGGTGAAACTGTCGGCTCGAGAAGGGGTTTGGGCAGCAAATCTGTGCATTGTCATCACTTCTTTGTGGAGTAATTATTGCTGTACGAGGTGCTTTTCTCTCAGTTCTCACAGGTGGCAAACCCACAGACCTTGCTGAGCAGTTTTGCTTGCAGTCCTGTTGCTCCTCGGACTGGCTCGGTTTCCAAAGGCTGTGTATTTCAGTGGAGCTTCAGCAGTTAAACCACGGATCAGGGCAGCCGGGATCATCATCTTCTCACACAGAGAGGCATCTTTGGCTAAAGAAACAGCCTGTGGCTATGTAAACTTTTCTTAATCCTTCAAGCCTGAAAGCTCTCCCAAGTGTGGTCCTCTGGTGCTGGATTTTATTGAGTGGTGTGTCTGGGCACATTCTGACCTTTCCCTACCTGTGAGAATCTCTGCTGTGCATTTGGCATCCTATCCCTGCCAGCAGCCCAGGCTGCCGGGCTCAAACCTGAGCCTTCCGAAACGGGGCATGGAAATGAGGTGGGTGGCCAGAGGGTCTCTGCAGTGGATTGCCTCTGCCATATCAGTACGTGGCCAAAATCTCAGTCGTGTCTGCATATCAGTATGTGCCAGGAGGAGGCAGAAATGTGGTTTGCATTCTGATGCAGGTGCCCTGCTCAGGCTCTGGCTGCAGCGTGGTGTGCTGTGTCTCACACACACTGATGGCTTGTGCCTGTTCCGTCCTGATAAGATTCACTGGGATTCCTCAGCAGGCTGGATTTTTCCTTTTAGGGCTTGGGATTGTGGTTTTGGTTTTTTGGTTATTTTTTTTAGGTGGGTTTCTTTTTTTTGGTTTTTATTTTGGGTTTGGTTTTTGTTTTTTTTTTTTTTTTTTTTGTTTGGTAGGGTTTTTTGGTTTTTTTTGTTTTGGTGGTTTGTTTTTGTTTTTGGGTTTTTTTTTGTTTGTTTGGTTTTTTTTGTTTTGTTTTGGTTTTTTTTGGTTGGTTGGTTGGTTGGTTGGTTGGTTGGGGTTTTTGGTTGGGTTTTTTTTTTGTTCCTACTTTTATTTGTTTTAAACCTTCAGATTTTAGGAAGAATGCCTTGCAGAATACTTCCTGCAGAGTTCTGGTTAAATATACCTGAGCTGAATATTTCAGTCTACAATGACGTAACTTGTTATGACAGCAATGAGTTTCTGGTGGAGGTTGTTTGGTTACCACTGTGGTTGCCCAAAAGAACTGAAGGAAGGTTTGGACCCTTGGGCTATATAAACTCTCTCAGCTTTCTTGAAATCCACACAATGCCAAATTTTTCAAGATCTGAATCTGATTCTCTGTGCTTACAGACTAGGCATCAAAACAACCACCTACTTGACAGCATCTGGAACTGGTCATGGATATTTGAGAGTCATGTCACAGTAATAAAGTTGTCCTTTAGAAATATTTCACCATTTCATTCTGGGTAAACAATAAAAAAATTTGATTAATTTTAAGGCATATTTTGCATTTGGTTCTGCATACATTTTGGATCTTCATAATAAATTTCAATTTCAAAGTGTTTTCTATTTTACTGGCAAAAATATCTTGGTCTATGTATTTTTTTCCTAAAAGAAGTGGACCTAAAGTACTTGTGAAGCAAATACCAAATGAAGAAAACACCAAGTGAAGCAAATACCAAGATTACAGCTGGCCCCTGACAGAATTCTAGCTCAATACGTACTGAAGACCTCATCTGTTTATCATGACATGAAAGACAAACAGATCTATACAGAGATCACAAATACTGAAATAATCATGAAGCTAATTATGTTACCTCAGTGGGACATAAATGTGTCTAATTTTAAGTATGCTATCTGGGGGCTTTGCTGAATAGGCAAAGTGAGTAATTTGATGGATATCTGCAAGCTCTAAATAAAGTAACTACTGTAACATTTATAGGAACATACTGTAAAGTGTAAAGGCATCACTGGGACCCACTGAAACCTGTGAGTTATCACTGGAGCAGCAGTCCCAGCTACTGCATGTTTTATTTTTCCATATAATTCAGTAACATCTTGCCAGTAATACCTTAAGTGTCTCACAGCTTAATGAATGTTGTATTGACCAAAAATGGTATTTAGCACAAAATTACCCATACTGAGCTTAGTTTCCAGTCTTTTTCCAGTTCACATCTGTGTTCTTATGAGGTTCTTGTCAGCCCAATCTGGAACACATTTTGGCCATGGTTTGTATAGATTTTGCTGATTTTAATGAAAAATCTGCCATCAGTTTTGCCCCCTGTAGGAATACCAGATATGCAGAGTGGTGAGGGGTGAATTCTGTCTGCCAAACTTGGAAGGTGGACGGGGAGATTGCAAAGATTGGCTCTGCTGCCAGGGCAAGCCAGTCCCAGACCTCTGGGGAAAATTTGAAGAACGGTGCCAAGTGCAGTGTGGCTTTTAGTCATCATAATTGTATTTATAAAGCTACCAGGCCACCTGCTCAAGTGCTTGAGCTGCTGCTCAGCCGATTAAAACACAGTAGCCAGGTCATAAAATATGTATTAGAAGAAGCAGGCAAAGTGTTAACTCGTGGCACAGAGAGGGAGCAGCCTCACCCTTGAGCAAACACGGGCAAATACAAAATCTATAGATGGCCCCAAATCCAGCATCGTTGCTGTCGTAGGCCGGGGGATGCCAAATCAAAGGGTGAGCAGGACTGGAGCTCTCAGATGGCATCTGCCAGGAGCTGCCAGCCCTCGGGCACTGCTCCAGGGCTTCCCTTGAACGGCAGCTTTGGCCACCGAGGGTCTGCACTGTGCTGGTGATTTGCTGGGAAAAGTCTCCTGACACCCCCTCGCCCCCACCACGAACGGGCTTGGAGGATATCTGTGTGCTCTGCTGCAAAATGGGAGCGTCTGATCTTGCTCCCCAGTCACCATAGTTACCTTTTCATCTGAAGGAAGGAAATTGTGCTGCACGGGGAATTTTTTTGTCTGTGGTTGTTTTGTTTTGGTTTTTTTTCAAAGGAAACTCAATCAAGATGAAGCACTGATTCAGTTCTGAATCAAACACATCTTTCCCATGCTTCATTAATAGTTTTTCTTTGTATGTTTAAGTAACTGAAAACTTTAACAGTTATTCAGGTACAGTGAAGTCTGGATGTCTTTTCAGTAGGTGCATTAAGTGAAAAAACAGTGGTTCATCAACATTTTCCGGAGTAACTAAATTACTATTTTACCAGAAAATAGCATTTTAATATTCCCAGATCTACTGTAAAGCCAGAATCAACAATACCCCTTTGCAGACTGAGCATTGACCATGTACTTTATTTATTACAAACAACAGCCAGTATAGAAAACTTGAAAATAAATTTCAAAGACCCTTAAAACATTAAAAACAAGCAAACAAAAATAAAAACATTTAAATGATTAGGTTCTTTGCGTTTCTTACTTGCTGGGAGCACTAATTCCAAAAAAACCAGGAGAATTCTTAGAAGGGAAGAGCTCTGCTCTGCTTTTGAAGCAGCTGGGTATTTTGAGAAGGAAAAAGGATAAATATAATTAGGAAAGTTTATTATTCATGGCAATAAGTGGGAATCTTCCTGTCCAAAGATAAATATTTAACATTCATTTAAAGGAAAGGAATTTATAGCAAAAAAAGGTGGCTTATCATAGAAAACATGAAAAACATGCCATAAAAGTAGCTCTTGCTTGTCTGGAATGGGATTGCTCTTGGAAGGAATGTGTGACTCCGTACAGCAATCCCTGACATTGCCCTATGCCCTTTGCTTTGGCAAACCCAGCAAGAGCCACCAGGAAATTTCTCTTACAGCAGGACTCCTCTGGAAGCAGAAGGATGAAACCAGACCCTCTGTCCCATACCTGTCCCCCTCTGGGACGAGGGAATGAGGGGATGTCAAAGCACAAAATCTGGGCTGGCAACACAATCCCTGGGATCCAGCTGAGCCTGGCATCATTTACAGTGCCCCCGAGTCTTCTCTCACACATGTGACCAACTCCCTCAAAACCTTGATTGTCACCTTTGTTTCAAGCCCTTCTGTGTTATGCCACTAAACCAGCCCTAGGAAAAGGCATGTTCTCTTGGGGGGTAGGGGGAATGATGAGCATTTTCCATAAGAGAAAATAGAAGCAAGGCATTTGGGCTTTCTACTCAGAAACGTTTTGTTCCATGGTAGCACCCCAGGCTTGGCCAGGGGACCACAAGGAAGGGATCACACAATTCAGCACAGTAGCAACGAAGCGTTGCCCCAGTGGAGGTGAGCCCTTCTTACACCCTCCAGCCAATGGTTTCACCTTTCCAAAGAGGGCATTTGGCTCCCAGGCTGAATACAACACTTAGAAAAAAAAAGGTGACGTTTTGATCTGATTCACAGGAGTTCCAGACGAGGCAGGGACACATTAAGCATCTTCAATCAGAACAGTTTGTTCCTAAGACCACCTGCAGGAGCCAGAGAAAGGGATGTGTTGGACATCTCTATCCCTGCCCATGATCAGCCATTTCATCTCCAGACAGGACTCAAACTCAAAACTGAGTATGAAGACAGCTAGAAGTCTCTTGGAGAACTATCCTTCCTTTGCCCTTCCGCTTGCTTTAAAATAAGCGTGACTTTTTGTGCGCTTTGTTCTTTTCTTTTTTTTTTCTGGGGACAAGAGGTGGTTGTTAGTAGGAGTTTTTAGACATAATTTTGTTTCCTTTAGCCACAAGAAATCTTAAAATTAAAAAAACTGTCTCATATTTCAAGCTGAATTCTCACAAATCCCTGTTCAGCCTTTATTCTTACAGGCTGTGCTGGGTCGAGGAGTTGAAACCATGTTATGTTGCTTGGTAAAACAACAATTCCTGGTATTTTGCAACATTTAAGCCACTTTGATGTGTCTTCATTTCCCTGGTAATCTTTTTCCAATCAAGTGTCAACTCAAGCTGTCATCACCAATGCCTGAGAGAAAAATCTCTCCCCAATCCCACCGTCCATTCTTTAGAAAACCATGACAATTACTATTCTAAATAATTCACCAGCCTGGAGAAGTATGATATTTGGGAATCTCTAAGAGTTTCCTATGGACCAGTATAGTGGCCTTCCTCCTCAGCCTGGTGTGATGCTCCTGCTCCTGCTATACATCTATGGCATCCCACTTGAAACTCATCAGAAGTTTCTTAACATGCAAAAGCCTCCTCATTAAAAATCTGCTTGCCTGCTTTTTCCAGAAACATTGTCCTGAAGCAGGACAACACTTCCCAGTAGAGGTGATCTGTTCCTGAACTTGGAGCTTTCATGCAAGCATTTATTGTAAACCTGAAATCACTTGATATAAATTCCTGCCAGCTCTGAGCTGGCCCATTTGTGTCAGGGACAGCGGCAGTGCACACCCAGATCATGCACATGGTCATTCTGCCAGACATCTGGGATTTATGGTTCCAGGAAAGACCAGCCCCTCTCCCTGTAACTGAATAATGTACTCGCAGGTCAAAAGTTCGATATCTAACCCTTACACTCAAAATCCAAGGGAATACAAACAAAGGGGGTGCTTCTGCCATATACCATCTTCCTTTTTTTGTGACATCATTTTAGGAGGTGGAATTGAAATGTTCAGCCAGTTTGCCAACCTTTCTGTTAATAATAAGATCAAAGCAAAACAAAAGAAAAAAATTAACCTTATTTCACCAGAACATGATAGGAATAATATGTGGTTTTACACTTTTAGCTTTTTAATTACATGGTTATCTCATGCACTTGGCTGTACAAAGCTGTTCTTTTTTTTTTGCCATCTTGATGACTATCATTTTCATAAAGGCTCTTCTTCTCTGACAGGTTACTTTCCCCAAGCCAACTGCAGAACCATCAATGTACTGGTAAATGGATGAGATATGTGGCCCCTCAAAAAAGCTGACTGATTTGTATCTTGCCCTGACAGAAAATTAAATAAATCCCAAACCTGTAGAAATTCTTCTGAGTCTCTTCCTCTATCACAAATAAAGAACCACTTGAGGAATATTCATGTGTATGCACATCTGTTCACTCATGCACTTTATTATGCACAATACAAATGACTGGGGACAAAAATCTATTACTCAAGTAGGTTATTTCTGTCAAATTGTAGCTGGGAGGTATTGCAGCATTTTTATTTGCAGTATGCTAAACAGAGTGTAGAATCATGTTGCATGTAGAGTTGAATTCAAACCAGAAGTTGATTATAAATAGAATTGCAAGAGTGAAATGGTAGAGTTTTTTTGCCCAGAGAGGCTGGGCCTCCTCAGTCTGTGGAGGCTTTCCAGACCTGTTTGGACAAAGGACTGAGCAACCTAGTCTGATCTCAGAGCTGTCTCTGCTTCAAATATCAGATGGGATTAAAATCCTTTCCAAGCTGGATTATTCTGCAGTCCTATAGAAAAGTGTTTCAAACAAGATGTAGAGACTGGATGACGAAGGAGGCAGAGCTGGAAAACAAGCTGTGTAGAAGACTGTTTAAATACTATTTTAAATAGGAAGCGATTCAATTCATCATGACAACCAGGTGGCACTAATACCCAGAGGTGCCACTTACTGCTTACAGTTGGCTAGGAAGTTGTTTGCAGAAATGTTTTTTGTAAATAAGGGGAAAAATTTGGGAAAAAAAAATCAGTATATGATAATATAAATACTTGGATCTGGAAACACAAATCTTAGCAACAGAGGAACATAAACTTCTAAACTAGAAATTATGATCGCTCTGGGATTATTCAGCTCATTTCCATGGTTATTAAACCTGTTTCTTTATTCTCTGTGATAATTCCATAAAACTATTAGGGTGGTAGAAATACACAACACCGCATCTGCCTTTACCCTAAGCAACTCGATTGTTTGTTTTTCAACTATAAAAGTGGTAAAGAAACTGTACAAGTATTCCTTAATGTAATTTACTATCCTACCACCATCTGCTATATTTGGCACTGACTGCATGGCTGAAAACCCTTTTATAGGAGTGCCCTGAACCAGGAAGCTGATCCAGACCAGAACCAATTAGCATTCCCAGCCTCTCCCAAAGCATACGGCAGCAGAAGCGCACACGCTTACAGTGCCTGTGTTTTACAAGAGTTTGTGTTTTGTGAGCACAAATATGTCGAGGAAGCTGTTTCAGCTGTAACACCTCTGTCCATTCTGCACGTCCCTGACACCAGCAGTGAGAGGGCAGCGGAGAGGGATGTGCAGGGAAGGCACAGGTGGCCACTCCGAGCAGATGGAGCGATGGCTTCACAGCACTATGTCCCCACGTCTTGCACATGTGTTGCCCATTGCTGCCACCGAATGTGAGCCAGAGCTCGAGTGAGCACTAAAGAGCTGGTTTAGGATTCAAGGCTGGATCTCCAGCTGCTGCAAATCAATGTGGTTCTCCTGTTACCTATGGCTCTGCACCCTGCACCTCAGCAATCCTCTGCTGGGTGATGGGGTCTTGCCAAGTTCTGCTCTGCTCTGTGGAGCACTCAGCAGCCGTGCCCAGCTGACGGCACCTGGGATTTCACAAAATCCATGAATCATGTTTTTGGCAAGTATTTGTAATGAAACCTAAAGTGAAAGAAATGTGAACAGGCAGCCACAAACTCACTCCAGCTCCAGTAGTCTTCTGAGTGGTGTGTGAAAGGAGTTCAGGCTTAGGTGTAGACCTTTGACAGAGAAAAAAATCTCCTGCTTTCTTGGAGATTTGTTGGAAATTTCTCCATAGCCTGTGACATGAAAGTTGGGAAACCTCCCCTGAGGCTGTGGGATGAAAGCAGAAATGCACAGCATTCATGAAGTGATTCCAAAAAATATTCTGCTGTAAATCATGCTTCAGACTCCTTTGGATGAGACCAAGGGCTGACTGAACATGTACAGGAGGTCACTGATAACATGGTGATTAAGAAAATCAGTGGCATAATTTTTTTTTTTTAATCTTCTTGACAGATGTTTTGGGTTGGATCTTTTTTCAATTCTGCCATACAGTGGCTTATCACTGGTGAAAAGGTTTTAGAGTTCTGCTAATCAAATAATTACACCCGGGAACTACACCAATTTATGAAATTTGAATATCTATTATTGGGAAAAGAGGAAAGGAACCAAGGGGATTATTATTGTTGAGAAAAAAAAAAAATTACAGATCTCCTACTCAACAATCAGCATCAGGGCAGAAAGCCAAGATCTTTTCCATCTGCTGATCTTAAAAGGGAAGAAATATTAAGAGCAGCAGTGATCAAGCCTAAAAACACCAGGGCCCAGAAAAGTGTTAACAAAGAAAAGCTGTACTCACATGCTTAGGTAGAGGCATTGACAACAGAGGGCAACCTCAATAGCCCAAGTGCTTAAATACAGAATTATGGCAGTGAAGTAAATACTTTTGGGGAGGGAGGAAAGGCATCAGATGTATAAGATATTATGATCTAGACAAAAATCACTACAAAGCTTATACACAAATGCTTGAAAAGCCTTATGAAAAGAGTAGTTACCAATAGTCTGCTGTCAAACTAGAAAGTCATACAATGTGAGTGCTATAGAAGCCTGTCCTCTGTCCATTGTTATTCAATATTTCTATTAATTACTTGGATCACGGGATGGAGAGTGCACATAAAAAATTTGTAGATGACACCTTACTGGAAATCTCATGAGAACACAGGATTAGATTTCCTAATAATTGCAATAAATTGGATAACTGTCCTGAAATCAATAAGATTAAATTCAATACACATGCTGTATTTAGGAAGAAAAATTAGGAGATGGAGAATGTCTCTCTAGAGCATATTATAGCAGTAAGGAATCTGAAGATTTTAGGGGATCATAAAATTAAAAATTAACAGCAAACTAGAGATCCTGGAAGAAATAGTAGATGTCCATTTTTACCAAGCACTGGTGGAATCTCACCAGCTCAGTCTGGGTCCTGCATGTAAACAACACCACAGACCAATAGCAAAAATGACAAGCAGATAAAAAAGCATCATCCCTATGGAAAATAATCAGACCTTGGCAGTTTTTTTTAACCAAGAAAAGAGAAATACGAGGCCTACAGGGAGGTAGTGGAAACAGAAGGTATGTAACAGCTTGTCATAACAGAAAACTTTATTCTGAAAGGGATAGAAATCAGTTGTTTTCCATATTGACAAGAGGCTGCACAAAGGAAAATGGGCTACATTTGCAAGAATGGAGACTTGGGTAAGATAATCAGGCAAGTAGTTTCTTAAAGGTAGCTAAGGATCTCTGTAAGGCAAGGCTAGAACAGCCAATAGAAGAAACCCTCAAAAGTGGTAATTGCTACAGGAAAGGGAAAGTTATTTTCACTGCGATGGAAGGGAGTTAGCTGTAGCTATTTTTTCTTCTATCCATCCCACCCTAATATAAATGTTATTATTAGGATTTCACTGTTGGTTTTGGCCCTGCCAATTTAAGAGCAGCATCCCTGGGCATTTCAAGGGTTTGTCTTGCTTCACATTGGTGGAGCACAGAGATAGGTGTGCCCAGGTTTGTGCAGTGAACTGACCACCTCTGGCTGCAGGGGTGCTGCCAAGTGCCCCTGCGCTTTGCTCTGCTACTCACAAAGGCGAGACACAGATTTCTGTAAGGTCTGGTTACCAGGAAACATGACTGTCAGTATGGATTCACTGTTCATGGCACTTCACCATCTCTGCTGAACTGACACTGAAAGCTCTCTCAGCTCTGTGGGATTAATGAGACCCAGACGTTTTATCTGACCTCATTATCCTCCTATTCTCCACCTAGCAGCCTCCTTTGGTCCTTCTTTTATTTGCCTGCATCACATCTACTGTAATAAATGAGATGCCTTGAATAGACCACCACCAATATAGGCACAACTGGCTTTTCCAATATGCAAGAGTTTTGTATGTTTATGGGGTGTGGATAAACATTGATAGCCATTCCATTGTTCTGTTGTTTGAAGGGAGCTTTTATCACTGGGATTTATTATCTTATGAATTAAAGAATTGAATACAGTTTGTCGAATATATTTATCTGTTAAGGGCATCAGAGTTTTACCTGTAGTCCTTTGTTGAAAATCATCCTGCTCCCATTTATCTTGCTGCAATCAGGAATCAAATCCTCAAATTTATTCCTATAGTCACCTGAACATCAAAGAGGTTTGGAAGACAATTTAATCTAAATTTGTATAATTTGTTCTGTACCTTAACATCGTTTTATCAGTATTTTCATCTTACCCTTAATATTTTGTGCACAACCCTTGAAACTTGGGCTTAGTCTTCAAGAGCAGTGGGAGCTGAGACATCAATGTCTATTTTAATTTAGGCAGTAGCACTGAAAGTAATGAAGGCATTTACAGCAGAGATCAAGAGTAATGAGAAGGGTCAGAAGGATAGGAACATTCCATGATTACCTTTAGCATAAATATTCAAACATCCAAAGTCCTGAGTTCTCCCTTCAATGCACTATATGAACTTGGCTCCCACCTCAGCTCAGCAGAACAGGGTACCACCCTTTCACTTGGACTTTGCCCTACATTATCTTATCATCCCCATCAGCCTAATTACAACAGCTCTTCGAATTTCAAAAGCCCTCTCTCAAAAGAGTGAAGTTACTTTCCTGTAACAGAAATGTGATGGGAGAAGTGCTAGCCCTGTTTGTAATATTTGCAATCTATCCACTTCTTTTCTCCCTAGTGCAAGCATCGTAAAGGAATAATATAAATGTGCACATGAAGAGAGCAGAATTGTCATTTCAATATCCAACCTAGCTCTATTTTTTCATTTATTAAGAAAAGAGAAAAATTACACTGCTTTAGAGGCCAGTGCAAAGAAAAAAATAAAGATTGCAAAGACTTATTGCTTCAATTAACTTATGACAGAAAACTTTATTATAAATACACTGTTATTCCTTCAAAGGGGGGAGAGAAAAAGATTGTTCACCCCTAAAAAAAAGTAAGAATACTTGCAAAGATGTTGTGCAAATGTAAGTTTCAGCAACTGTCATTTAAAAAAGGGTCCTATTGTGGCAACTTTTATCTGAGTGACATTGGTGGCAAGCCCTCTGATTTTGACAATACTCAAATTAGGCCAAAGGCAAGGGTTTTGCAAAATGTCACCTGAAGGATTGCTTTGTTCACTGACTTTCAGCAGTATGGAAATGTTGCTGAAGGCAGCTCACTTCAAGGTAGATGAAACACTCGTTTTCCAGTGATGCTGAGCAATACCTACAAAGCTGGGCAGTTTGCAGTAGCGATACCTATGCACGAGATACAAGAGCTGATCAGGTTACTGTGTGTTCAGAAGATGGACTCTTGAAGGCTACAGAGATTGGGGAGTATGTGGTCAAAGTACATTTTAATACCTCTTCAAAGAGTGAGAAAAGTTTGTTCCTGTCTGAGGAAAGAGTGTCTCAGAAGTGAGATGCATTCAGTTCAAATTTAGGGTCCAGGCTCTGATCCGTGAGAGGAATCTTGCCCAAGCACTTTGAATAATGCTCTTGCTTAAACTTAGGCCTCTCCAAACCACCTGGGGAAGGAAAGATTTAATATTCAAGTCCAAGAGGCTGAGCAGCATCCTGAGACCACCACTCTCCTTGGCCTCACCAGAGCTGCCCAGCCACTTCTTCAAGGTCTCAGCAGCACATCTTTGAGGCTGAATTCCTGGTTTCTGTGAATGTTCTGTTGGTCTCTTCAGACACTTGGGCTGAGGTTGTTGTAGGACCTGGTTACCTGGCTAGATTTGTGCCTACCATAATTCATACACCAGGCATCGTTCCTTTTCCATTCTGTAAGGCATATGACATTGCTAACACTTTATTATGAAATGTGTTTCTGAAACTGCATTTCTTTTTGTTAGATGATTGCTTACTATATTCCAATTACCATAAAATACACAGTCCCCTTACTAGATTTCCACAGTTGTAAGTTACTGAATAATTTCAGTTACTGTGCTTCATTTGCTTCAGAATTATTTTATGATCCAGTTGAATGTTTTAATGACATTATGAAGTCTTTGTGACAATCCAAATAGCTGGTCACAGAATGGATTAAACAAGACCATGCTCAGTGTGTAAAGAAAATAATTGTTTAATGAATGAATTACACCACTCAGTGATGAACACTGAAAATTGATATGAATGGATGTAGTTGCCATGTTATTTTCAGTAGGATTATGTCGATTTATACCTGTTGAGGAACTTCACCAAGCAACTTAATAAATGTAATCAATGGTGAAGCATGAGAACAAAGGTAGGGATAACTTATTGCTTTCACTGTTACTCAGTCCTTTCACAGTCTCTTGTGATAAGGTTTGTTTTAGAAGGTTCCAAATTCTGGAGAGAAGAGGAATGTCTGATTCTCATCAGGTGAAAATCAGCACAGCTCTGCTAAAGTTGACAGAGGCTGCACCAGCTGAGAACCTGACCAGTTATGTTAAGCAAGTCTGATGGTTTTAATATTCTTTGTCTTGAATTGAGGTTCATGGCCACTTTGTGATATAAAGTATAAATTGAAGTTTTCTCAGCTGCATGCTATGAATTTCATGCAATGACAGTGCTGTCAAGCTGCACTATTGTCTTTTACTGCATACATCAGGCAAGGGATTATTGTAAGTAATTTGTTTTGGAAGGCTGGCAACCCTAATGGGGCATGCCTGATAGTGTTCAAAGGTTCTGATTAGGCACAGTACACAGAGATGTTCTTTCAACTTGAATCTCCAAAGAAAAAGACTTAATTTTTAACAAATCACTTTCCTCACAGCTTCATCAATTTCGTTTCTTTGAAACTCAGTAGTAAGATGTATCAAAGGAACAGATTGTTTGCCCAAAGCCTATCAAAAATGCTTTTTGCCTGAACTGAATATACCTAATCTATTTTCACAACTCACTTAGAAATGATCCTGTAAGGACTATTATTGCTGTAATGGTTTGTGAAGCTGGAGCTCTAGGAAACCAGCAAGGTGCCTCTGTGCAGCTGAGATGATATGAGCGTGTCCTGGCCATCTCTTCCTCAAGAACTGAGCAGGAGGAGGGCTCTGGCTCTCGATGCTGCACTGGAGAGGTGAGCCCGGGCTGCTCCCTGCTGGCCGGGAGAAAGTGCTGGAGAGCCTCTGGAGCTGATCTGCTTTTCTGTGATGCCATTGACTTTCTGTCAGTGATAATGTCACCTCTCCCCCACCCCCCACAATAATACAGAAATTCACAGTTACCCAGCACTTCACCTGAGCAAATAAAGCACTGAGATGGCTTCTTGTCTGGTTTCACAGCATGGACAAAGCATTAGAAGACATTATCTGTACCAGATCGAAATAAGGGGGACCTTTCTGCCGTTAAATCTGTCATTAATCTCCCCAATACTTCCCACTCCCAGAGAGCCAAATCAGGAGAGACGACAGCTGGAAATAGCTTTAAAAGGATATTATCACACTGATTTACAAAAGAGAGAGCTTTTAGCAAGAGTATTGTCCTTTCAGTGAGCTCAGCCTCCATCTTTAATGTTTATTCATTTGGCTGCTTCAGAGGGGAATGCAAATCAGAGAAATGCAGGAGCTATACAGGAGTGTGTAAAATGAACACCACACGGCATTCTGGGCTTCATCTCCTCCTAGCCCAACTTCGGCGGCAGAGAGATTTGTGTGCTGAGGATCTTGGGAAGAAAAAGCAGCATAGTAGGATTATAATATCCGCTTTTCACGGAGAAGATGAAATTCTTGTGATTACCTGGGATTTGTGTTTGAGCCACTGCTGTGCATATGTTTTTTTATGAGAGAATATGGCAAAATAATTTATTTCTGGTCACTTTGAGGGGCTTCTGCAAGACAATGCCCCTGACCTTTCTGTGGCTTCTTTTTGAAGCATTGATACTTGTAGGGGAAATCTCTGAGCCTTCAAAGCACTAGTCTGTTGTTAGAGGAGTCTTAAACTTTCCTTGATAAATCAAGGGAGAAGCAGCTTTAGGGAAGAGCCAAGATCAAGCATTTGCAAGCTGGGAAATTAGTCATCTAGAACTTCCTTGTGAAATTTCTCATCTAGAAACAGCTGGAAACTGCACCACAACAGTGGAATGCCTCTCTCTCAGCATCAGCTGGCCCAAAATGAGACTTCTGGTCCATGGAAGGAGATTGGTGCCACAGGAGGCATTTGCTCGCATCTCAGTTGGTTTATTGAGGCAGGTTGGATACATCATCCTCTTGAGGCAGATCAGCCTAGGTGAGGAAAGTCCCTCCCAAAATGCAGGCTCCCACAGCAGTCATTTGGCACCGTCATTTCACAGGTATTTATACTTACCAGAGTGTGAAGAAGATTCACTGCTCTCTCAGCCTCTGCTGCTATTAACTTCCATCTGTCAGTTTAGGTTACAGTATAACTGAGCAAGTTCCAAAACCAGATTTTACCTGCAAAATGATGAAGCCCGTGGCTATTAAACCAAGCATAGTTGACTAAGAGTAGCTGTATGGTCAAGGAGATATTTGAGTAAATCGGTAATTGTTATGGATTAAAATATTTGGTCATTTATTATATTCTTAGCACATTAGTGCAAAAGGTTTAAACCAATTTATCAGAGGCAATAGGAAAATGAAGATATTTTCAAGAGGAATTTTAAGGGGAGGGGAAGAGTCACTGTTTTGTCCAAACAGAGCCAGGTGCAACATGTGGTTGATGAATTTATCCTTACTTTGTACCAGTTGAGGGCATAGAGAAGAAAGATCTACTAGGTGCTATATGCTCCTCCTTGGACCCACACACAGTTGGGGTGACTGAGGCAGTGTCTGCCCCTGCCAGTTTTGTGTTGGTTGGGCATTTCCTCTTACCCAAGGGATTCTCTGCTCCGTGTTTGTGCATGCAGTTTGTTCCAGTCCACATACTCGTGTGGCAGATCTGGGCTAAAACCCAAAGTCAAAGCCTACAGTGGTTTTATCTTGAAAAAACCCCCAAACAAACAAACAAACAAAACAAAACAAAAAAACCCCAAAACAAAACAAAAACAAAACAAAAAAGAAAAACAAAATCAAAAACACAACAAAAACAAAAACAAAAAAAACACAAAAAAAAGAAAAACCAACAAAAAACAAAAAAAAAACAAGCAAACAACAAAACCAAACCGCATAAATGCATATTTTTTTACAAGNAACAAACAAACAAACAAAACAAAACAAAAAAACCCCAAAACAAAACAAAAACAAAACAAAAAAAAAGAAAAACAAAATCAAAAACAAAACAAAAACAAAAACAAAAAAAACACAAAAAAAAGAAAAACCAACAAAAAACAAAAAAAAAACAAGCAAACAACAAAACCAAACCGCATAAATGCATATTTTTTTACAAGGTCAAAAGACTGTCTAAGGCATTGAAACAAACCACATGTACGACAGTTTATGAAGTCAAACCTGGCCAGTCAAAGGACTTGAGGTACCACAGAATTGATATTGGCTCTGGGTTTATTCAGTATTTTCATTACTCATGTGAAATACAAAAGTAGAGGATGTGTTAATTAAACTTGCAATTTGACACTTCACTAGGAGGTGTCAGAAATACCAAGGAGGACCCAAATAAAAGGGCTTGAAGAAGCTGAAGAAGGATGAAACAGGATTTAGCTAAGAAAAAACATGTGCTAATGGCTGACAGGAAAAGTAATAAAATCTAAAAGGAATGATGCCAAAATAGGTGTGTCATTATGGTGCTAGAGAGCTCTGCAGCTCTAACCTCAGAGTGTAGCTTAGATCAAGTGGAAAATAACCATTTGAGAGAGCTAATTGAGTTGGGCTCTACGTACAAAGGGTTTTACCTTAATTTCATAAATTAGGGAGACTCTATTTCAAAATGAGCAAAAGCATATATCAGATGCCATCTTCCTTTTTAAAGGCAAACTGGTTTAAAAAATGAGATTTATATTAGTAAAATTACTCTAAAATATGAGCGTGTGAGGGCTCTTTTCAAATTACCTGATGGCTAAAATGCTGCCTTTCATGGCTGGAGAGTTTATCTTTTTTCCCTTACCTATCACTGAACTTTTAAGGAGGAGACACACTGCAGTTTCCCAGCCCTTCTATTTTTTAAATACCATTAAAGCTCATTATTGGTATTTAAAAAATGCCCATTTCTTAAAAATGGTGATGGTGGGGCTGATAGTCCCACTCCTCAAGGCTCAACTCTTCACTTGTTGAGATGCTGCAAAGGCATCCAAGGTGAGCACTTCATCAAACTCAAGGGGAATTTGGCCAGGCAATTTCAGCCAGGTAATTTTGGCCATGTTTTACCTTTTACATAATACTTGAGGTCTGTGTGTGTGAATATGTTATAGCAAATGTACTGTGAATTTTGTTCCCTTAGATTCTGAAGTACATTAGATTCATAAGCAAGATAGGCCTATAAGTTAGTTAATCTTACTGCGAGTTAGAGTTTTGCTGCGGTAAATGCTATAAGAATCTTCTGTTAAATTGTTTAAATCAGGCTATCAAGTAAGTGCTGTTACATTAAGAGTTCTTAAAACCTTTAGGCCTGAACTGTTAGTCAAGTCTGGGGCTGTTTAGCAAGGGAATCCATTCCTTGTGAGTCCTTGTGACCCAGCAGGAGGGTCTCCCTTATTACTTTTTATCCTCACCTTTTCCTATCCTTACCCTTTTTTCATCCCCAGCCTGCATATAGATCATTTTAGTTTGATACTTGTTTTAGATTGACTGATTTTAGATTTTAGTCCAATTTTTTTTCTGTGTGCTTTAACCACCTACTAAGCAGTGGAGTGAACTTTGCCAATGAAATTTGTTGCACTTTCACAGTAATATTAAACCTGATTTTGCTGATATCTTTGCTGGAGATTCTTTGAGTGACCTAAAACACTCATTTTTGACAAATTGTAAACTGTATGCAAACTATTATGCAAATTGCAAACTTCCATCAATAAGGAATTCTTGCGTTACAATGCTGTAAAATTACTAGAAGAGCTCATAGCAACTGAAAAAATTTTACAAAGCTTCCATACGCAAAGAAGCCTGTGTTTATGAAGCAAGCAAGTGTATGGAAACTCTTTAGGAATCCCAAAAATGGTGGTATGGTGTTATTTAAAAACAAACAAACAACAAAAACCCTACAAAAAACCCAAACAAACAAAAAATCCCAACAAAAAACAAGAACAACAACAACAAAAAAAAATCACAAAAAAACCCCACCAAAAAAAACCCAAAAAAACCCAAGACTGCCAGCCATCTTTTAATTAAGGATTTTTTTATATTTGTGTATGGAAGACATTCTCCCTTTGAGAACTGTTTTCCCACTGCTTTGAAGAGGCAAGCAAAAATTTCACAAAGACTATTTTTCTTGAAGAAATATTTTTACTAAAAATAATGAAATCCAAAGACACACAGTTATTTTCTGATGATTTCACATTGAAATGCTGAACATTATGGCAATGCTCAGCCAGCCTCAAGATGTTCAGGACTGAACAGTCCTTCCATTAATCAGAAAATTTCTTTAGCTTCAGTTGCCACTCAACAAGTGGTGTTTGAACTTTGTCAGGGCCCCTTTGCATTGTGTTACAGGTTTAACCCAATATCAAATTTAAGATACATTACAGTTATGGCTTTTTTGCACTCCGTCAAAAGCATAAAGAGAAGCGTGCCACTGTACAAAGAAGTCGTTCATATCTTGTGGCATCTCCCAGTTCCAGTCCTGCCATCTGCTATTAACTGGAGCAATGTGTGCAAAAGTGAGTAGTTCCTTTCCCTTGAAAGGCCTGTTCTCTTGCCCAGAAATTGTGTCAGATAGCTGTCATTCAAGGCACAGAAGCCAAGCATCTCCTTTTTCAAGGGCTATGAATTTGTCTCAGCCACACATTCTTGTTACAATGAGAGTGCTATAGTAATTACATAATTTTTTTATAAGAACCTGCATGAAACAGCTCCTCTTCCGTGAGGATACAAGTGTTTGCCATGTGTGGGTGCTCTAAGGAGTTGATGGCTTCACAAGGTGTCAGACCCAGGCAGGCCACAAGGATAATGTCTTATATTCCGACATCCCACTGGAGTTAAGTTAGTGTTTGGAAATATCTGAATATATTTACATACATTTATATGGTGTTGGTTTCTTCTCCCTTTCATCTTCATGATGAACGGCTTCTGCATTAAGGACCTTTCAGCAATAAGATCTTTCCTTCTGTGAAATTTCTCCAAGCAACAAATTTCCGGTCTGGATCCATGCAATTTTAAAAATGGGGCATGGCAGTGTGGCTACTCAGTGTGGAATCAACTTCTTTCTAGTTTGATTTTTTCACAAAAACAAGCACAAAACTTTGTGTTTCCAAGACACTTCCAGTCATTTTTTGGCTGCTCTCTTTATAATAATTCTACACCACTTTGCAAAGCAGACTTGGAAGCCTCTCACGTAAGGTGAATCTTTCTAATCATGCATTCTCCATAAAACTATGAACCCATGCCCTTCAGGGGTTGAAGCCAAATCAATATGACTTCAGCTCTAGAAGTAAAGATTCAGGGAAACCATTTAGCATCTTCATAGTTGTATTTATACAGTAAGTTGCTCTGGGGTATTGTTTTGTCATCCGTTTTTACACTTGACAAATTTTAATGATATATTGCCAGGATGGGTGTACTGTAAGATGTCATTAAACTCCTACCAGGTTTCCTGTTTGAAAACTGCCTTGTTAGGTCTATTTAACTTACAGCACATTTAACTATTAACAGGACAAAATCAGCATTTTGATATACAGTTTGGGGAAGAGAGGAAGAAAAAATATGTCTTGCATATTGTGATTTATGGTGTTTTCTTCCTCCTGTCCTGGTCACTGAGGTTTTGTGCCTGGTTAATGTGAAATGGATGTGAGTTGTATATACATGTACTCACACACATGCACATGCAATGGCTTAGCCACAGCCATGAGGGGAACTGAATAAAGCAAGTAATTCACATTCTGAGGCTGGTCTTGCTGGTTTTTATCACGGTTTTCATATCAGCACTGCTAGCTTCAGCCCACTTGTAAGACTCTCATTAATCTTAATTCATCCTCCATCTCCCTTAAAATGTGCCTCAGTCATTTTTTTTCCCAGCCCTTTCAAACCATGCTCAATCTCCCAGGCTAAAGACAAATTTATCAACCTTGTACAGCAACATCCAGTGCCCAGGAATATTTCAGCCTTTTGAGAAAATCTCTTTGGGCCTTCACATGGGTTCTTCTTCAGCCCTGTGTTTCCAGCATTCCCCCCGAAACCCAGGATTGTTTCATTAATTACCAGCATTGCCACCACTGCAATATAAATCTCCAGACACGAGGGCTAAGTACAATTGTTTTAGAAAAGATGACTTGCCTCTGCACAGACTATGTCACTTCCTCATTCATCACCTTCAAGTGATCACAACTGAATTAGTCCCCACCACTGCCACTCATTTTTCAGGCCTCTTGATAATTCATGGGGGCTTGTTAAAATGCTGCAAGCAAAGGTGCCCTTCTGATCTTTCCAAACATTCACTAAATGGTTTGAATTTATTCATTGGACTGAGCTCATCCTGGATCATGTCTCCTTTTTGTGTCTGTCTCATTGACTTTTAAATTTTCATTAAAGCTGCAGTGTCTTTTTGTTTGAAGACAGATCTGTTGAGGAAAGTTACTGCTTTGAAGGGAAAGGGGTGGAAAAATCTACACAACACGACCACAGCCACAGCAGACACAAAACATGACAAACAAGCAATTAGCTTTGCACAGAGCCATCAGCATCTTGGACTAGCAGGAGCTTGAATTTAGTCTTAGAAGCATTTGGGGAGCAGCTGGTTCCCCTTGAAAGCAAAGGGGATGATTCTAGAGAAAGTGTTCCAATAGCAAGACCTGCCACTTTAACTTGGCCTGCATTTTAAACTCAACCCAAATGGCATTTTCAGATGAATGACAAAAATAAACCCATAGCTCATGATGATGTGTCACAAAGTTCCGACCTGACAACACCTGATTAGTTCAGGTTTCCAAGCCTCCTTGCATTCCTGTTTCTCATATATTGAATTTCAGAGTTGCAAGACTGAGAGGAATCAGAGGAGGAAATGAAGAGGTGTCATAAGTCAATAGAGGTTAGGGCAAATGCCAGCTGATTGAAGGACTGACACCATACCTGCCTCCGCCATTGTGAAGATGAGACTTTCAAAGCCAGTGATAAAAAGCAAACAGTAACAGGAACAAACTCCTCCTTTCCCTGACCTTGTAACACTCTCCACCTCTCACAGCAATTTTGGGAGCTATAATGTTTCATCATCTGTCCCAGAAATACATGCAATGGAGAAAATTCAGATGTTTCATTGGGAGAGAGTTTCCACATCCTCAGCATTGTTCTGACAGGTTTTCCTCATCCTGGGGTGGCTTCTTGGAAATTATAAATACCTGCCTGGCAATCAAGGGCCATAGGCAATCAAGGGCCATAAGCAACAAGGGCAGCAGGCAGAAAACAGCATCTGAACCCCCCAGGCAAGCATCCCTTTTTTTTAAAAATAGTTGATGTTTTGGGCATTTTGCTGAACATTCAAACTAAAAACAAAATCCAAAATCCCGCATTCTCAACAACTTTTGTTAATGGCTGAGCCTTTCATGGCTAAGAGAAGAATATTTATAGCAAGTACTTGCATGACATAGTGCCAGCCAAAATCCTTATGTGTCTGACAAACTAATTTCTAATTAAGCAGTCCACTTAGAATTGGGTTTTAAGGGTCTAATTTGTGAGATGAAGCCAAAATTGCTGTAATGTGAGCATTGCAACTCCTCTAAATCCTGCCCCACCACATCACTGGGTTAAGATGTGTCATTCATGAAATTTAAAAATTGACTTTCACACAGGAAAACCATCAGTGATTAAGTTCAGAGAGTTATATGTTATTAATTAATGAGGTTACCAGTTAAGGTGTTTTAAACTAAGAAAGTCCTCTTATTTTTTGGTTTTAATAAAGTTTCAGAGTTCTAGTTCATATTATAGAGTGGGAATTAGTCAAGTAAGTTTTGTATTTAAAAGGAGTGGGGTTTTAAGGGATTTCAAGGTTAATCAACTAAAATTATGATTTTTTCAAACAGGAATTAAGTTGTAAGGTATTTTGAGTATTATGTGTTGTTTGTAAGTTCTAAACAAAGTTAAGAGAGTTACATTTTGCTGAAAAATCATTTGATTCTATGGACTCAGTCCCTCAGCTTAAGCCAGGTTCCTAAAGGCAAAACCCCTCACCCCACAGACAAAGGACTAATTTTAGAAGTCAGCCGTTGTTCTGCCACCGAGTTCCATGGCAACGTGGAATATTAATGAGCACTTTTCCCGCCTTGAGGACCGTGTGACATCAGTGCCCCCAGCGACAACGAGCCATTGGAGAAGAGATATTCCATCATTTCAGCATCCACCAAGCACCTCGTGCCGTGGAGGCGGGACTGTGGGCGGTCCGGGGAGGAGCTGAAGGGGTATAAAACCTGGTGCACAAACTGGGGAGCTGCTTTTTGCCCCAGGATAGCTGCGGTAGAATCTGGTGCTGTGGGATCTCGGCCTGAATCTCTGTTCAGAGACTCGAATAAGCGGCTTGCTCTTAGACCAGCTGGAGCAACCCTGGCGCCATAGATCTCTGCCCTGGGCTAACAGCCAGATTGGCTTTTTGGATCTCTTATCACTGAATTATCACTGAATTTTTATTTCGCTGGTGTCTTAATTCTCCCCTGTTAATAAATTTTTATTTTTTTTAAATTAATTAAGAGTTGCCTCATTTTTATGACAGATGTGTCAGGGTGTGTTGTGTTGTGGTACCCAGACAATCTCAGCAATGGACTGAAGAACCATTTCCAGGGGTCTTCTGGCATTTGCTCTTCAGAAAGCATGTCCACATGGCTTTGAATATGGTCCCATCCCTCTTAGGCACAGTAAGCACTGTTAGAGATGAAAGGATTATAGCAATGCGCCTATGAAAAAGGGAGTAACTTCTTTTTATCACCATGTTATATCCAAGCCCCAGCTGGGAATAGAGGAGGAAAGTTGTGTATACAAATACACTGTGGTGTGTTTGGTTCTGGAAAACTTGTCATTGTTGAGCAACCAGAAATCTGGTCTTAAATGAAGTTGGAAACTGCCATGTTCTGAAAGTCTGGTGTCAAAACTTGTCTTCAAATGCAAAGTTTCAAAGCCTATTGCCTGCTATAAATAAAAATATTTTCTGCTAATGCCAGTTCCAGAACTCTAAGCCTTGAAAAAACACAAAACCCTTCTCAGGAATGGCACTGACCTGAAAACAATGTAATAATTAAACCAGTGACATTTCAAATGTGAGAAGTCAGTGTCCCTCTTTAATTCAATATTTATTTAGGTGACACTCTGCTGAGTTAAACAAGATGATTCCTTTAGGATCCTTTCTCTTCTCCAGGGTAAAAAAAGTCAAGACCTGCTCTAACCTCTTTGAACGTTCATGGAGTGTTTATAATATGCAAACACACCTTTATTCCATTATTTGGCACTAACAATGTTTCTACAGCTCATTATTTCCTGCATGAAATAATGCTTAATTAGTGCTGAATTACAAGGGAATTGCTGTGGAACTACATAAGCCATCCTTGCAAATCCCCTAATTAATTCAATGTGATTGCTGCTATTGCATTGAATTCTAAATGGATTCATAATGATTAGAAACCTGAGGCATACCTGCCTCTTATTGATCAGTGTGTGACAACAGGATTTCTTTATAGAGAGATCATGCAGGCAGTATGTTAGAACCAAAATCTGAAGACTTTTCGTGCCTCTTGGGAGAAAGCTGGTGAATGTGGCATTTAAATCCAGGCTACAGTGATAAATGAATCGAATCTCATCAGTTTTTCCAGTCCTACTGGGGTTGCAAAGTTACTAGCCCTTCTGAGTGCACAAATAAATTTAATTTGGGTTTATGTGCTGAAGACTATAAATTCAGATGATCCTGAATTTAATCAGATGGACACAACACCTGGGTTCTTAGCTCAGGTACAGTGCAAATGTTTACAAGACTATATTTCCATGAGTCTTATTCATCTGCCATAGAAAGTTTCTCTCTGGTTTTGCTGGGCAGTGGGCAGGATCCTAAGTCCACAAAGTTGCTCAGTAGATGTAACTTCATCCCTGAGATGGGAACAACTCTGCATTTCACCATTACAACCCTAAACTGGAACCTGGGGAGGAGGTATGCATCCCCACACCATTCAGCCCCAGCTTCCACCTCTGGGAAGTTCCACCAGCCTAGGGATGTGTGGGGAAGCATCACCAATCCCACAGCTTGGACATTTGCCTTCAGTGTAAGCAGGGGAGAAACTTTGCCTGCTGTTTCAATATTCTCATTCCTTATTTGTCCAGTTGTGTTTATGATCTTGGGGGAAGCGGGTTGGGACTCAACTCTACCTTCTTTCACTGGTAGGTTATTAGCTTCCCCTTTCTAAAATTCCTGTTATCACAGTCTCCCATGCATTGAATCCTGCACCCCTGGAAGCCAATGCCAAAACCACTACTGATTTCTGTAGGAGCACTTTCAGGCACATTTCGTGGGCTATTTTATCTTTTCTTTTTTTTTTTTTGCCTGTCTCATAACAGATCTTCCCAGTTTGTAGTATCCTTCAGACTCTGACATTTGGAACAGGTTAGGCTGACAAAAACATTTCACTTTTATACCCACTGTGTAAGATTTATTCCCACAGACTTATATTGGTCTGTGTTCAAATTAGCAGTGGTTCCAGGCAGTCTGCTTCCTTGGGCTATGCTAGCATAAATCTACTGACTGTGGGGGAGTTACTTCTGATTTTCACTGATAAATGCAAGAAAGGACTCAGCACTCTCCACCTAAAAGACTTAGATTAGATTCCTCCTGGCCCCATCAATATTGCCACTGGTGTTCATTCTGTATTTTTTTCACTATGTACATCAGTAGGTGCTTTCTGCCCACCTCTTAAAATTCCTGTAACTATTAAGATAACTGAAACTCCTTTCCTTAAAGAGCTCTTAACTGATCTCTCAGTCTGAGATACACTTGAATGCACTTTGGAAAAAACACTCTGTTCCTGACCTATGTCAAAGGCTGGAATTAGTGAGGACAGTCTGGGTCATTGAGTCTCATCCTCCACAATCTCAGCAAAACATGTAAGGGATGCTTAGTCCAGATTGGTCTCAGAACATCCACTCCCAACAGATCCCAAACCACACGATGGTTCTCTACTTAAAAATGAACACAGGATCATTCATGAACCACTTATTTTCACAAAGCAAAATCTACCTGAATTATGATAAACATCAGAGGACACAGTGAGACACAGGTTGTGCTTACAAGATACTGTACTTTAGTGGAAGGAATTTCTTTACTTTAGCTGAAGAAATTGGGCCCAGAGGGGGATATTACATGTGCTAATGTGGTGACAACCTCAGAGGCAGTGTCATGTCACTGATCACAGGGACAGTGAACAATAATGGGTAAAAAGTTTCTACAACTCCTCTGTCACCTTTGCATGAGGTATTTGCAATAGGATCTCAAGCAAAGAATACTTCGCTGCACCTCCCAGCTGTAAAGCTGGAACTGAGCTTTGAATTTCAATGCTATAGGACTATCTCTGTTTATAATCCATGCTGCCAGTTCTGGGCTGTGTTTGCACAGGCTGGCCTTGGCAAGATGCAGATGGCAATCTTCATGGCTTTGAATAGGAACTTGCATCTGATTTGTAATTATGAGAACCAACAGTTGGGTAAAGAATCCTTTCTATTCACCTAAACCAGGTCAGGATGCAGGCATGTGCTCTGTGTCCCCACAGGCAAAGGTTGAGTCAGTTATATTCCCATGTATCTTCTGGCAGGGTTGATCTGTTCCTAAGTCTCATTAAAATTGTTTGCTTCAGACATGTTCTGGTCTGCACTAAGTGTTCAGTACTTTAAAACTTAATAACATGGTGGAATATCCTTCCCACAAGGTGTTCTGCTCTCCTTCCAAGAGATGTAATCTGAGATCAGGAAGCATTTCGTGCCTCCTGAGCACCCTGCTGCTCAGTCCACATGCCCAGCAGCCATGCAGACAAGTCCTGGTAATCACGCACATCTTGGAGATGAATGTGTGAAGACGTCAAGAACTCGGATACAAGGATGTCACACAGAGCCCTGTCACTGTCCTGTCATCTGCTGTGGATGCTGCTGCTCCCTCCTTGACAGCACCGAATGTTTGACCCTTCCCAAATGGCTGTGCACATTTGACCCTCCCGTGAGAGGTGGAAAAGGTTGAAAATCCTTAATTGTGCAACTTGGAGCACAATGAGTCTCAGCAATGGCAGGCAGTGACTTTAAGTGGTATGTATGCAAAATATGCAGCCACATGAACCAGTCAGGAAAGGAAGCAGAGACATTTCCTGAGGTGAGAAATATATTGAAATGCTAATAGACTTTGGCAGGTACTGTTAGTCCTTTGGGGAAAGATACCTAGGAGGAACTTCTTAATTGTATGTTCACCAGATCCTTTCAACAGATCAAAAGAGTGTACTGATATGAGCAAATAAACTTTGATATCTGCCTTTCACTGCTGGTACTAATTGGAAGGAAATTCCCTGGCCTGTGGACCAACACTTAATTTAAAAACATTGGAAATGTTAATTGAATAAGGGGGCAGGGTTGATTAGAAGCATGACCTCATGTCTAAAATGTTAATGAGGGCTCTTGACACATGAACAACAAAAGGTCATGATAGCATAAACAATGAGATGAGAAAGAACCATCAGCTAGAGCCCCAACAGGGACATATGAGTCTCATGTGAGAAAGAGCTTTGGGCAGAGAGGAAACTGCCAGCTTCAGAGTTGAGACAGAATCAACACAATCTAAAGTAGAAGACCCATATTCTGTACTCATGTACTGCCATTCACCTTTATTAGAGTTTCAGGGCTACAATTCAGGCAGAGTTTTGGCCTAAATGCTTAGTTTTCTGTTCATAAAGGACCATTGGGTCCTTTCTTGTGCAACCTTGGACCTGATTTACCAGGCAATGTACAGGTCAGAGAAGATTACCCCATGGTGAGGAGTTAGGGAGGCTGACAGATAACCCTCGGATAACAGTCTGGAAGGGCTTTGCTGAGATATGCCATCTTTTCCTACTACAAAAAGGTCATTCCCTTGCCTTCAGCAAGGAGAGTCACATAATTAGGTCAATAGCTGGATTTCTGCTGTTAGGAGGACAAGACTTGGGGGTATATCTCATCTCCTTGACAGAATTGAGTTTGTGTCTTGTACACAGACATGCAGCTGGAGAAAAGCAGAAGTGAAGACAATATATGGAACCACAGAGTCCTAGAATATCCTGAGAGGGAAGGGACCCACAAGGATCATCAAGTCCTGCTCTCTGCCCTGCACAGGACTTTCCCAAGAGTCACCTCATTTTCATTTTCGGAAATAATTTTCTGCACAAAACCTATTTGCAAACTGGTCAACTTGTATCTTTTTAGATTTCCTTTTGTCTCTCCTCAAATATTTCTGTTAAACTGTTTATGGAGCATGTTTACAATATATAAAAAAACATCATGGGGAAATAAGTTTTTGTGGTTATTTGCCCAGAAATGGTTCCAAGACCAGTGAAGGGCTGTTTTTCTATGTTGGTCTCATCATTTCTCATGATAGCCTACATCTTAAATTTCAAGATTTTCTGTACTTTCTCTATTTTTGGACTTTTGGGACATGTATAATTAACAGTAGAAACCCAAACAGGGTCAAAGTAGAGAAAAGAATATAACTTATAACCCAGCATTATTCCACCTGGAGAGTCTGTCTGTGAGACGACAAGTTTGTCTGAATTCAATATCCCTGGATTTCCCAGCCCCATTTGCAGTACTGAAGCAGCAATCCAGTGTCATGAGAGGAAGTTTCACTACGTGGAGAGATGATGTGTGGACGTGCTTTGAGAATTTGTGTTTGGTTAGTAATTTCCCACACAGATTATGTTTGCAAACTGCTGAACCTCTATTGAGTATATATTCCCTCTAGACTTTCACTCTACCTCTCTTCTGAAGTCGCTGTTATTATATTCTCAATCTTGTTTGCAGTCTTCAGATACTATTTACAAATTCTTCCAGCCTCCTTCCTCCTTTATTCCCAAACGCTATTAATATCTGACCTAGAGTGCATTTCAGTCTCACTTTTTCCTTCATACATACATTACCATCACTGCCTTTCACTCTGGTGGCGATGCAAGAAAACTTTCTTATCTGCCCTGCTCTTTATGCAGTCAATCAAAGTACTTCTCTTGATAATTCTGGTATATGGTTGTATTAAGTTAAAATTATTTGTTCAGTTTTTTTGTCTCTCTTCTGATGATCCATAGTCTTGCATTGCCAAAACCTCTCTTATTTGCCAGATTATTGTGTATATTGAATTATTTTCATTCAGTACTTTGTATTCCCCTAATTCTTCCTTCAAAAAGCAAAAAGAGAGAGGAAGGAGTGAGGAAAACTAGAAGGAACCTGATTAAATGCAAGAGCAGATACAGTAATCAGACTATAAAACTTGGTACAACTGTCTTCTTTCCTTCTCAGTTTCCTTAAAATAAAATATGTCATTGGGGCATATTATTTTAAGCTAAAAAAAAAAAAAAAAAAAAGAAAGTGTCAGTCACACTTCAGAGCTGAGGGGGCCAGAAAATGCACTCCAGACACTGATGTCCAACTCCCACAAGTGTCCGGCAGTCCCCCATGTGAATTTGGATTATCTGGGAAAATGGAGGGTATGAGCAAAACAGAGCAGAATAAGCAGTGGCAGGGACAGAAGACAATTAGCACTGTCGATATCTCTCTGTGCCAGTGTGGTTCTTAACTGATTGCCCATCTCTCAAAAATTTAATTGTCGACTGTACTTGTACCATGGATGCATGGTTAAACTTTTGCACTTGACAAAGGTGCTAGCAGAGAGCTGTTCATGTAGCCACTGGAAATTACCCTCATATGATGAGCTGGGAGTGGGAGCAATAACGCTGTGAAAGCAGACATCATGAACCTCTCTCCTCATGGCTCTGGATTCTTTCGGTATGGTATATTTCAAAGGGTGCCAGAATGCCTGGTTTATTTTAGAAACCTTGAAGAACAGAGGGCTCAAGACCTCATGCTTTGTAATAATAAATTATAATAAAATAAGCATTCCCAAATGGGAAAAAGCTGTCTTAGAAGAGGGATGATTTGTTTGAACTAAAACCTAAAAATAGGCTGGGTTTCCTTGACCTGTGGAATGGCATTTTGTCCTTCACCCACCCCTTCAATCTCATGCCATACTGCCCTGCTGCAAAAACTAGATACCAAATCTGATACTGGACAGGAAACAATTCCATGCTCAGCTGGTTGTGGATGTGGATGCCCAGTTCTGAGCTCAGATAAATGGAGCAACATGACACTGTAACACCCTTGAAAAGAGGAAAGCAGAACCAGGAAAATACATTAAGGATCAGTTTTCCAAGATCTCAGCTCCTACTTTTGTTTCAATGCAAAAAAGCCAAGAAATCTGGTCTAGACAATTCCAGACAGTGTTTTCCTTTCAAACTCATGATGGCAGCTGTGACAGTGACATCTTGCTAATGATAATCATTGAAAACTGCCAGTTTCAGTCAGAAGACTCTTCTGCTTATCACCCCTCAATGCTGCAGCTACATCAGTCAGCCACAGTAGGAGGTGATGTTGCCCTCCTGAATATGTCCCAAACCTAACAGTAGCGCTACCTGAACCCCTTCCAAGCTGCCTCCCCTCTGATATTCCTTTGCCACTCTAAATCTGGGCTACGCTGGGGAAATAACAGTGCTGAGCTCTCTTTTCAGCTGCTGAGATAGTTCAATCACCACTCGACCTTCAAACAGTGGAGAGGACCCTCTGGACGCACCAGCCCTACAGACCCCAAAGGACTTTGAGAGGATCCCAAGAGGAGCCCCATTTGCACAGGCTGTCCTTCCTGTGGGAAGGATGCTGCTGATGTTCCAGCAATGCTGCTGATCTTATCATCCCCTTCCTCCCATCAGCACTTCCCAAAAATCTGGTCTTTGTACTCCTTATCCTGTCCCTGATAGTCAACTGACGTTTTTACAAGAAAACTTTTCTGCTGACTGTTGTGGTAAGGTTCTCTCTCCAGGGAGAGTGGCAAGAGATCCATGGGTGAGATGTTTAAAATTAGACAATAGAACGTTCAATGTACAAATAAGGAGCAATTCTTCCCCTGACATGGAAATGGGTTAAATGATGAAAATTCTTCTGCCTGTAACTTCTCTAAATCTGCCACTGCTCTGTTCCCCTAGACAGTGCATCCTCCCAGATGGTGATCAGACACAAAGCTGCCAACAGCTGCAAAACTTATTAGCCAAGGTCTTAAATTATTTTTGTCTGTCAGATTACTCACTGCTTCGTAAGAGACTGAGTGGGGAATAACACTAAAAGCTGGAGTAATCCAGCCTCTTCCAGAAGGCTTCATGGGGCAGGAGCATTTGCAAATTAATTCAACCACAAAGAAAAAAAAACATTATGGGTTTGGGGAAGTCCCAATTATATTCCTTTTGCCCTCATGATCTACATCATCTTCACACTTCTTTGTTCTGGTTTTCCTTTCAGTGCTTTCCAGGATCTCTGTGCTGACATGCCCTGTGGCAGGGAAGGGAGGCACAAGTCAGGAAGAGCGAGGATTTCTGAAGAGTCGGTGTAATCATTATGGGCTTGCTCTTCAGCAGAACTGTCTTCAGAGGGTAATGACATTATTGGAGTTTCACTGCAAAAGTAGAAAAGGTCCTGAATGGCAGCCAGAAGCTCTTTGCTTTGTTTAACTAAATTGCTTTGGCTTAATGACCTCTAAATATGTTACTATACACATTCAAATATTTTCCTTCAAAGGAGAAGTAAGTTCTGTTAGAAAATTAGCCAGTCACATCACCTTTCTTGTTGACATGGTTGTGCTTGGTTTCATCTTTGCTTAGCAGTCTTTGCTGATTTACCATTGGTTAAATTCTATGAGATCACCTTATGATTTCATTGCAGTTCAGCACAGGAATCTAGTGCTATACACCACAGGCTGTTTCTACTTCTGCATTTTAATGGCTCTTCCAGTTCCATGCCTTGGTCTCTGCAGCCCTTCTCACCAGACATGAGCCCATTTTGACCTCAATTCAAGAGGAAACTAAGTGCTGCAAATTATTTTTCCATGACTAAAGCGCCAGATAAGGTTTTACAAATGGAAAAGTGAGCCATGGAGCACCATCTATGTTATACCTCTGGTTAAAAAAAAGAAGGAAACAGCCATCTACCATAGGCTGTCCCACCCCTTATGACACTGTCAGACAGTACTTCACAGGATTTACCTTCTTCCAGGAGTACCAATTAAAATTTTTGACTCAATCTCTTCAGATGAAGAGGTTAAAAAAGGCATCTGATATATTACAGAGGATATTCTCAGCAGAGCTGTCAGGCAGGTTTTCTATATAGTTGAGCACTTCTCCATACAGAACCACTATTTTGTAGCCATCCAAAACTCACAGGTTGCCTGTTCCTAGACACAAAATAACATGAGTATTATAACTCCTGCAGCTTTTGCCACTGACTCAATGCACAGGCTGAGCACAGAAGCAGCAGCATTCTGCTGTTGGTGGCAGTTTTGGAGGCTGTATTTATAACTGAACAGACTTGATTACTTGCATGGACATTTACATTCACAGCAAATCCAAATATATTCCCAGGAGGAGCAATAGTTAACTCCAGTGTCCTTGACAAGTATGAGCAACAACATGTTTGTGGCATGGTAAATTTCTCCCTGTGGCATTCTCTGCTTCTAGTCCTCCCGTGTTGTGTAGTCTGGCTTGTTCTCTATTACAAAGTGGAGTCAGGCAGGAAATGCAGAACTTCTTGGAATTTTTGTTATTTTCTCTCTTTGTTAACTGAGATACTTAAATTCCTACATTTTCTGTGGAAAACAAGAGTGAAAATAGACCTGGCACAATGCTTTGTTCTTATTACCAATCTGGGTTTTAATCTATGATCTACTTTAGTGTCTCACTTCTAGAAATGAGGTTGTAGCAAAGTCGGGGTGGTCTCTTCTCTCCAGTAACATGATAGGAATTGGCCTCTAGTTGTGCCGGGGGTGGTTTAGATTGGATATGAGGAACAGTTTTTTCATGGAAAAGGTGTCAAGCATTGGAACAGTCTGCCCAGAGACGTGGTGGAGTCATCATCCCAGGTATTTAAAAGACATGTAGATGTGGAACTTGAGCACATGGTTTAGTGGTGGCCTTGGCAATGCTGGGTTAATGGTTGGACTTGATGACCTTAAAGTTCTTTCCCACCAGGAGTAATTCAGTGATTCTTTTGACAAGCAAGACTGCGTGCTCCTGAAGAACTTTCAGAAGGAAATTTCATCAAATCTTGCATGTGTCTCTGAAAAGAAGATTCAGTCTGTTTACATTTTCACCAGAGGCACCCTTCAGCAAGAAGTAAAATGATTTTCCATTGTGTTTTTTAAAACTTGTAGAGCAATTCTACAGATTTTGAATTTATGATGCTGACAAAAATCTAAAATATCATTCTTTCATGATTTCTAAGTGACAAGCACAAAGGAACAAATTTAGGGGCTCCTCTACTTGCTTGTCAACTGTAGTAGATCGTTCACTATGAACAAATTGCATTTTATGTGTTCTAAGTATTAACATCCAACCAAATATAAATGCAAGAGTTAAATTTCTATTCTAGAGAGACTTTATTCCCCTTAGATTTCAAGAAAAAATATTTCAGATTATGCAAAGGTCAGTTGGCTTAAGTTTTTGTTAAAGTACAAGACAAGACTGGATAATGATTACTGGGTTTGAGTGAATGTGGGCTGGCTTCTCTCACTGCTGACAATCACTCCACTACTTTGGCTTTGGATTTGCAATTCTTTTCTAAAGAAAGACTGAAGAAACCCCCAGGCCTCCATTGGTCTCTATTGTTCTCCCAAGCCAGCAATGAAAGCAAAACTTCAAAGCTTTATAAATCTGGTATTAGTTATGAAGATAATGGTAATCATGAATATTACAGAAGTGCCTGTGGGATGACTTGGACATGGCCTCACACTGCTCTGGAGCAGCAGATGGCCACAGCCTTGGAAAGTCTACAGCCTGAGTTGGCAGCCGGAAACAACATTGTTATTCCAAGCTTTCTTTAGAGATGTGTCTTTGTGTTAAGAAGTAAATCAATCATTGCAGGAGCTGCTTCTGAACCAAGAATATAGCACAGACAGCCACAGGCAGATCCAGATTTTTCAGGTAAAATTCAAGCTTTGTGGGAAAACATTTGTTTCTTGAGACAACGTAGATTAACAAAGATTTCTGGGCTTGAAGGACTTTGGTCAAGCCCAGTGGAAGGGTCCTGGCAGCCCACCCTTTTGTACTCATTACAGAATGGAGAATCAAATGCTGCGCATTCCCTGCTCCATGCTGTCAGCTGATGGATCACAGTCGCACCAGAGACGTGGATGATCTCTGAATCAGATTGGGGAAACTGCCTTTAACCCATCTTGTTTTGGTGTTTCAAGGCTCATGAATTATTTTTATTTTATGGGTTTTTTTAATTTAGTCTACTTCAAAATGCAAGGAGAAAGCACTGGTTTTCTACTCCCCTAACCATGAACCCTGCTGAAAGGGGTTGAAGTAGCAGCCACTTCTCACTGATCCTGATGCAAAAAACAAGCCTCTGTAATGGCAACACTTCAGACAATGTTTGTTCACCATCCTGAATCAAAATGGATGTGAGCACATGCTGTCATTCTTCTTGAAGAAAGATATTATTATTAAAGAACTTGGAAAAAAATCCACAATTCTATAGGCATTTACAATTCACATCTAGAGCCAACTCCAGTGGTTGGACTCTGTGTCATCTGTAATTTAACCATAATATCCTAAAGCAATCTGTTTCATTTGAAATACATAAGGATGCTTTTCTCTGGCTATAACAGAGGTGACATACCTGAGTCAGAATAAAGATTATCCAGGTCAGGAAAAAGGAGGAGTAGTGACAGGAGGACACTGAAGAGGAACAGGACTGTGTTATCTCTCCTGCTTTGTTTACAAGCCTTGCTATCTCTCATCACTGCCTGAAGCCAGAGAAGCGTAGGCTTCACCCAGCTCTTTAAAGTGTAGATTGAGTTACTCCCCTTGTTGATGTTCGATGTGGATCATTTAATTCATTCTGCAGAAAATGTGAAAATCATGTGGCTGCAGCAAGTTAGCCCAGAAGCAAGATGTCTTGAGAGCTTAGTTTTCTCTCTTTTATTGGGAAGCACTGGAACATATCCCAGTGTCTACATCAGTGGCTCCACTAATTCTGGCAGAAAAGGAATAACTGGTGCTTCATGCTGCAGGGGTTTCAGATGGTATATTCAGTAGTTCCAGATGAGACACAGATGACACCAATCCTGTCTGTGAAAGTGCTTAGAGACACTCAATGCCAAGTAAAAATAAATCCTTATCACTATTTTCACCTACAGTTCAAGAAATTTAGCCATTCTGTCTGGAGATAAGGTTTACAGCTGGTATTGCCCAATATGGCTTGGATGACTTCGGTAAATATGGCAAAGTTCTTCTGTTGTAACAGTTCCATCTCACCTCCCCCAAATCAGCTAAAGATCCATTTAAAACAAGGAGTTTGAATCATATTCAAAACAAGCATGGTTTTTATCAGAAGAAAGAAAGAGACTTTACTCCTTCCTCTCCTTCATTTAGATGCCACAGGATTGGCATCATTTGTCTTCCTTATTCATCTGCCCAAAGACTTTCAGTGCAGTGATGGAGTGCCCAGGATCACCTCTGCAGCAAAGGAATGGGAGGACATAGATGTAATTGGGAAGGTAAAACCACTCTACTGGTTATTGCAAGGAACAGGACATGGTACAGTCACCGCAAGAGAAAAAGAACTCACTTAAGCCTGTGCTAAAGTTGTTGCCTTTTGGCAAAAGAGATGAATAAAGGTATGCCACCCTGACCCTCAATGGGGAATTCAATACTCTCAGCACAGCATTCTGATGTATCACACACAGTATACACTTTTCCACATTCCAGGTAGGTTGTCATTCAGATTTATTTTTCTGCCTCAATGCAAATCTGAGCTACAGAGGTCCTGGAGTTACTACCTCCTGGTGTTTGGGATCTACTTGTCAATATTGGTTAGTCTAGCAAAATGTGCTGTCCAGAACAGGGGGAAACAAATAACAGGGTTCCAGAATTGCCATGTCATAAGTTCCCAGATGCTCAAAAATAGTAGAAAAATCCTTGTTTTGCAGCATGGATTCCATTTTCTGGTGGAAAATTACATTAAAATATAATTTTTGTGGAACACGGAAAATTCCACCTGCAGTACATGTGTTGTGTTATTGCGGAAGAGGGAAATCCCTGATACTGTTTACAGAGACAGACAGCTTGTTTGTTCAGCATTGGCTAGAGCTGGCCAACCAACCTTAAAATAAAACTGAATGTGAAATGCTTGTGGGAACCAAAATGATTTACTGTCAAAAATATCTGCTCATTCAATAAGTTCAGCTAAACCTTCTAAATACAGTGTGCACTTGGATTAATGGAAGAAGCTAGAGAACTGTGCTTTAGCTGGGATTCAGGGTATTGCTGATCACTTATTTCGGGTGGATAGGAAGGATGGGATGCCTCTCTCATAGGAGAAGGCAAATCCTTTGGTTGTTCCATAACAGAACATCCCAGAGCAAGTGGAGAGACAGGGCCATTTCTGGGTGACACTAAGGTCTCTTGCTTTCAACAAGCTCACTAACTTTATACCTGCGGAAAGTAGAGAATAACATTTATTTGATTTATTTATTTGATTCTACAGCCAGCCAAAACTCTGTCATCAGTTTATAGGAACAGAAAACCAGGGCACATGAACTCTCACAGACTCTGCTGGAGTCACTCACCTCAGGTTTCATCTCACAAAAGATTTTGCTTTATGAGTGTCACATGTAACACTCCTAAGAAGGAGTTTTTCTCACCTTGATTATTCAAAACTCTCCTCTCTCACTTCTTTTTATTATCCTCTTCATACACTTCTCATCCATTCAAAACTTTTAGTTGTAATTGTCCTTCAGTTACCCTCTTCACTTGACCACCTGCCTTCAATTTGGCGTTTCAAGACCCCGTGAAAGGGGGGGGCTGTCTAACCTTTCCATTTATTTACCTTTTTTTTTTGAGAAAAACTAAACAGTGTCAAGGCATTAAAAAATTTTTCGGTTTAAATCATAATGTAACCTCAATATGCTGTAGAGGTCTGGACCAGAGCAAAATACTCTTGAAATCCTCAATACTCTGGTCCAGCATTTGTAAACTGGCCTTTATAAATAAACATGTCTTGAAAAAATAAATCAAGGCTGATGTGGGACCATTATTTACCAGGTTTGGAAAGATAAAGTCTAGAAAATTCAACTTTCTCCAACCCTGAACTCAAGGACAATCCTGCTGGGAGAGTGTAAAGCTACTTTACATTTACTCCTCCCAGATTTCATCTTTGTGAGGGAGACTGAAGAGAATATGAATCTCTGAAATATTGCAGATCCATTGTTTTGGGTATTATTTTTATTTCTGCCTGACCTAGTGAAAAAGCCTCGAGTGAATTTTTCCCCTTACTGCTTCCCTGTTGGAAGCAGCCAGTTGAGGAGTTTTACACAGACTCCACTTACAAACGGCCAAGTGCCTTGCAGCATAAACACACTCTTCATTAAAAATTGTTCTGCCCTGTATTTTGCATGCAGATGGGGTGCACCTCAGCAGTTGTGTGTGCATGGGCTCTTTGTGACTCAGGCAACAGGCAGGATACACATGGACAACCCACCCAAAAAAATACAGGTTTATGCTCTCAATTTCAGGCATCTCAGAAAGAATCAGCCCCTGGCATGCCTGTCCATACACCACAGTTGGGTTCAAAGGGTGTGATGTCTCATATTTTGGGATCTAGGCCCGATTTTTTTCTTATTATGGGGTATTTGCATTAGCTGGGATTTTCATCAGCAGCCATTCAAGGTCAGAGGAGGTCCCCATAGCAACTGCCAAAATAGTACTAACTCAAACACTTTATAGTTTTTATTTTTCCTGTGTTTCCCTCTGTGTTCCTGTGTTTAAATTTTGCTGAAGACACTTTCTAGGTCTTGATGGGCTTCTAGCCTGGTGCAAAGCCCAACCACTGCTCAGGGAGGTAGAGTCAGCTCCTGGCCAGATACAGGTTGCTCTGTGCCCCAAGACAGCAAGTTTTGGTTATGTTAGGCTGGTTGCTGAGGGGGAGGGAGCCTTGGATGTGCTGATGTGGAAGTTACTCTGGGAGGGAAGGGGATGCCAAATCACTTCACGTCCCTCTTCTGCTCATAAAAATCTCTCTTTGGCCTTTCCCATCGCTAAAGCACTTTTTCAGTTTTGCCTCCACCCCTGAAAAGCTTAGGTCAGGTTTGCCCTCAGGCTACCAACCGGAGCAAGTCAGACACCTCCTGAAGTTGAATTGCTAGTCAAGGCACTATCTGGCAGCCATTCTTCCAGCACTGATCCCAGCCAGCCTGATTAAATCTGAGCAATTCTGTTTGTACACAGAGTCAGTCAGCTGTAGTTGCAGAAGGACGTTACTTTTGTGCAATTGCTTTCACGGTCCAGCTACAGAATCAGCTGGTGCTGACTCATTGCTCACCCAACAGCAGCAGTGGGCAGAGGGTCTGGCTCTTACACACATGCAGGTTTAACTAATTGCATGTTTCTTATTGTCTGCTGGCAGCTGATAACTCATTCATGCCATATCTGTCTCTAAAACATCATTGAAATAGTTGCTGTGCCAAGCTCCAACCAAGATGAAGGAAAGGACAAAGCAGCTGGGCTCCAGATATTTCTCTCATGGAAATTGCCTTGACAGGATTGTGAAACAATCAGCATTTCCACCTGGAAGTCAAAATGCTAGATTTTTCTTCATGAGTCAACATGGTAGATATTTAGGAAGGTTCCAAAGGTGATGGGTGGGCTGTGTAAATGTCTCTCTACAATATCACACAAAGAACCTATGGCTGCAAGTATTTCACTGTAAGAGCCGAATGGCAAGAATTTACACTGCATTGTTTTTCTCCTTGACTGTGCCATCAAGTGTCATGTGAAGCACAAATACTTAGGATCTGACCCTGTGCTCCTTGCTCAGCAGAAAGTCCAGCAGAAGCATTCCAACAGGAATGCTGCCCTAGCTAAGAATTTTGGGTTGAATTTCAAAAGATTGAGCTTGTTGCTGCTAATTGATTGTGCAGCATTAACTCTGCATCTCTCCCAGTGAGAAAGGTAAGCACTGAGACGTCTATTTCACAGGCATGAAAGAAAAGAAAGCAAGTTTCTCTGTGGTCTCCACTGCCATAGAAATCATGTTTGTTGTGACGAGTGTTGGTGCAATCCAGGTCTCAAAATCCTTACTATGCCCTCCATCAAGATCCCTTCTTAGAGGATCTATCTGGAAAGGAAGAACCCAGTAACACTACAAACCCTCATGCAAATCCCATTCTGGTAAGAGTGGGCACTATTAAGATCATGTCTTCAACAGCAGGGGTTAATATAAAAGCATACATCAGAGCCTTCTTTTCAAATTAGTATTTCATTCCTAAGTGCCCTTTAGCTCACTACATCACAGAACAGAGATGACATTTCTGTCCTTGTAAATGTGCTGCGCTTTTCTAATCAGGATGCGTTGTGTCAATGTTGCTGGCTGCTAATACAGCCTGGCCTGCTGTAGCAATCCCATTTGGAATATCTTGCCATGCTGTGGCCAGCCTACAGCCTTTCAGAGAGGTCTGTATTGATAACAAAGGACTATTTGCTAAATGTGTCGTGTATCAAGCACAGCTGAAATACAGCATGTAGCAGGGATTAGAAACAGCTTTTAACTGGACAATGCGCCATCTACGTGTACAGGCAAAACTACTTTTGTTGATTTATAATCTCATTCATCACACATTCTCTGTAGCATCAAGGGTAATGTAGCAGATTACTGCATTCCTTTGCCATCCCTCGTGCTTCAGTGCAACATTTCCTTTACCCTGCTAGGTTTTGGAGCAGTACAGTAAAGCACACAAATGGCATAGGTTAACTTGGACCCTACTCTGATGCAAATACCAGAAGAAAATGATTTACAGTGTCTCATTTATCCCAGCAGAGTGTATAAGAAAGGAACCACCCATTCCTCTTAGGGAATCACCCACTATGTTCAGGCCACAACCCAAGGAAGGTTTGGCTTCCATTAGGATCTGGAAACAGCTTGGGATCTGGGATGGTATAGGATGAGGTGAGGTGAAGCCTGGTCATTAGCTGGATTTTTATGAAGACCAGTGGGCCCACATTGGAGTATTTGGGATTTTGCTCATCAAAAGGAGTTACTCACAGCTTCAGCACTGCACTGAACTGCAGGCACTAGCTCAAGGGTGGCTGCAAACAAGGAGCTGTATGGAAAAGCTGTGGTGAGGCATCTGCTGCATCTAAGTGTGTTTTATCATCTGGTGTTAGACAAAGAGGTTTCAGATTTCAGATATGTAAATACATCAAATTGTTGATGATTCCGATGGATTATGAGTTTCTTCAACAACCTGCCTGAACCTGTTCAGCTCTTTGAGGCTGGATAGCAAGTGTTACCTAATGACCAGTAACTGGCGGGAAAATCCATGGATGGCTATTAAATGCAAATAAAGAGCTGACCCAGTCCTTCCCCTCTGTTAGTGCACAACTGTGAGTGCTGCAGACAGCCTCTCACACTCTCTCTAAATAACATTTTCTATCCCCATTGCCTGTATTACCAATCTGCTTCTCAGCCCTAAGGAAACATCACAAACCTCCCCAGAAAAGGAAGACAGAGGAGGCGAAAGCTAAAAGAAGCCAAATGGTGTCAGAAGACAAAAAAATAAATACAGGGAAAAGGTGTATGATCCAGAGATCGAAAAAATAAAACTTGAAACCCAGTAGGGTACACAGATCAGAGTGACCCCCCGATTTCTCCCCTCCCTGCCCATGTTCAAGAAGCTGGTGAACACTGACCAGACAGTGGGCTTGGTGGAGCTTTGGCTAGACTTTCTGTAGCCTTTCTTGTATTCTTTTTAAAAAACAAAGGGATGTGCAAATCAGAAAAACTGAAATCTTAGGAATGGCTGATTTCCCACCAGCATCATTTATACCTAGGTCAAAAGAAAAGTCTGTGACTCACTTTGGATTTTTTAGTGATCTCTCTACAGCAACAGGTCCTCAACGCTCTGACCTTGTCCTCCCTCCCTCTTCTCCAGGGGATAAGACAGTATGGATGTGAGTGGGTAAGTGAACTGAAAAAGAAAGCTGTTAGCCCTAAAATAGAAGTCAAAATGCAACATTTTAAAAAATATGTAGAGAGCATTCAGAAAAATATTTTTTACTTTGAAATTAAATAAAATAGTACAAAGCCAAAGAAGTTTGGTATCACCAATTTCTAATTACAATTTCCACATCGTTCCCAGATGTGCACCATCTGCAGCTCTCCAGTTCAGCAGCAAGTAAAATAAACATAACTAGTGACCACAGCAGTCTTTTTGAAACTGACAGAGGTACCCAAGAGACCAGAAACTTTGGGGTACAAGTCAAAACTGGTGCAAGTCCATCTTGGCAGTGAAAGATCTACATAGGCTTAAGTGAGGCTTCCTGTTGCAGCAATTTGATTGTCTCAGGTCCCCTGCCATTGCCTTGGAGATATCCACCAGCAGCTTACAGGGAATCTGAGCCTGGCTAACTGACATTTCTGAAGGCTGGCAGGGAATATAATAGTAAATGGTTGGCCAGTCTGACATGGATTTACTTGCCAGAGAGCGGTATTACATCAGCTCAGACCCTCTGGAATGTCTACTGGGTTCAGAATCTCCTTCAGTCTAGCCTAAATGTGCTACATGGGGGAATTGAAAGCCTTGGTATACTCAGATTTTCAAATTGGCTCCACATGTATTCAAAAATTTGGATCTAGAGCCTGCTGTATAGTTTTGATGAAGCAGCCCTGAAATCAGTGAGACAGAAGAGGAAGTTGTTGGGGTTTGAACTGAATTCCTCTGATGTAATACAAAAACCTACTGTTTATTGCTACTCAGAAATGTGTCTTGGTTAAGAGCTGACACCCATTCATTTGCCTGCACATCTTACATTGTCCAGACAGAAGTGGTCCTAGGGTGAGACCATAAGCTGGGTCACTGCAACAATATTTTATTAACATTTTGCAACAATACAGGAAGATCATTTCCCCATTGCAGTAAGAAGAAAAGGGGTAGATGTCTCATCCATTGGTGAGAGTGTTTGAGTGAGTCTCAAAAGATCTGCACTACAGATTATTTTTTTGCAAGTTACTACAATTCTTTTATAGTTTTAGACAAATGTGCCTCAATAACTCGACTTGGAAACAGCAGTAAGAGCATCTCAGTAAAAAAGGGTCTTAAGCAAGTCAGTAGCTCTGATCCTCCTGTAGTGCAGTTTCCAGCAACACACTGGGCTGCTGTTTAGCACTGGCTTACAATGTTATTTAAGAGCTGACCCCAATGCCTGTGTTTGCTCACTTTGTCAGAACAGAGATTTATAATGCATGTTCTTCCACTAGAGTGAGAGAGCCAAGACTTTCCTACAGAAACTGACTTTCCCTGGAGGGTTTCAAATCCAAGTACATCCTGACCTTACTCTCTGTCCGACAAAAATACGGCTTGTGGTGCTTTGTTTCTATGACATGTCTTGAGAAATGCTGTTATAAACCCAACATTTCAGGCAGTGTGGATTGCTAAGCCTCTTAATATTTTTATTGTAGCAACTGAAAGAGTTCTCCTCTATACTCCACATGTCTTCTACTATAAATAGACAGAATCCTGAAAGCTGATGTGTTTTTCATCAACAAAGGAATGATTTTGTCCAAACTTGCACCTGACATTTTTGTCACCAGGTTTTTCTGGAGGGTTACCCCACTCAACTGCCTTGGTAAATATGTAATACCTTGGTAGCCCAGAAGGTCTATACTTATGTTGCAGGTGCCCTTGAGCAGACTGCCATGAATATATGGCAACAGATTTATTGTAATTTGCATTTTCCTGAGGGTAACTTTTCATCCATCATTGTTGCAGTTTGTAGCCATTTTTTTCTTATGTTCCCAGTCTTTTTTTAAAGTGTAGCACTTTGCCAGACCTTCCCTTATTGTAAACATATTGCTAAGAATATTCAAGGAAAGATTGAGCTTTCTCTGAAGTAACTAAATAAATGCCAGGGCTGAGGACAGTTTTATTTGAGGGAATCCTGATCTGACTAGTCATGGAACCACCCCAGCAGGGAAAATACATGATCTTCAAGCCTTCCATCCCAAACCATTCTATGATTCAAAGATCATATAGCAATTCCCGTGCATGCTGTGGGACAGCAGTAAAGTACTACACTGATGTCCATTCCTATCTTCTTTGCTTAGACATAACACATTGGCAAAGGTTCTTCATTCTGGTGAATACTGGCAAAATTCCACCTGCAGTGCCAAAATACCCTCTGACTTCAGCAGGGCCAAGGTTTTGTGAGTCTATCTGCATGGGACATGGACTATATACCTTTGGTGAAGTGAAAACTTCAGGAGAGTTGCAGGCACAGTACTCCTGGGGTACATTACCTGGGGTAAATGTACAAAGAATTTCCTTGCCATAGATTATTCTAGCAAGATTTAAAAATAGTTCACAAGCCTCTGGAAGTGCTGAAAGGGCTTCCTGTTTTCAACAATCAAGCCTCAGGTCATCAGACTCAGGTTAGTTTTATACTGTAAAGGAAAAAATTCCTCAACCTCTGGCATGGACTTACTAAATCGGTGAGAAAGCTACTCCTTGGCAGTGTATACATCCCTTTCCCACCCCAGGAATGAGTGCTACGTCTTCTTCTTCCACAATCTAATTCACCTCCAGGCTAAGTTCTCTCTTGCATCTCATAAGGACAAACCTGGTATAATTCCAGCAAACACAATGAGGCAATTCCAGGTTATCAGGATGCCATAGAGAGCAGATTCTGACCCTCTGCTTTTGTAGTTGAGATAAACAAGGCCACAGACAATGTCTTCATCATGGAAGGGAAAACTGGAGTCTAATACTTGGTGGTCTCTAAATGCCTGGCCTCCTCCTGAAGCAGCAAAAAGAGGGAAACTGTGTGAGAATTATATAAAGTGAACCAATGACTTGGTTCTTGATAGAGTTATCTGCTCCTACTGCACAGCCTAGCCAAGCCCCCTCCCACTGGTGGTTTATTTTCTATTGATATGAAGTGCTGAGAGGCAAAACCACAAGAGACTGTAGAGAACATCAAGAAGGGACAGAGAACAGACTAGGAAGGAATAGTTTAAAACTCTGAGCATAGGGGTGGGGGAAATAAGAAGCCTGCCCATGTGCTTGCCTTGGAAATGTATGAAAATGGAAAATGGCACTGGAAAAATAGACACAGTAGATAAAGGAGAGAAAAAACTCCTAAAAACAAACAAAGAGACTGATGAAAGAAAATCAAAATATGGGAAAATTCTATTTGGGCCTATTTTGCCTGCTAAAAGTTTTTTTCAACAGTGAGTATAGGAGGCAATCCATATTATTAAGCAAAGAATAAAATCATTCCACTGCAATCTAGATAATTTGCCACTCCATTTGATGATAAAATGCTCTAAGAGCAAACTGCTCTAAATCATCTAGGATAACCTACCAGTCTCGCTTTTCAGCAGAAGGGAATAAACTTTATTCTAAACTGTTTCAATCTCAGAGCCAATGCCTCTACAGCCCCCACTGGGTATTCTGTACATACTGCACTCCTCCCAAGTGGAGGCGCTAAGTCCTTCTCACAGGTGTAATTGGTCCAACAAGGCTCTGCCCATTCACACCACAAAGCAGTTTCTCCTTTCCAGAGGCCTCCCCAAGACTGTTTCAGTCATGACGGGCATAAGTCGGCATGACGGCATTATATTTTATTAAATATTTTAGCTGTGCTCAACATTGTTCTGTCCTTTTCCTGCAATAGCAAGTTGCTGTTGTGATTTTTTTTTCTCCCCTTTACAGAGTGCTAAATCCAGCCAGAAAGCTGTTATGAAAAAATACCCAAGGGAAGTGTGATGGAGAGTTTTTCTTCACTGATTTCTCTCCTAACATTGTTTCCTTCCTTCCTCTCCTCTCCACCCTGTGGACTTGATCCCCAGCCTATTGATGTAAAAGGAAAAACCCACACTGACCTCATGCGGCTCCAGATTACGCTCCCATTCCTGGGCCATTTGTTTTTGTAAGTGAGTTAACAGGAGCACTGAAAAATCCCGTCAGCAGAGCTCTGAAAGTGCCATCACTGCCCTAATGGCTAGTGTGAGTGTTCAGTGGAACTGCATTGTTTGAATCCAAGATAATATTTTACCTTCAATACACCACCATTATGAATTCATTTGACATTCAATGTACAGTAATAACAATGAATTTGCTGGATATTGAATGTCACATACTTTCACAAGTACGGCATTTCATTGTAATGCACAGCAGCATTAGTTTAACAATACCAGGGTTTTTCCAGAATCCTCTCTTTACATTTCACACGCACACCCCCATCTTTCTCCAGGAGAACAATAAATACTCCTTAGCACCCCCTAAGAACAATAAAATCATACTTTGCTTTTGAAGAGAAATATGATCTATATGCAAGCCTCTAGTGAGATGAACGCCAATGCTTCCTGGGACAATGTGAGCACGAATTTGTGCACAGAGGCTTTTTCTAACCATAAAATAGATGGCCTGGAATATTAATCAGGGTTTGGTTTGGTTTGGTTTGGTTTGGTTTGGTTTGGTTTGGTTTGGTTTGTTATGCTGTGCTTTGCTTTGCTTTAGTTTGATTTTTTCCTTAATTGATTCCAAAGTGCAAAAGGAAATAACCCTGCTATTTGCAACAAAAGATGTGAAATTCATGGCCAAACCCTACCTCTGTCTCCTAAAGAGGTTATCCACAGGAGTCAAACTGGCCACACTGCAAGGGTGTGGTGAGCTGGGCTGAACCCCAGCACTGTTGGAGTAAGGGGCTGGGGAGTGAGAGAGGAGTGGGTTTGCCAAGGGCCAGAGCAGGGGGAGCTGTGGGGTTTTCATCCAGTGGCAAGCTGTGCCTGCCTACAGCTGCTTTAGACCTCTGACCAAGCTGCAACTTTTGTGAAGAGGATATCATCCTTGAAGTACTTGCACCAGGGTTCCCCCCATCACTTCAACCAGGGTGATCAGTTGGGTGTCTCAGTCCAGAGAAATTCATAATTGTGCACCCATCTGGTTTTTATAGTGAGGGTGTTCCCACGCAAGTGCTATGCTGGATGAGTGAATCCATGCTACTTATCTGCTGATTTTGTGAGATGGTCTGCTGGGCGTCAGCTGGTCTCATTTCTACACACTGGCGCTAAAGCCTGCTCATCCATTGTCACAAGGTGGGCTGGGGAGGTTCCCAGCCTGACACCTCATTCTCCTCTGAAGACAAAATAAGTTGTGTGCAGAATGGGTTTCCTGGCTGCCTGCTGGTTTTACAACTTACGCAGAAAAACAGTAAAAAGAAATTTAATAAAGAAAAAGAAAAAAAAAAAAAAGAGAGCGGACACAGAAGTCATCTTTTATTGCACAAGGAATGATCATGTAAATGCATTTTTTTCTAACCTGTTTTTGTGCAAATTGCTTGGATATGCAGCCTCCGTAAATGTCCTTGTAGAAATCCACATAAACCTCCTTTGATTAACCATGCTATTTTCAAAGCATTATTTGTCATTTTAAGAGGAAAACTAGTAATATTTCTGCTAAAAAAGTGAACACTAACATCAGGTGAACTGTTAATAATGCAAAGTCCCTCAAGACTTTTGTCGTGGGAAGACTGATTATTGCCCAATATTTTGCTGAACTCTATTGAATCACAGATGAATCTATTATTTCTATAAATGGTCCTTCAACAAGATAAGAAGGAATATAGAGTGACCAAATATGACAAGGCTTGATTGAGAAAGATCCCTTGATGGGCATGTGGAAGCCCAAGGTATAGCAGTAGCCTGCAGTTAGTACATTTTAATGTGGTTTTCTGTAACATCAGTTTGCCAGTCTGGTCTTCATTTAAAAGCTCTTGGAGCTGCGATTTTTGAAGCTGTCTCTTCAGCTTTATGTTTGCTTGTTTGTATTCTAGTTTTCATTTGAGAGCACAGAGGCTGTTTCCAAGGCAAGGTGCCCTTCAGTGTGAAATGCAGAAGCATTGTGAATATATTAGACACTGAAATGAGTAGGGCAGCAACTGTAACTATTGCAGCTAATGCTACATCACCCAGCCTTGCACAGAAAGAGTTCAATTTACACAATTATTTGCAATGAACTTGCTCCAGAAGACCAATCAGCATTTTGAATGAAAGAGAACTTAGGGGGAAAATTGCTGAACTCAGCTAAAATAATGAAGGCAATGATCAGTAGGATAAGGCAAAATGGATGGCAAAATCTGTTTGTTAAATATTAGCTCTTCAAACCTGTACAACAATAGAAAAGAACTGCATCTTAAATGAGATATTGTTTTGTCACTTGTCATGGATGTTTAATCCGGTCCAGACAACATTATTTTTTTCCCACTTATCTCCTAGTGCCAGTATTTTATCCCCAGTCCTGTTGTGGGTTTTCAGGCAGCTGACTACATAGGGTGGTTTTGGAGAAGATTGGGTTAGGAATAAGAAAGTCTGAAATTTTAGTTTCTTGTACTTAACTGATGTGATATTTGTAAATCCAGGTCTCAGACCAAGAATGGCAAAGAAAAAATTTCACCATAATTAGATCCTATTGATGAAATGCTGCAGACAAAAGGTCTCTTTGCGGGAGAATAAAATGGGCTTGCCTCAGGTATTGGTAGGTCACTTATTGAAGACATTGATTGATAATTTACCAATTTCTGCATTGCTTTTTGTAGTGCAAATACACCGATATGTTCAGATATATAAACAGATAAAAGACAAGTGGAAGAGGCAATGATCAATCCAAGCAGACAAGTGTTTTAACGAAGAATTACAAATAGGTAAGTGATTCCAGACAACACACAAAAGGAGAAGGTTTAGATCAAACTACCTGAATAAACAGTGACTTGAAAGAGTTCAAAGCAAAGCACAGGGGTATCCCAGGAGGATTTATGTGTTTTACCTGTCGATTTATACAACGGCCTGTTAGATCAAATCAAATATTTCACTTGTAGAGTCCATGCAGTGATAAAGCACAGACAGTTTTTGATGTGTCAGCATATCAGTGGTGAGACAATACACACGACGTTGGATTCATGATGAGCTTTGTTTCAGATGCTTCTCTTCTTGGGCAGCAGTGAAATAGCAGCAGAACTGCTCGGCTGCACTGTCTGGCTCATAAAAGCACCAGCTTTGAACCAAGCCAGTTAAAAGGATGAGCAGGAGGAGCTGAAAACTGAAGACACTGTTGGCAATCATTCCTCAGCTGTGTGTAACACTTCTCCTCCCCAAAGCACTTAGAGAGCAAGAGCAGGGACTGTTTCACGCCTTGCTGAAAGGAACAGCACATGGCAGCTCTGCCCAAGAACTTCAGATCAGAAAAGAAGGCTAGCCCACCCAGCAGAATGTGTAGGGCAGTCAAACAGGAAATAATCTTTCAGTACACAGTGCAAAGAGGTTTCCTGTCCTTACTCTTCTGTGAAAAGTGCAGTTTAATGCTCTGTGAACACTGGTTATGGTGACTTGAGTTTTACATCTTTGCTAATGGCAGTCCCAGAAAGTTAAACCTGTTAACTCCTCGACTTATAGGAGGCTTAATTTATGTTAGAGGAAAAATTAGGCATATCACTTCCAGCAATTTAGAAGTCCTATAGACCCTGAACTTTTAGTTATGAGGTGTGACATGATAACAGCTTCAAGTCAGGCAGCTGCTCCTTATAGTCAGGTGGAATCTGGTCATTCATCTGTAACATTCATCTCTGTTTACTTCCTCTTTTAATAAAAAATATGAATGCCATACATATTCCATACAGATATTTTCATCAGCTGCCTGAACATACAAACCCAGAGATTTTTCATTTTCCTCAAATGCTGTGTTGTGTTGCGACACTTTAACTCCACAATTAAGCTTTATTAGTTTCCTAGAAAGAAAATCCATTGTGAACTATGTGTCATCATTTCAGCACTTTACCCCGTGTGCTTCAACATAACTCTTACTCTTGTAATCTGCATTTTGAAGAGGCATATTTGGCCACATGCAGCCTCTGACTTCAGAATCTATTTATAGAATTAAAACACTTGTGAGGGGAGATGTGACATTTCTGTTAAGCCCTTTACAGAAGCTGGAAAAAAACTTAAAGGCACAAGTCAGATTGAAAGGAGATAAATGAAAGCATGAGTCTCGGTTACTGAGATGTTTGGGTATTTTCCTGGACTTTGTCCTGTAAAATTAAACACGGTATTTAGGGACATGTCTAAATTAAAATCTCTCAAGCTTAACCTCATTTCCTCCCACAGAGCTTATTTCTATAATCTTGCTTGCACACACTTCCCTTTGTTCTCCTCCTCACTGTTTCTTTTCCTTTCAGGAGCCTTATTTCAAAAAAAGTTGCAGTGTGCTCACCCAACTTGTGCTTCAGTCCCAGAAATTTTTAAATTGCTTTCAGAGAGTAAAGTCTGAGTGCTGTGACATCACCCTAGCATTAATGTCAAATTCCAAATTAAATCTTTGATTATTTTGCTTTTGTATGTGCATGTTTTTTTTCAGCAGCTAATGACAAGTCTTGGAATATCTGAAACATATCTCCATTTCCCCACTCCAGCCAAATAAATGACCCACCCATAAATAATTATTCTGCATTGGACCCAGTTTTGCTACATCCATACCCAAATTTGGTACCTCCTATGTGTTGTCACTGATACAGTTATCTATGTACTGCTATGTACTATGGACTTAAAAGATTTGATGCACTCAAAAATCTCATTTATTCCATTTTTTGATGAAGTTCCACTGTTTCTTGCATTGTTTCCCCTTAATCAGCTGGCAATACAGCCATCCTCCATGGACCTCCCTGTAACTTTTGTTGTTTTCTCACATTGGTTTGTCATATCCAGCGATTCCTCATGTCATGTCTAACAGTTTTACTGTTCAATTGGCTAAATCTCAGCTCAGGCAGCACCTTGGCATCTGCCTGCTGCCCTAACACTTTCCTTGCAAGAACTGCACCAGCCAAAGATCTGTTTTCTGAATCTCTGTTACCTCTGCCAGTGTGCAAAGGGCTCAGTGACACTCTTTGTTTGTATAGAGCTGCCTATTCTTTCTTCATAAAGTTTTGGTACTGTGATATTTTATTTAAAAGAAAAAAAAAACTGACTTGTTTTGTTAAGTAAACCATCCTAATCTGTTAACAAAAAAAACAAACAATAAAAAAACACATACACCCCCCCACAAAAAAAGCAACAAAAAAAAAGAAAAAGAAAAAAACAAACAACAACAAAAAAGCAAACAAAAAACCACCCACTTGCAATACTCATATTCCCTACTGTATGGACAACTTGATTTAAAATCTAATAAAAGAGAATGCCTTTCAGTCCTTATTCCATTTTATAGAGCATTTTTCAGTTATTCATTTTCAGTTCAGGTTGCTGTATTATTTTTCCCTTCAAGACTCATGTTGCAAGATGAGGAAAAGCAGAGGGATTCAATTTGGTTTCATCATCATCATTTCAGTTTCCTGTAATTTATATGCCCAGGTTTACTCAAAATGGAGCAGTTTGCTGCACAAAGGCAACTGATTTTAACCATCCAGCTCCTCTTGCTTGTATGTGAGATCACATACAATGTGCAGGATTTTGCTGTTAAATTACAAGGTCATGGCAGGGAAAATGCAGGCCTATCAATACTGGGTATTTTCCACCATGCACTGACTTACAAACCCACACTGCACCAAGACTGGGACCAGGCTCCTTCACCCCAATCTCATGTCAAATGACATTTCTACTCAGCTTTCTTGTCACCACTATCCTTGGTCTTTTCCTGTCCTTCCACCTACAAAGTCTCCTCCCAAAACCAAGGCATAGCACAAATGTCTGAAGGAAAGTGGCACTGAACATCTCACGGAGTAAACATCCCCTGAGAAAGGATGAAAACATCCAGATCTCTGTTCTGTGCTCTATCCATGTCCAGGACTGGTATGTACAGAGTAAATCCATGCCAGGCAACAAGCTAATGACTAAATATGGACAAATACAAGTTTCTTAGGCATAGCAGTTGAGATTAGGGACTGAGAACTCATCCTTCATTTTTTAATTATTTCTTTTGATAACATATCAGATCTGAACATAATATATTCTTACAGTTCATACTGATTCCTTTCTCTACAAAGCAGATTCTTGATAGAAAGGGTTGGCAATATTAACAGAAAACCTAGAGAAAAGCAAGTAGATTTCTCCATGTCACTAGTGAAGATATAGAAAAAAACAGGAACCAAAAATTATATATTGTTTTATCAGCAGTCATCACAGCTAAAACCCACTTAGTAACTGGGGGAAAAAAGGGGATAAATGGGGGGAAAAACAGGGAAAATGAGTGACAATTTGTCACTTCTGTGTACAAATGTTGAGGCAGGGAACAGCTCCTACCACCTACCACAAGCTATCACAGAATATTCGATATTCTGCTCCAAGTAATTTTTTGTCAGCAGCTGTCCAGTCACCGTGAAAATTTCTCAATTTTATACCAAGCACTTTATCAGTTCAATATTACGGTACATTCTTTCTGAGCTTAACAGCATCAGCAAAATAAAGAATGCAAATAATGTCCCTGATCTAGAAACAGCAGCAGCCAGATAGATCACTGTCTCTTTCCATTTAAACTGAAGATTTATGTGTTGAATTTTAAATATCATCTTCCTATCCCTTTTCAATAAATTCATTTCTTTCTCTAACCCAAAATGTCTTGAGCTGTGACCTCACAATTATTGGTGTTACAAGGATGATCTTATTTCCAACCACAGATTATTTATTTAAGGATGGCCCAATCATGTCACACAAACTTCAGCTGGCCAAAGAAGTCACCATTTTTCCAAGAGATGATGATGCTGGCACTCTTCTCTTTGATAGCTGATCTCTGTTTATCACTGTTTACCAGTCAAGATTTAAGCTGAAAGAATGTTCAGGGCAGAGTTTGAAAACAACTCAGAACACCAGACTTTGCACTACATTAAAATCAGCCATGAATTTTAGGTGAAAATATAATTATTCTAACCCTGCCTTAGTGTAATTGCAGAGAACAGGATCTACAAATAATGTGATCTAGATTTGTCCCAATGTCCCAGCTATTCTACTGATCTCATACCCACAAAAATTTTCAGGAGACTTAAAACCAGACCTTCAGGAAATACAAGCACTGAAGTTGTCTGAAAGCTGCCAGAAAGAACATATCCAGTCCATGAGCATGACAACAGGCTAAGCTGTTTGAAACACTTCCTCTCATTTCCATTTGTGTGCTCCTCCTCTGCCATTTGTATATTGACTATTACAATACTGGTATTAAGATCAGAATGACCATAATTTCTCCTGTCATTGTTTTTTTCCCTTTAATTTAACGTAATCAGAATGAAGCAGTAAGGCTCAGGAAATAAAAACACAGCTGAAAAATTGTGCCTACCCTGGAAGACTTTACTCCTGTTCTGTCCCTAGGAAAGGGGAAGAAGGCAGCAATATTATCCAGGAGGGCATTGCCAATGGAGACAGGGTCCATCAATTCACTCACATGGAGGAGCAGATGATGCAGAGGATATTGGCAGGTGATGTGGGCACAGTCCTCTGGAATATCTGGAATAAGGAACAGAATTCCCTGAGGGATGCCTGAGTCAGGCTGAAATGCAAAGGTTACTATGCAGCTCAGGGAGGGTACGTTTCCTATTCAGCATGATTAAGGTATTAATAGCAGTGATAACCATTGTACTATTCCTGAGGATTCCACAAAGGATGATGCAGGAAAGCTCACTCATTTTTGTTCCCCAGCCAGAAAATTTTTAGGACATCAAAAAAGTGGGAATTTACCGAGTGAAGTCATGTCTGGCAAGAGGGGAGGAAGCAGGCTGTGCACGTTTTCAGGCTTGCAGGAGACTCTCTGAACTTCCTTAGGTAACAAGGCAATGGTCAAGCCTCTGCCACCTCGTTTTCACCCCTGTGCTACCTGAGGGAGCTGCAAGATGAAGTTCATTCCAAAAAACCTTCAGATGAAATCACTTGTCTCCTGGCAAGTATAACATTTTCTTCCCAAAGAAAGATACGGTCACATTCTTGGTTGGTATAAATTGGCATAAATAGATGCTATTAAAGGAATTTGTATCAGACACTATGTTGTTCCAGGGTTCCCTTGCATTTCATTGTACAATCATACTTTTTTATTGTGCAGGTTGCAAATGAAGTCACGGCTCCTTTGAATGAATCCATAAAAAATAGCTCCCCTTGGTGGACTGGTACTCAGGTGTGATTCTGGAATCTGAGACAAAGCCAAGCATTGGCTTTGGTGGAAGTTCTTAACAGAATGGAGGTCAAAGCAATTGTGTTTCTATGTTGATAAAAGCATTTTGAAGTGTTTCAGTCTTTGAATCCCAGGCACAATAATAAATATGTGATTTGAATAAATTCAATGAGATTATATCCAGAGAACCTAATAACATTTTACATAGCCTACAAAACAAAACCAGGTTAATTGGAGATGGGAAAATTCATTTTGGTTACATCTCCAGCAGATTCAGTTTAGCAGGATTAAAATTGCTACGCTGGAATTATTGAAATGGAATATTTTTGGCTTTGGAAAAAAGTTGCCTTATCTTTATTTAACTTCACTGTTTTATCATCTGTGTCCTGTTTCCTGCTTCATTGACAATTCTGTTCACACCTAATCAGATAACATTAAATTCTGGATTGAAGGTTAATCCAACAAAAGCTTACATGTGGGGGACTCCCCGTGCTAGGCATCATTAAGATTTTTTCAGCATTCACATGACATTTTCTCATTAGAAGAGACTTTACAATTTTGCTTTTCATTGTGAAAAATCTCCCTCAGTATTGTCAGCTATGTATAGCATCTGGCAAAGGATTTTTTGGAAATAATGAAATTCAGGTCACTGAGTTTATTACACATTCCACCAAAAAGATGCATGTCTAAAATGAGTAGAAGGTGTTTCAAATAGGCAGTCAATCACAATTAGAAATCAGAGGTGTGATAGATGCCACAAAGAAGACTTTCTAGTCTTGCACATTTAGAGACTTTTAAACTGTAAATATATCCTTCCAGATACTTGTCCCATAAAATACATCCCCATGGACTATCACTGAATTGCACACACTTGAATAATTTATTTAATTAGTCACATGGGAAGAAGTGTATTTCTAAAAATGAGTGCTTTCTTTTCCAGCTATACAAAGGAAGCCATAAATGTTTATGTGTGGAAATTAGAAATCTACTCTCATTGAGGATATTCTTTAAACTCCACTGCAGCTTTTACTACTGCAAACTTCTAGAGCTGCCTGATTCTTTCCTACATCCTGCAGCATCCCCAAGCCCAGTGTAACCAGGAGTGCAGGACAATGAAATATCATTACAAAGCCCACATTCTGTATCTAGTACACATGGTTTGAGGAAATTCAGAGCAAATGAAACACATAATGACTTGATCTAAAATCTAATTAAATCAATGGAGAAAAAAATTAACTAGGAAGCCCCTGGGTAGATGTTAGAATCTCATTCTGATTTCCCTGAGACACCCCTGATCAGAATTTCTCTCTTTCAGCCCATATCTCATTGCCAGTAGTCTGCAAAGAAGATTGTTCTCCATTAACTTTTGCTGTCTTAACATAAACTACATACCCCAACTTGGCCACTTAGGGTTTCTTCTATACAGGAGGAAAGGACATCCTATTCTAAAAGGGATGTCTAAGATTATTGGGGGAAAAAAACTCTTTCTCGACATTATGTCCCTTTTTTGGTAAGTTCTTTTAAAACCAAACTTTCCAGTAACTACTTTGAGAAAAGGATTTCATCCGGGTTGGACCAGTCCCTACAGCAAGGAAAATTGATTCTTTTAGCGGCTCAGAGGAAAGGAAAAAAATCTGTGAGAAAAAAAAAAAGTAACAAAACTTGGGTGGAAAAGAAAGAAAATACAGACTTCTCCCTGTGAAAGAGAATGTCCTACAATAAGACACATCTTAATGGGATGTTCCCATTAATGTTGTGCTCAGCTCTGGATGAAAGAACTCAGCACTGGGTGCCTGCTTTCTCTTACCTGCAGAGCCATAGGTTTCCTGAAGCAAATGCTTTTGAAAGAGATCTCATACAGTACATTTTTAAGTTGTTTTCCTTCCCTTAAACTACTTCTAAGAGCCCACGGATTGAGGTTGGATATAATAAAACATAAACCTGGTTGCTACATAATTAACTCAAAATTTAATGAGCAATAAAAGTACCATTATGCTCTTGTAATGCATTAAGCTTATACTCCTGCTTAATCCATTTAAAAGGGCTCTCTAGGTGTTCACTTGGCAAATAACAAAATAAGGCAAGTCAGAAATTACTCTTATTAAATGTAAATGTGTATCTTTAGCAATTGATATCTAACGTCATAGGACAAACTTGCCAAACTTAATTAAATGAATAAATGTGATTATGCCTTAATATCTCCTTAATTACAAGGCTTAATTATCTTTTACATGCCATGCTGTCAGCTCAATGGTTGGCTGTTACCTCACCAAAACAGCAGCAGTGAGCACCAAATCTCATCTATGCTAGGCTCCAGCTATAGCTGGAATTCTCTGCAATGTGACACAGTCACAGTCTCAAACGTCACATGAATTTGCTACTTCCTTAACCAGCTACCAGTCTGCACATTTTTTAACTGAAATTTGACTATGTAATGGGAAAATAAATAATAGTTTAATTTCCATACTGCAGACTATGTCATAAGGTCTAACAGCTTTTGGAGTTATTTGTTACTGTACTGTATTTTTGTATAGTGGAGGAACAGGAACATTACAGGAACTTTAGCTCATGGATGAAGAACAGCTCTCTTCTTCTCCCAGTATCTCTGGGTGGTGTTACAAGTGTCCTTTCCTCAGGAAGAAACATTCCAGTTCTAGATCCTGCTCTTTAAGGCCAGCGTGTCCTTCTACATGTCCCTTGATAGTCCCAAGCTGCAGGACTTCACAACAGCACTGTAGGACTGGCAAGCTCTCTCTCCATAATTCCAGTGATGTTAAAGCCAGTCAGGCTCCAGGGCTAAGGTGTGAGCTGGCATGAGACACCTTGCTCCAGAGACCATGGCTCACCAGGTGAGACCTACAGAAATGCACAACAGTTTCCTTCTTTTCTAAGAGGGGAAATGAAATATTGCAAGATCACGTCTTTTGCCATGGTAACATCAGAAACCAACAGCAGACCAAAACCCAAACTTAATTCATGCAAATCTTATTTTACTGTCCCTAAAAAGCGGTAATACCAAGAAAAGCATCTTACCTGTTGTATGGACATCAGCTACAGCTCAAGAGAAGACTTCGCCTAAGATGAGTGTTTCATTTACAATTTTCAATGTTCTATGATTCAATGTTTTGTGTTCCCCAAATACAAGGTACCAATAACCTTTATGTTCACAGGATTTTTAGAGAATGCATTTCCAGATAGCCAGACCTGGTTTTCTCAACTCTCACGTTGTCCTGCCCCAGTAAAACATACTCAGTGGGAATTCATCAGTGGTGTTCACTTCCTGAGTAACCAGAGCAGGGTCCTTTATTTTAATTATTATTGTGTTTCTCCATTCCAGCTTTAGCTGTATCTTTTATCCAAATCAAATGATGAACTATAAATTAAGCGTTTCAACCTTCTCTAAACAAGCTGCTTCAACGAAATCTTTTGATATTTCCAAATGGATGGTTTTAATAAATTATAGTCTCTTTTTGTGCAAAATTTACAATTTCCATTCCTTGATTTAGGATTAAAGAAATGTTAAAATCTTTCAGTTTCTCCTGCAAAAGCAATTCCAAATTCTGACCAGCTCTATAAATTAGGCCAGCCCTCAATTCAATTTTGAATGCAGAATAGGTAAAGGGCAATGAGAATTAGAAGTGCACTTTGAAGGACAACTCTAAAATATTTTACTCTCATCATCATTGAGACTCATGGTACAGAAAGGACAGCTCTGAACTTTTAAAACACATCCAGAAAAGCTGTTGTGCTTTTTTTAAAAAAACACATCTTTTCAGCATATTTTACAAGTGCTAGGGAGCCATCAAAAGCCTTTCCTGACTTTCCTGACATGACTACTGAAAATTATTTATTGCCTTTTTCTCTGTTTTTCCAGGGAACTTTAGAAATTCTCTTCCTACTAAGCTGGCTGTTTTATCTTACATTAAAGGCAAAAGAATCAAAACACAAAACAGAGAAGGTTGCCCATTTATTGAACTACAGTGCATCAGAGATTGCAGAATAGTTAACAGAGGCCAAAAGCATTAGCAATAACTGCAGGCTCCTTTCAGAAGGTTCTTTTTGAGATTCTTTTTTCATTAAAGAAAAAGGAAAGTTTCCAAAGTGTCTCGTGAGTGATATTATGCAGCAGCATTTAGGGATTCTTTTCTTAAACCAGAAATTCATACAGCATGTTTTTCTACAGCTAAATGGTGCATTTGGATTCTAAAAAAAATCGTGTTAAAAAAGAATCCTTGAAAAACTGCCACAAAGTATAATTAAAATCTCTCAAGTCTGATCACAATTTGTACTGGGCCTTTTAAATGACTTTATAGTATATAAGGGACCTACCAGCAAAGTTAAAATACATTTGCACTCACTTCAAGTGTTATGAATGTGAATGTTATGTATGGATTTTTAGAAATGTTGAAGTCAGGTTGTGTGTTAATACTATTGACATTGTATTCAAAATACCCTGTGGGCACAGAGTGTTGGGTCAATGCATCCCCGCTGTTATTTAACTACCGAACCATTGAAGGAGATTTAGCCAGGTTGTAATTCTGGACAGAATTTGACTCCCAGAAGGAGAAAATTAGTCAATTGAAACTAAATCCTGACAATTCAAATGACATTTACCTTTGAAAACTGCTAAAGATGGTGAAAGCTTTGGCTTGGGGATCCCGTTATGTGTGAAGGAAAACACAGGACACTCAGCTTCTCCACAAACTTTCCTCAGGTATTAAATACTTCCTGTTCTGAAATCCCTTTTTTGTTATTCTGTATAGAACTCTTCAGCTGATGTCCTCGTCACACATTGTTGTTCTACGTTTGAGTGTTGGCATGCTGTGCGCTGCAAGAAATATAAACTGGGAGAAACACTTCTATTTCACTTATGCTTCAACGGAATTTAATGAGATTCCACTGGGAGGAAAAGCTGGCTAAGGATAGAGTCATACACATCCTTTTGGGTCTCTGCTAGGTTCCTCCTGAACCCTGTGCTATGGACAAGGATGCCCAGCAGGGAAGGATAAGGATAAGGATAAGGATAAGGATAAGGATAAGGATAAGGATAAGGATAAGGATAAGGATAAGGATAAGGATAAGGATAACATCACACATGGTGCTGGGGCCCCTTCCCAAAACACCTTCACTAGTCAGGGAAATACAGTCATTGTTCCCTGTTCTCATAGATTGTTCCGTCATTGTCCAGCCACTGCTCCACTTCAGGTTTTTCAGCCAAGGGATATTTGTTTTAGAGATCTTGGTCATATAAAGGTTTTAGTATGTGGCTTGGATTCATTGTTCCTGATAAATCTACCCCAGCATATATCCTCAGACACCCCTTGCCCCAAGCACTTCAGGTCCCTCTGCTCCCCCTTGGCTCTCTCAAACACCCTGGAGTTACTCCTGCCATACACAAATAAGTGCTCCCAAACCAGTGTATGAAAAAGAAATAAAATTTCACATTGACAAGCATAGAATTTGAAAAGTGACCTAACATTTAAGTTGTAGAATGGGTCTAGAGATACCGCTGTCCTATTTTCTACTCCATAGATTTATGAATTATGCCTCCTCCCTATTTAAAGCTGCAAAAGGTCTTTGTGAACCCCAGAAAGTGGCTTGGGCTGCATTAGTTTTCCATACCATGGCCATGAGACCTCAGGATCCCTCAAATACTTTTAAGAGATTTATGGAAGGTAGCTAAGAAAAGCAGACTTAAGAGGTTAAATTTACTTTACTTATGGAACAATTATTAAAACTTCCATAAACTGAAGGAAAGCTGATGCTCTCTAGTGTGCTAACTATGAATATTGTGATTTGGGAGTAGAAGGAGTTTCAGGAGGCAACTGGGTTTAAACTCATCTGCAAGTGAATCAACCTAGTGCCTCATCTTACCATTCAAAAAATGAAAATGGTACATCTCTTCCCCAAATGACGTTCAGAAGATAATTTCACCAATGTTATGAAATGCTCATGTATAGTTTAATGAAAATCCTTGAATATAAACATATCCCCAAGCTATGGCCAAAACTAAACATAAAAAAACCCCATATATATATATAATTAGGAAAAAATACTGTACTTGGAATTCTCTGTGATTTAATTTTTTACACATGACCCATTTATTCAAAACAGAGGAATCCACTGTGGAAAAAGAAATATATCAGGTGAAATTTTAATCAAGCTGTCAAGCTTCATCCTAATTCTCAGGCAGTTTACATGGAGGACAGAAAGGCAGAGGAAATATTAAAACCAATTCTCATAAAGAGATGGAGAGACAGAGAGCAACAAGCTGTGCTGATACATTAATTATCTATTTATAATATGTAATCTTTTCAACTTCTGTCATGTTAAAATCAACAAAGAATTTAGCTGAAGACAGCCATAAAATGAACTGATTACAGCTTGTGTATTGCAGTGATGAAAGAGCAAATACACACAGCTATGCAAATGCGAAATGGAACACGACAAGAGCACAGCCATGGCTAGAGCAGAAGGTAATTGCTGGGCTCCGAAGCTCTCGAGCCAAACTGCCCCTGTGATCATTCCTTTGTTCTGGAACTGGCATCTTTTTGGCAAACAGGAGGGAGGGGGAGGAAGCAAGCTAAGGCTGAACTCGTGAGGAATGCCAGAGCAATGGGCTGGGTGTCCCAGAGCTGGGTCTTCCAGGTACCACAATGCGAGGTATCATGTCCAAGAACCTCGTGCAGACAGTGGTTAAAAGCTGATATTTGCCCTTCTAATTCCACTGGAAATTGTCCATGAAGGCAAAACACTGAAGGCCTGATGCAGCCCACTGGAATTAATATGGGAAGAGTCCTTACTCCTATGAAACCGCTTGGGGTCAGGACCAAGTTGGAAAGCTCTCTGGGTAGCAAACAAGAAATATCATTTAATGCATATTTTAGTGAGATCTAAGAATTTGGAATCTTAAGAATTCATACAATTATTTTTTTGCAAATGTTGAAAGCACCACGACATATCATCTGGATTTGCTAGTATGTAAATATATATGTATCACCTAGTTTCTTTGGTTTCTTTTTTTCTAATTAAATTTCAATATCCATGTGGACAGTGGAATGGAATTCAAAAGGTGTTCCTTTGCCATAGCCTGAAAGAATACATCAATTCATATTTTCCCTTATTTCAGGAAATAAATATATCTTTCACAAAAAAAATTATTTCTTTTCCACCCAAAACCTATGTTTTGCCAGCATTTCTACTCTGGACAGATGGAAACAGGACTCATGGTGCTGCCAGAGGCATCTGCTAGAGGGCTACACTTGGGGTGCAGAACTCAGCTGTTCTGAAATGAAAGATTATTACATCAACCCAGTGGACATGCCTTGCTTTATTTCAGCTGGAAATTTTTATGTCACAATCCTGTCTTCCCATTAGTCTAGTGCAAATAACCCTTCATTACACAAACATCAGATTAAGATAATGCAAAAGAAACTGATCAATACCTTTCTGTTTAACTCATTTTGGTTCAAACTCTATTCTCCCAAACCTCTTCAGATGCTGCAAGTCACTCTGACCAGCATCTGCTGAGAACAGCCTTTTGCCAAACTTGACTGATCTGACCATTTAATTTTAAAGTATTCACCTGCAAGTTAGTTCCCATCACACAGAGGGGGACCAGTGTGACCTGAGAGTTTCTCTTGCATTAACAGATGTCCACTGATGGTGCTACCCAGAGGGAGACTGAAATATGGCACAACCACACCAGACTATCAGAATGGCTCTGAATGTCTGGGGCCAAGGTTGCCAAAGGACTCTTGTGTTTGGGCCACGTCCAAACTCACACACCTTCCTGCATCCTTCACATGCTGCTGTTTCACTTTCTTCCTAAAGGGAGGATTTTCCCAGTGCATGGCTTGCAAACGCTTTGCCCCTTCCAAACTCCTTCCATGTGTAGGGTTTTGTGTTTTCTCAATATTGACATTTCCATGCTTTCAGGGCTGGCCATACGAGATTTGCAACGTGGGATCAGATGAATTGCCAGTCTTATCATCATCCTGATTCCTGAAAGAATGAGGTGCACTGAGAGGAAACTCAATAACCTCAGAGAAGAAGGGCTGTGTGTTTTGTTCTTTGGGGTGGAAAGTAGGGTAGCTGCAAACCTTTCCTCCTGATAGTGACTTGATTCATGTGGATCACATTGATTTTTATCTAATGACAGTTTTTGGTTTCTTACAAACCTGTATTGTTCCTGTGGCGTTTTTTTTGTTTGTTTAGGGTTTTGTTCAGTTTGTTTTTGTTTTGTTTGTAATTTGACTTTAACAAAATGAAACACAGAGAAGGGGAAAACAGATATCCTTGAAGATCTGAAAGCTCTTTGAACTAATTTGGCTGACTTTGCATGTTAACAAGGCTCAGCTGTGAAGGCAATACCAAGTAAACAAAAAGCAGTAATATCTTGAGTGACTATCTAGTGGGAAAGAGTTTGCACCTAGGTGAACCAAGTATCTAACACACAAACACTTTAAATTCATCCATTTCTTCATCCTGATATAAGCACCTGACTCTCAAAGGCTTTCCCCAGCCTTTAGTCCTTTTTGATTTTTACATGTGTTTAAAAGCCACTTTTATGAATAGACTTTCTGCTTCTCATTTCTTTATAAAAAACGAAAATAAGTATAGACCTTTGAGGAATGAGTAAACTGTTATTAGATATAAGTGGAAAACAAATAGGTTGTTGTAATAACTGCTTATAGAGAGCAGATTGTCTAAGAATGCAATAGGAAATGAAATGAAAGATAACAAGATTGTTTGATTGCAAGTGACTTAAAAAATGACACATGAAGAAAATGGAATTTTCATCAACTTACACGATAACCAAATCATACCTTCATTCCTTCTTCTTCAAGTGTTTATCAGCCTATTAAATCACCATGGGAAGGATACAGATTGCAGAATCACCATGTGACTTCACAGAATTTTTGACCATTTCTCCTGAAGAAGATGGGGCACACTTTCTGCTTAAATTTACCTCAGTATAGGTGTGTTTCAGAGACAGTCCATAATCCCTTTTGTATGCAAGACTGGTTAAAGCACTCACCCAGGAAAGGGGAGATAAACATTTTAAACTCACATTTTAAATTCTCCCATCTCATCTTTTTACGAGAAAGATGTCACTAACACCAGACTAACCATGGGCAAGAATATGATTTCTCCAGTTCAAGAGGACAATAGGGACAGAAATAACATTGTTTTGTACCTTTGTGTTTAGGAAAAGTGAATTAAAAAACCCAAACAGGTTTCTTGTTTCAGTTTCCCAGCTGAGCATCTGAGCTGTGAGCAGCTTCCTTCTTCTTTGTTCTCAAAGCCAGGAAAAGCTTTCCAAGATAAAAGCAAGCAGTGGTCAGGACTGGCACCATGCTCCAGGTCATGAACACAAGGGGATGATCTGAAGAGGACTGGAGTCAGCCCATGCCCTGCAGGGTCTGCTCAGGTGGGTCTCCCCCAGCTCCTCAGGCTCAGGAGTGCAGGTTGTGAGTGATTGTCACAGCCTCCAGCTGAGAGAAAGTGAGACAACCCAGATCTGAATGTATCCTGCAGGCACCGTTCCTCTTCATTTTGTTATTCCTTATACTTTTAAGTGCATATCATTAAGCAGTGAGTCTCCAGAGAGCTGTAGTTAGTATTTCTATTTTTTTCTTTAAATCAAATTATCTCCTAACTGCTGTATCATGAAATTACACAGCGCCACAAAACAGGGAGGTAGCTTGTGCAATACACATTTTTAAGAAAGAAAAATGATTAAGGGAGAAGTAGAGCTGCAATAATTTCCCATCTACCTAATGATGGTCCTGTGCTTTCCCCAGGGCCCTTGTCACCTGTTCTAATTCACTAACTCTGACACATTGCGTGCAACCACAAACAACTAAAATCAATGGGAAATGGAAATGTCCTGACAAGGCCAAATTGAGCCCACCTGGGCTGTCAATAATTTCTTCACCCTTATTAATGCTGCGTGAATGTTGGTGGGTGTCCAGTGGTCAATCACACAAAAGCAGGGCAATACAGAGCAGTGCAATGTGCCTGGTCTCCAGTGCAGAGCCCTGGAGCTGGACGTCCTGCAATACACCAGCAGAGTGAAGGATCTGGGAATGGGATCTGATCCAACCAACAGCTCCACTGCAGAGCTGTCCTGCCATTCAACGTGTCATTGAAGACAAGGGTGTACCTCATACCCTGTTTGTAAATAACCAGCTAACCCTCTCTCTTTGCACCCTACTCCAAATGTTCATTTAAAACTACTTTAACTGTTCATTGTAGTCTTTTAATGTGCACATATTGTATGTAGTGTTTTTATGAGGATCCACAACAGAAATGGGTATTCATCACTTTATTTTATTCAGTTAAGTTTCAAGCCCTGTGAAATATAGTCATTTAGGAAGGTAGGCCTTGAGTCTCCTCTTTATTGTGCCAAAGGGAATCTCCATAGTCATATTTTGGAAAATTTAAAACTTACTAATTTGCTTTTTAGATTTTTCCTAATTAAAAAATAATAAGTTTTAAAAATCAGCTCCTTTACACTTCTCTAATTAAATTTCCACAGGATATTTTTTGGTAGGAGAATTCAATTAGGTTTTAATTTTAGTAATCAAAAAAGCATTGGTGCTTTGAGTATTTGATTTTTAATTTAAAAATTTGACATGGCATTCCAATTAAAATGTTCAACAGTTGCATTGTAGCATAAAAAGTCTATTACATCTGGTAATCAGGAGAATCCAATGACCATAAAAAATGCAAACAGTTTTTCAAGAACCCTCAGGTAATAACCATATTTAGCAAAGACTAAACACTTCATACAGTGGCCTATAGCAGCTCTGATCACTCAGAACCCATGGCAGCAAGTGGAAGCAACTTTTTGTCTGTTACCTTTGGATAAGGCTGTACCTTAAAAATGCCTCCTGAACTCAGGTTCCAGCAATATAATTAAGCCTGACAGAGGCAGCCTCAAGAAGGAAGTGTTGACTCTCCTGCCCATCCACGCAAGATCACACAAACCCACAAAAGAAAAAAAAAACAACCCTTTCCCATTCTAAGATTATAAATTATTAATAGCTAATAATTATTAATTATAATACTAAGAATTCTTTCTAATAATTAAAGCATCTAAATGTAAAAATTTAAATGTGACTTATGATCCCTCATCAAAAGTTGCACAATCTTTCAGACAATTGAAAAGCAGGAGCTTGAATGTACCAAATTCACAAAATGAAGAAGGGCAGCAGATCATGTCTATTCATAGTGAATCAGGAACACAAAAATATTATTTCAGTTTTCAGCAGGTGGATCATTTATATAAAAAATAAACCAGTACCTTGCCAGTGTCCACCACAGGCTGGGCTTATAACAATTGTATACAAAGTAACCCTAAGAGTATTTTGGTCCCTAAGGGCTTCGTCATTGTCATAATGGATCACAATTGGCTCCATCTAGTCTACTGACCTGCCTCTGACAATGACAAATGCCACTGAAAGAATCCAATATTGTCATTGCTCTCAACAAATTGTATGGCATTTTAGAAGTATTGTATCTGTCTTTCTTGGCTTTTGTTTGTCCTCCATCGCTAAACAACATAATACTCCTGTGTTAAATTTTTTCCGTTTTCCTTTAAATGTCAACTTCACCACGTCCTTCGCATCAATCACATTATTACACTTTCTTTTTGGAGCTCCTTTGCTGCAATGGCACTGCCTGACACAGGCAGCAAGGCATGAGGTCGGGTGTACCTGCATGCTTAAACGTGCTATGTGGCAGTGGGGGAAAAACACAGCCAAAAAACTCATCAAGATGGTCCATTTTTGTTCTTCTTTATAAAAAGACTGGTATCATGCACGGAGAAAGGAACTGTGATTCAAACAATGTCAACAGCTGAATTCAGAATCTAACCTTGTACCAGACCAGGATAATGTATAAATGATGCCTGCTGTGGGTGTGCATGACTTTGCTGAAGACACTGAAAAGGCAGCTGAGAAAAGGTGTTAGATTAGCTCTTTGGTGGTTAATAGAGGAAATTCAAAAGAAAAAAAAAAAAAGAAGAGAGGAATTAAGATGAAAACAATAGAAAACACAGAGCCCAGTGGGACTTCTCTGCAGCTCTCTGCAAAACAGTGAACACCACAGGGGCAGACTTGAGGAAATGGAGAGAAGCAATGACAGCAAGAAGGCAAATTTTACTTTTTTGAGATCTAAAACCTATTTGAAATGAAGAGGGGAAAGGTTTTCAGGACAGCAAATAGATCCAAAGACTAAAAAGATATAAGATAAGCCAGACAGCAAATCAGAATAAATGGAATTTTAATTAAAATAAATATGACATGAATCTAAACAAGCCCTGATGAGGTAGTCAGCCAAGGACAGACAGGCTCAGTGTTTGCCTGAGAGTACTCAAAGCCTGGGATAGTCACTGGAGTCAGTCCAGTTACAGCAAGGTAGGGTAATTTATAGGGAATGAGAGTCCTTGTCCTTTGCAGTACACTGTGCTGCTGCTCAGTAGGGATGGGAACACAAGAAAAACAGGCTGCAAAGTCACTCAGAGAGCCCAGAAGCCTCCCAGCCTGAGCCCAGGTGTCTGCAGGCCAGGTGACACAGGGCACACACATCCCACTGTAACTCCAGGTCACCACCAGCAAGCACACCCAGATCAGATCCACCAGAGATCCAACAGGGAGGTGTGACAAGAATGAGAGCTGAGAGGAGAAATCTGTGTCCAAAATCTGCTGTGGGATAACTCTCCCAGGGCTCCTAGAGGGTGGGTGTCACCCCACCCTTCATTCACCAGCATCAGTTTTTGCTTATTGCAGTGACCTGGCTGATGGCAGCTGCTGTGGGGGGAAAAGTCAAAGCCCACCCAGCCCCTGCTCTTGGCACCTGAGAAAGCTCCATCAAAATTAACAACCCATATTATGCTGGAGGAGCAGCTCTGTTGCTCTGCTCTCACACACTCTGTGGTAGACAGAAAAAGAGCAGCTGGTGTTTTAAGGAGTGAATATGAAAAGGGATAAGCTCAGTCTAACTCAAAATTTAATAACAAACAAGAAAAAAGCCACCAAGAAGATTAAACAAAAGTTGAAAACAGGCTTAAAAATAAAGGACCAAGCAAAGGAATCATTTGCAAACCAAATGAAGAGGGGAATAGATAAGATAAATTCTGAATATTAATGAGCAATCAGAAGAAGGGGGGGAGAATAGAAGTTAAAACAGGTCTATTTTACCACAGGCAAAATAATGTACAATGTTTCAATCTTCCCAGTTAAATTATAGAATAAAAAGGAACCTTAATAAAATAATAGTGTGTAAATCTCTCTCCAAACCACCCACATGCTGACTGCTGCTGGAGATAAATAGGTACAATAACAGGTAGCAGGCAAAATGCCACTGCACAAATACAGTCAGGTTGATTGTTTTTCTGTGGACAGTAGAGAGGGTATTTTAATAAACACAAACTAGGAAAATTAGTGCAGCTGAGCTGACCAGCAGAACAATTTTCAAGAAAGTGAGATTACATTGTGCACGAGTCAGACCCCGAAGGATAGCATGTGTAGAAAAGATGCTAAATAGACTTGCTGAAGTGTTTTGATATTTCCAGTCAGGAAGCTCTCCCTTTGCTGATGGCACTGAAGGATGCTTGATGCATTCAGGGTCCAGCCTAAAAAGTCACACTTTCCTACATAATTATGGCAGGGAGACTCCTAAGAGAGAATGGAACAAAAAAAAACCCAAAAAATTTTCCCCCTTCATCATTTTATTTGGGTTGTGTTACATTATTTAAGGGTGTCCTGGGGACTTTTGGGGCTTCTGAGTAGTTCCTGCTGTAAACAATGTTCCTCTCTTTTGTTCCAGGGCTGCAGCAAACCTACAGCTTCACATGTAAACTGCTCATGAGGCATTCTGCAGTTCTGCTTGCTGTATCCTCAGGGCACCATATACACTAATAAGACAGAGCAAGAGAAGAACCTATGTGGAAAGGCTTTGATGTCTTGTGCAGAGACTCCATGTACAATCTGATATGTTAATCATGGTGTTAGTCATTATGAAGTGAGGAGGAAAAAAAGATTTCTACCATAATGAATATATAAATTTCTACTATAACGAATATATAACTTCCTGGAAGTGGTTGCACAACCCAGGCTTTTCTGCTGGCTCACTCAGTCCTGTCAGTGCCATGCTGCTGTAATTTGGCTCACCGGGCAGCCCACTTATTCCTCACTGTGGGAAATCAGGACTCTCCCTCCCCTGCCAGCAGAACGGCACTCTGGAAATAAAAAGAGTGTTATCAAAGGCTGCTGGCATCCTAAGTCCAAAGATCCTTCTGGTGAAAAAAAAAATCCACAGGATTTCTCATTGCCAGCATATCCTTGTCCGTTGCCCTGCAACCTATCAGGGTCCAGGGCAAAGCTTTGAACTTCAGCTTCCTCTCTCAGGCACAGCTTCTGCAGCCTGAACTGAATGAGAGATGACACTGGCTCTGCTTTTTTTCTCTTGTTGCTTTCCAAAAAATAATTCTCATGAAAGGTCACAGGTGAATGTCTAGGAAAAAATACTGCCCAGATCTGCAGTGAAATTTTCCCAGTTTCTGGGAGCCAGGGTCTGGCCCTGTTAAGTTCTGGCGTCCCCCCAGTTCTGGACAGCTATGAGGCTTACTCGTGTTCAAGGGTATCTCCATACTCACGCTGAGAGGTTTAGCCATTCTTTTTCATCTGGAATCCTTTTAGGTAACATCAGCTATAGGATAATTAGATGAAGATGCCATCCAGGGCCTAAAAGTTCACGTTCAGAAGACTTCTCCCTAAATATTGAGAGGTATTCTATATTAACTTCTTGTAGACAGAGTAATACAAAATAAATAATACAGAGAATAATCCTGAAGAGGATAAGGGACCAATCACTGTATATTGCATAGTGGAAAAGAAATATTTTCATTCTTTTTATCATCCTGAAATTGTCTTTTGAAGACTCTGGCTCCAATGAGAGACTGCCTTCTTGCTCAAGGGAGTTCCAAATTAGCAGTCAGTTAAACTCTAAGAGCTGTTCTCCTGGGAATAAACATTTGTTTTGTTTATCTCCAGCCAGCAGCCAATAGCACAATAATGATCCAATCCCCAGATCCCTTTGGCTGGAAACTGATACCTTAATCTCTGCATTGCAAGTCTTATCAGCCTTTTCTCCTATGCAGTTTGAACATTTCCTTTATACCCTCCATGCCCCCTGCAATGAAAGACTGTCACAGATTCTGGTTATCTTTACCATGAGTTACCTTTCCCTGACCCCATTCACTTCTTTCTCACAAATATCACCTTTGAACTCTTTTCTTCTGGCCCCTGTATGACTGTTACTGAAGCCCAGTGTTACTGTTAATTTTGCTTAACTTTCTCTGTTGTTCACCATCCCAGTGGAATGGCATTATGTTTGATTCAATGATCAAGACAAACCAGTCCTGCCGTTACCCTCCCTTTACCCAACTGCAATCAACAGAAACATATCAAGCAAGCACAAAGTGGACATTTCTTTTGAATCTCACAGCACATTGAACTTCTCCATGCTACCAATTAGATCCAACAATATCTTGATGAAAGAGAAAATTAATATTCCTGAGGGTGGCCTTCTGGCATCCCTAGGTGGTATCATTTCTTTAGATTAGCAGTCCAGACATATTGGGTAAGGATATCCAGTAGGTTCTAGTCATATTTAGGAAATTCTTAGCAGAACTGAATCAAAATTAAGCTTACTCTCAAGGTTTACTCATCACATGTATCAAAGCATAGAAGTAATATTATAAAACAGTGAAAGCTCAGGCACAGCTCAAGAAAAAACACAAAATCAAAAATTAATACATCTATTAGAAAATATCCTCCATTCTTCCCTGTATACAGATCGAAATACTTATTTAGCCTACACATTTTACTCTGCTTTAACACTACCTTTCTCTTGCAGAGACCATCCTTCTCTCATCTATCCTCCTTCTGCACCCTCAGATGTAGCTGTTTGAACTGATAATATGATGCATAGGAGAAAAATAAGATGGGATAAAACAATAACATAATGTTGTCTTCCTCAAGATACTTCACCAGTTTGTTTTACAGACACACCACTAATTTGACAGTCTAATTAGAGCTGGCTTGTTAGATAAAAAAAAGGTTAATGATTTTTACTTCATATACTTCTACTTTGCAAGATATCCTTCTGTATCCATGCTCATTCAGAAGCTGTAATGCAAATATCACTGATTTTAATGAATAACAAGAATTTTCTTCTCTAGTTAAGCTTTGTATCTCAGTAGGTTTAGATTTTCCCAGTATCTTTATCTCTTTATCTATATTTATCTGTAACAAAATTACAGACAGACAGGAGATGTGGCCACGTTTATCCCACAGTACGCCATCTTCCCATTTATGTCACATGACTCCTAAAAACTGAAGTCCATGGAGCCTAATTTTGTCTAAAATAAAGCAGAATGAGAACAGGCCTCTAATGGAAGCATAAAGCTTCACAGAGACCATAAATGAGTCACACACCAGACAGTGACATTGCCCAGGAATGCAGACAACTACATGATAAAAGGTTGCAGTGCATTCCTTGTTGTTTTACCTCAAAAGGAAATGTACTCAGAAATGAGAGTCAAGAGCACAGAAACCAGCAATCTGATGCAAAACTAATGCCAGATTTTCTTAAAATGCAAACCAAGCCTCAGCATACCTGACCAGGTAAATGCCATTTCTGGTTACAAGTTTACCATTTTTATGGTAGTCAGAAGATCATTAAGGTTAGGACTTTTGGACCAAATATAGAAAACAAAAGTGCAAGGGAAGAGCATGATAAGCTTTTTTTGTTGTTGTTGTTATGTGGTAAAGTAGATCTACCACATCCTCTTTAAGTCTAATTGGTTGCACATCAGTTCACCTGAGGAGAAAGAAACAGCTCTATTGGAATATATTGACTTTATCAATGCTCTTTGTCACTTTTAAAATGATTTGTTTATGCCTTTTGGAGAGAAAAAATACAAAAGTGTGCTGCTAGAAGCCATTTTGGTCCAAAATCCTTTGAAAAATACAGGAAAATCAGGAATAGTTTGAGAATTTTAACATTTCCACCTCTCTCTTTCTTTTCCTCCTTGCTTTTCCCTGCCTTATTTGCAGCCCAGTTGTTGCTGGTTTGAGCTGAAGAGCCCGGCAAAGCACCCTGCCTGGAAATCAGCACTGAATAAAAGTGAACCTGACTGTCCATTTCAACAGCCCAGCCTGAGAGAATTGCAAAGGATATAGAGCGACCCAGTTAATGGAAAATAAATCAGTCTTTTAAAGTCCTTTCTGTTTTAGCAACTGTTGCCCATCAGTGACATGGATGAGGGCATTCTTATTAACAGCACTATGTCCTTGCAGCTGCTTGCCAGATTCTGTGGTGATTCTGGGCTGGCTGCTTTGCCACACTCGGTGGCTTTCTGCCACCCACACCTGTGGAGCTCCTGTACACTTGTGGGAAACTCCCACCAGCTTCAAGTAGGGTACAATCCCAACTGGCTCACACACTGGAGAAGAGGCTGTAATGAAGACTTGCATTACATTTGTATTTTAGCCAGCTCAAAATGCTTGGCCTCAGTGGATTTGCTGAGCCCTGTAATGGGATTAAGCTCCTATTTACACTGCACACACAGCGAGCCTGTGGATATCTGAGGCAGCTCCAAACGAGCTGCCCAAGGGTCAGGCTGAGAGGAAGGGGAAAGCAGCCTCTGATGGATGGCCACCAGCTCAGGCTGGCAGCCCCCGGCTCTGCCCCACACGGTGGGCGTGCTCAGGGACCCCTCCCCACAGAGAGCTGGCTTGTCATCAGCATGGTCTGTCTGGGAGAGGACAGCCGAAAGAGGGCTGGTCTGGAGTCAGACAGCGGGTCAGTGCAAAAGCCAAACAGCAGATTTCCTGCCTTATCCACATGCCTTTCTTCTCGTGGACCACACAGAGCCCCACTGCTGGAGACATTTTTGCTGAAGTGCTTTGCACCATCCAAATAAGCCCAGCTTGCCATACGTTCAGTGGGGGTGTGGGCAGGGAGAGACTCGGGAGGGAAACGGTGGGTGGTGGAGGAAATGGAAAAACTAGGCAATTCCAGGGGATTTTGAGGGCATAAACATCACAGGAGAGCCAGGGCCCGGCAGGCAGAGTGTGAGGCGTGATGGGTCCCTGAAGGGACACGGGAGTCACACTGCTTTGCCCAACACACTCGTCCCGCGGTGAGCAGCACTCGCTGGGACAATGCAGCTTTGAGCAGGAGGATGTTGCTGTGGCAAAGGAACAAGGAAACGTGGGCTGGATGCTGCCCTGCTGCTCTCCCATGTAGTACTGCACTGATCCAACACTTGCATGTGCCTCACTTCACGGTGACTGAGAAATTAAAATGTGGTCTACCACATGCATTGCAAAAGGCTCACACAGGAATATTGTGCTGGGTTTGGCTGGGGTAGAGTTAATTTTCTTTCCAGTGGCTGCTGTGGGGTGGTGTTTTGTATTTGTGCTGAACACAGTGATGACAATAGAAATGCTTTTTTTATTGATGAGCAGAGCTTACACAGAGCCGAGGCCTTTTCTGCTTTTTGTACTGAAACTCTGGCGAGGAGACTGGAGCTGCATGGGAGGCAGGGAGGAGACACAGCCAGGACAGGTGACCCAAACTGACCACAGGGATATTCCAGACCATATCACATGCTCCGTGTATAACATAGAGGGAAGAAGGAGGAAGGAAGGGACATTTGGAGTGACGGTGTTTGTCTTCCCAAGTAACTATTACACAAGAGAGGATCCTGCTCTCCTGGAGATGGCTGAACACCTGCCTGCCCATGGGAAGCAGTGAAGGAATTCCTTGTTTTGCTTTGTTTGCATGTGCAGCTTTTCCTTTCCTTTTTAAACTGTCTTCATCTCAACCCATGAGTTTCCCATCTTTGACCCTTCTGATTGTCCCCCTGATTCCACTGGCAGGGGAGAGAGCGAGCGGCTGCGTGTGGCTTGTCTGCTGGCTGGGGTTAAACCTTGGAAAGAATAAAGAGTCAGAGGGGAGCAGTGGCTTCAATTCCCCTTCACCTGCTGGTCAGGCAGGATGGAACTTTGTATCAGTGAAGGCTGGTGTAGGAGAATGGAAGCAGATGGATTAAAATGTCTCAGTCCAGTTAAAGTGTTGAATTTGAGTTTTGCCTCAGACTAGTGCAGTTTCTTAGTGAACACAGCTGTACACCTGCTCCTGATCAAGCACACAGGGAAAGCAGAGGTCTCTGAAAGTCCACTGTGACTCAATTACAGCAAGGGATGTGGCTGAGCCGTGATAGTTCAGTGAGCTCTCCTGCCTCAGTGCCTATGGGCTCCATAGGGGCTCAGTGCAGGGAGGTGGGAAGCACGAGTTTCTGTGAAAACAAGAAAAGGAGTTTCTGTGCTGACAGACCTGAACAAAGTTCCAGCACAGAGCAAGGAGGTGAGGTGCAGAGTAATATCTTCGTTTTAAAAAGAGCGAACCAATTAAGAGTTCTCTTTTCCAAAGCGGGAGGATTTCTCCCTGAGCTCGTTTGAGTCTGCACCTGCTTTGCAAGAAGGAGAGCAGAAAGGTCTCATGTGCTGCCAACAAGGACCTGCCCTGATTCTGCAATGCTCTATCTGTAGAATAAAACCTGCCTGATAGATGATTTATCAGCAAGAGTTTTACATTCATTGCTTGGGCACTTCAGCAAATGACAAGCTATGCCTCTGCCTCCTTGAATGAGGGGGACACAGCAGGTCAGATGGTAACTGGAGAGCCTAGACCACATTCCTTCCCTATTTCTGAGACAGTGCAGCTGCTCTGACTGCCCTGCCTTGACACTGGCTCTATCTTGCAATTCTATCCCAGTTCTGTATTTCTATTCCTGGCATTTTTTGCTGTTTTTTAATTTTTTTTTTCTGTCAGATCTTACAAACAAAAATTATCTGTCCATCACTCTGCAGAATCTAACTTTAAATGTGAGTTTCTAGAGCATCTTCCCCAAATGTGCAGTCTTTCCTTATTGACACAGACCCCACTAACTCAGTCAAGCAATTTAGCTATAAATTACAGATTTCTTCAGGCTTCCAACACTGCATCTGCTGGATCAATGTCCTGTGGGAGAAGAATGTCAATAACTAGCATTAAGGTTTGATTTGTAAACACAGCTTTAAAGATGGTTGAAAAATGGGCTTTGGCTGGAATTCCTAAATCCTTCCACCATAACTTGTCCCACAAGCTCAGACTTTAATTCAAGCACTGAACATTTTGGGGGAAGACTGTTCCTCTGTGAAAATGTGGTACTCTTGCCTTGTTGTTTAAGCGTGACTTTCCCTACATTTCATATGCTACAATATGATCCCTCTCCTTGGGAGAAAGGAGGCAATAAAGTTGGGCAGAAGCAGATTTCATTTGGATGGGAACCTGAGCCTGAGGTGGCTATTTGATCTGGACATTTTCCTCCACAGTCCTTCTTTCCTGTTGGACAACATGGTTTGTGATATACCCAAGTCTTTTCTCTTGGGGAAGGAAAGTGATGCATTATGGATTGCATATTCCAATTTAAAAACATAGCTCAGAGACACAAACAGATCACCAAGTAACTGATCAATTCAATTGTATAAGACAGTAATAATTTCCAAGTAACCAAATTATTTGGGGCTTTGGATACTTAGCTGTTCAAGAACATCTCACAGATTTTCACGGCAAATAGTAGGCTTTTCATATTATTACATGGAAATATAAGCCTAATTTCCATTAGTGTTTTAGACAAAGAAAAAGAAAAGAAAGGAAAAGAAAGGGGGAAAATGCTGTCAACCTTAATAGTTTCCTTAGATGGTAAATCAAAAAATATCAAACTTCTGCACCGGTAAATTGGAAGCATTTTGTGGAGAGACTATTGAAATGCTAATGTTAGGGATACAATAAAACTGTTGCCTACCTCAAAACAGAGTCTGGCGTGAGCAGTGGATGAAAGGCATTATACACTATAGTTACAAATACAGCCTGTATCACAGATATTTGCCTCTAGAAGAGAAATTAATTGATACATTGAAATATAGTAATACTGGTCTGAAATGGAATCAGCTCATTCCTCCTGAAGGAGTAAGCAAAAACATATCTTTTCTTTATAGAAGGGAAAATGAAAGAGAATTAGTCATAGACCATGTTCCATTTCTGGTCTGGGATGGGGCCAGGTCAGATTGGGGCCCTCTGGTGCATTTGTTTATTCCTTCACACCCTGGCCCAGGGCAGAGCACTGATGGTGTGTCAGACACACTGCACTGAGAGAAGGGTAATTGTTGCAGATTTTATGGGTGGTGATTGAATTGAAGGCAGGGTGAAAGCAAATAGGTTTAGAGCACAGAATAACAAATCCTTCCAAGAGTTAGTAAAGGATTTGGTTTTAATCAATAAAAAGTTAGATATGTCTGAAATTATTTGTGTTTTTAATAAGGACAACAATTCTGGATTAAAACAAGCACCCTAACAATTTCACTCTTAATAGAAATTTTCTTCATATTTCTTTGTGGCAGCTACAACTGAAGACTTTGAGTATTAAGCTGTCAGACAAAAACTTCTGAATTAAATTTATTAGGATCAGGCTGTAAACGGAAGCAAGACAGACTAATTTTTTCATTTCTCAAGCAGAGAAACACCAATCTGTGGTCATCTGGCAGAGTGAATGGAAAGTAGTGGAAAAGGAAAACACGAGTTGTCATTGAATAACTCATTATCTATATAACTGGAAAATAAACTCGGTGTTCAGGGGCTGTTTTGGTTTTTTAATATATGCTTAAAACTGACAACATCCCATGAAAGATCGAAAGACCTTTGTGTTCAATCCCAGGGGCAGTTCAGCCTCTAGGACTCTGCAAAACACAGATGTGTTTCACTCAAGCAAAGTCAATACAACTTAAGTGCTTTGCTGAACTAGAGCCATAACTGGACCTGAGTCAGAGGCTCATCAACCTCACATCCTGGAGCACTTCCACAGCTCACAGAAACCCCCTTTCCCAGGGTGACACTACCTGTCCTGGCAGGGAGGTGTGAGTCCTGCAGGAACCTCAAATAAAGGTGTTTACAGGGAGGGTCTGTCTCCCCATTTGTGCTGATCCTGCACGAAGCTGCTTTAAAACATCACTCACATGCTCTTGTTTCTTTGTGATCTTTATAACTTGTGAATAAATTATTTGTTTTATGGAGCTGTAGCATATGGCAGCAAAGAATCACTCTGTTACGAGGAACTCCCAGGTGACAGAAAGAAAATGAATAACTAATTTCTTCTTGCTATGAATGTGTGTGTACTCTCTGATATTGGGTCCTAGGTCTCATACGAGTGCATTTCACTCCAAAGACAAGAGTGGGGGAAAGAGCTGTCAGACCTGGCATAAAATACAAGGTACAGGAGTGGTTGAGTGTGATCACCAGAGGGGTAATTTCTATTGTTCTTTCATGCAACAAGAGGGACCAGATTATTTCAACTATAAAGATGGAATAAATCACATAAGCAACCAAGTATCCATCTCCAGATTATTTTATCCTATTGTGTTACAAATAGAAGACACCAACTACAAAGTTCACAACCAGATGTGGACAGCAGTTTGTAAGGTAATTTTAGTTTTGCTCTCTGTAGAGGAAAAATCAAACTAGGATGTGAAGCGTGAAATTTCATGCAAGTTGAAATCTGCCTTTTATTTGGACTAATCTTTTGCTAGATCTGAACAAAAGGTTCTTGTCTTTCCAATATAATCACCAAGGATCCATTCTGAGTATAAACCAATCTTACATTTAACCATTAAGTAATGGAACAGATTTCATTAGCGGCACCTTACCAGTGTTTTGGTGTCAGGTTGTTCCTAAGCTGCTGATGCAAGTGCTGGGTGGATACCAGTCATAAAAGATAGTGGAAAATGTTCCTGAGGATATATTACTTGTATCTGGTTTGTTGTTTTGTTTTAAAGCTATTGATGTACATGAGTACTTAGTGTTTATTTAGTGCCAAAAATATGGCACATTAGTATCAAAGAGTTCCCTGACCCCAAACCATTGCGATCTGATAGAGAGGCACAGGGGACTCATTGTATTCCGGAAAATCCAGTAGAGGTCCTGTATTAATAGGTTTTATTTTGGTTTAAACTCCCTACTTGTAAGTGCTACCCCAAGAGTGTCATGAAGGACAGATCATGGTGACTGTCTTTATAATGCCAAATGCCTCATAAAGTGCAGCCATGTGATGGAAAAATTCTGTATGAGGGATTGCTTTCCTTCAGCATTAATACTTTAATACATGGAACATGAGTATGAAAATAGGATCTTGTATTCAAGAGCTGGTCATTCCCTCACCTCTTATGCTTTCTGCAGACACTTGGAGACACCGCAGGAGACAATGACTCCAGACTTTCAGGTGATTAGACTGTGAGGGGGTAAAAGCCCAGGGTTTCCTTTGTTTGGGGTCCCTCCTCAGAGGAACCCAGCTCCAGCTGTTCTGTTGTTGCACCGTGGCTAAATTATTTTCAGGGTCAGACATCTGAGGCTGAGGCTCACTGGAGCCACCTGCAGTGACTTTGGGGGCTTTGGTCCTATTTCAGGTGAGCTGAGGTGCGTTTCGGACTTTCTAAACCTAACTTCCAGCTGAAGCTTGGACTGAAATAGGATACAAAAATACCAAGATTTGGATAGGCAGCTTTTCTAGAGCTTGGCACAAAATTCAGGTTCACACATGGAAGGTCATTTTTCATGAAGCTGCTCTTTGTTCTTTGTAATTTAAATTGCCACGCTCCTCAGGGGCTCTTAGCAGTGAAAAATTATTAACTGGCAGAGTGACAATGGTAAAAGTGTTGTGACCACAATGGTGCAAGAACATGCTATCCTCAACCTCTGCTTCAGTCTCTTCAGACAAAATAAGGCTCATGTGCCTGAAAGAGCATTTGTTGGTCTGTTTGTTTTTCTCCAGCAAGCTAATGCCTGTGCTTACACCCCTGCCCTGGCTATTTGACATTCTCACCACAGTGTGCAGAGACAGAAAGAGCTGCCTGCATTCAGTATTAGGCAGACAGATTTAATGGTCTCAAAGGTTGGACCTGTGCTCTCATGGCCAACTTCACTACAGTTTCTGTATTTCAGTGGTTTCCCAGCTCTTGCTGCTCTCTTTCCCTCTGCCTTAGCCATATAAACCTCTGACCCCAGAGATCATAAGCACAGTGCAAAGGTCTCCTGTGCTCAGACCTTATTGCTGCTGTCACAAACTTTCAGGACAAGCCTCAGGTTCTTGCTATCCAATAAACAGATAGGAAGAGAATAGCTTCAAAGGAGATTTTAGTCAAAATGCAAACTGATAGGTGATTTTTCTGTAGTCTCAGTACCATGTATTCCTCTCTAAAAATGAATTTTAAAACTGTATTTGTGGTAGTCTGGGTTCAAGAAGGGACAGGGCAAATCCATGGGAAGAAAAAATGTACCAGTTTTCTGTTACTAGCTACATCCTCTCTGCCTCAGGGAGGCCCTTGGAGACAGACCACTGGAAGAATATTCTGGTACTTATTTTTGTCTTACATGGCTCATTAGGAATCTGCTCACCTTTGGACACTGTATAATACAGGATGCAGAGCTGGGATGTCCACAGTGCCTGCTCCCCTACTTCTGTGTAAGGAGGAAAAAACAACTTGCAGCATTGGTAGGGTAGAAGTTCTGGTGGGGGAAAAAAAAGAAAAAGGGGAAAAATGGATTGGATTATACATTTCGTAAAGAGATTGAAATCTGTAAAGGCTTTATCACTGTAGTAGAACACAAAGACTTGAGGAAATACTATAAAGAAAAAAAAAGAAAAAGAATCAGCAAAAATAGAAAAATGTGGGCCTATGAAAGATTGCCATCATAATTCCTAGTGAAACTATTAGAATATGGTTTGTGCAGATGCTGAATAATCTCATGCTGGTTTCTCTGAGGTAACTGAAGATTGAATTCTGTCAGATCAATATAAGAAATGTGCTTTCAATACCATGCCAACACTTACTGTAATAGGCAGCAAAATGCTGCATCCATGTCTAGCTCTGTATTGCCATTTCAGATTTGAGTTCAAATATCTACAACATTTTATGATGTACCAGAGGAGAGGGATAGTTTCTGCAAAAGAGAGTATTTTCTCTCTTAGACATAGTGCTGCCTACTCCCCCCAGTTTGCATTTTATTTGCCTGTAAGTTTAAAAACCAAAGCAAACAGAAATTTTTAGGGCCTTATTTTCCCTGTCTGCCTTGCAGTAGTTTTCCAAAACCCTGAGCTGAGCTCCTGCAACCCAGCAATGCCAGAAACAGGCACTGCAAGCCTGGCAAAAAGGGATTCCCTGCCTGCCCAGGGCATTTGTTCTGACAAAAATGGATGGTTACTCTCTTACCCAGAATGATAGAAATAGTGTCAAAAGAAATCAAAGAGGAACCAAATTATTTTTAAGCTCCAACATTTACAAAGCTATTTTCAAGACAAAAAATGAATAGGCATCATGTATTGGAAGACTTACTGTCACTCTCTGTGAAGTTTAAAAGTCCACATCTCTATTAGGTGCCTTTCTTAACAAAGTTGCCTGATTCTAAGACCTAACTTAATCTTAACAGTCCACAAACACTGAAAAGCCCTTATAAGACAGGTTCTACTCTGAAAAATAAAACCAGAATGTCAGCAGTTTTTATTATTATAGCTCTAGGGAACTAAATTGGAATTTTTTAAGGTAAAGGCATCAGACCATTAAAGCGTATCTGTTTATGGTTATAGAAAATGGAATAGAAGATCTTTAGCATATACTGTATTCATAGTGTCATCAAAATGTTCATTTCAGGTCTGGAAGGTTTATTAAGTTGCCTTTATGAGTTGAGGGTGCAGGCTCAGGTTTCAGAAACAAGGTCATTCCAGAAGCCAAACTGCCATGTAAGGGAACGGCCATACTCCAAACCCAGTTTTTAACGTGATATTTAACAGCATTTAATGTTTCTCTTGTCACATATCAGTGACTCAGAGAGATGTCTTTTTTCATGGGTATAACTTCACGCTGTACTCCCAAATACAGTTAGCACTTTTCAGCAAAGCTCTGCTTTATTCAATGGGGAACTCATTTATCTTCCTATTCAAAAGAATGAAGTAAGGGGATCTCACTATTCCTTTTTATTTCTCTCCTTTGTTTGAACCTTCACATTCTGCATCGGGGACCAGGGAATTATTAGGTCAGGAAACAGACTCAGAGCTACAGATTAATCAATCATGCCTCGTGTCCTCACATTGCAACACACAGACTGATGTCACTGGGGATTGATGAGTGCCACGTCTGCATGTGCAACTCACAGGCAGTGACGGGAACTCATTCTGCAGCTCTTTTGTGGTTACCTTCAACTCTGATTGATACCATCTCCTCACTACTTCCTTCTGTAGGCTCCAGTGCTCTGTGAAGGAAGGGAACTTATTCCTGAAACTCCAGTCTGACTAAGAGATGGGGATTTTGGCGTGCTCTCGCAAACTCCTTTGAAGCTGGGTTCAAGAGAAAAAAAAAAGCTGATGTTTAAGATCTAAATTTTGCCCAAATTCAGCAGTATTTGCTGAGACAGCTTTGATTTGACACATTTCTCCTTTGCACAGAGTACCTAAGAGCTTGTCATGGTCCACATACCAGAGGAGGTGATTAATGCTCTGCTTGCTTTGTCTGAAGAGTGAATTTGCTCATCCAATATGAGCAAATCAAGAACAAAGGACCACATGCATGAAACCACCAAACATACTGCTAGACAAGGGTTCACGGCAAAAAAATACCACATTCAGATGAGGGATGGGAGGAAAAAAGCAAAAATTAAAACCAGTTTAGCTAAAATAATATGCAATCTGAAATTATGCCAAAAATTAAAATTAAATGAAACAGCTTGTGAAAAAACAAACAAACAGACTAATAACTGTAATTTTCCTTTAGTATGATGAAATTTTCTGTCACTTCAGGTGAGAAAAGTTCAAATGTTGAAAAAATCTTTCATAATTTCATAAAAGCCCTATTCTTTTCTGCTAATGAGTGCTACAAGAGGTGACCTGAGCACAAAGATGCTGAGAAGTTAGGCCACGATCCTCTTTTACCCATGTCATGCAGACTTCCAGGAGAGAGCTTGGTATCATTGCATTCCAAACAGGAGACCTTCATCTAGCCACTGAACTCATGCATTAAAATGCAAATTTAAAAATTATATTTAAAAATATGAAATGAAGCCATGCTCATTGCATGGTGGATTCCATTGCATCCATGTGGTGAGGCTCAGGGTGCAAGGCAGTTCGTCATCAGAAGATAATTAAATCTCCATTCACCTGGGAGGGCCCCAGCACACCACACTTTCCATGGCACCACAAGGAAATTAGGGTACAAAAGGCAGGCCCTGACCTCACAATTAATCCAGAAAGCAGCACATTTATTACAAGCATCCATGGGCTCTCTGGCAGTCAGGAGAGTGTTCAGAAGTATTAATGAGAACAGCACCAAATCTCTGAAGCCCAAATATTTACTCCTCACCAGCATGATTTCTTTTGGAATCCAGAGCAGCTCTGGATATGATGCCCAACTCTACAGCAAAATTATTAGACATGCTTTGAAGGATGGTGAGAGGGGAATCACCTTGGGGAATTGAGCACTGTGACAGGTCTGTGGTTCAGATCTTATTCAATTTTACGAGAGACAACTAATTTTAATTACTGCTCTTCCAAACTAATTTCAAACATTTCTCCAAAATACACAGGCTGCTACAGAGGCTCATGTGCATAATGAACATCTGTAGTAAAACTGCTTTATTATGGGTTGTTTGATGCTGTTTATTGCATACCCATTGGTTTTTGGAATGGCATTAGTGAGCAGCATTTTGAAGATGGGTGTTAAATTTTGCTGTGGCAAATTAGTGTCAACCAAGAACATATTAGCAAATAAAAGAGTGCATCTGCTCCGAACAATGGTTTTCCTTTGTATCATGATGATGATGGAAAGGCTGTAATAAAGAAATGATACATATACTCTATCCCCCAAACTACATTAAAAAGCTGTTGCAGCAATCAGCAGTGCAGCAGGATACACAACTGTGTTGTGTGGAGTTTTCATTGTGTTTATGAAGGGAACACCATCCTCAGTACCAAAATGCAGCTCAGTGAAAAGTTTTTGCTCTCTTCCCCCACCAGCAACCTTTGTTTCAACTATCTCCCATCTGTCCCTATTTCCTGGATATCTCTTTTTCTGAGTTTGTCCCCCTTTCCTCCCCTCTAGATTAATATCAATTCCAGGCCAGGGCATGTAAACTCCCTTGATGATCATTACAGTAAAACTTCAAGAAAAGTCTTTCTGAGATAGGGAGAGCAACATATGGGGACAGTTTGCTTTATGTCTCATTTTTCATAGTAATGTGGTTATTTTATAGAACTGCATCTCATCTCCTGTCTGACTGAGCTGTGTCTCATTTAAATGAGAGGCTCCTCAGGTTCACTAAAGCACAGGAGGTTTAAAACATTATCACGCAGCCAATGCTGCGGTGAGTATTTGCTTAACATTGCTCAGCAGTGAATAAGCTTCTTTCCTCAACATCCTGAATTTTGCCCTCTTGTAGGCAGTTCAGTCAGAGCAGAAGTGCTGTGATACATACGTGAATTTATTTTTCCTTAGACAGAAGGAAATTGTGGTTCAAATCGCTCATGTGGTTTAGGTTTCCCTACAGCAACTCTAATGCGTGATGCTCACAGTCACTTGGCAGACTCCTTGTGGGTGTCAAAAATGTTCTTGGCTTGAACCAAATGTCTGAGCAAGTACACTTCCTTCAGGGCAGTGCTAGACACAGTAAAAATGTCCTTGGAGCAACTACTTAAGACAGATAATTTTTTAGATGGGGGCTTTGCAATGAAGTTTCTGCTTCTAATTACTGGAGCAGAGGGAATCATGAGGGATGAAGATGGAAGGGGAGGAAATGTCCGTTAGGAATTTGGAAAACAAAGGGTTCTTTTTTCTTTAGAATTCTCAATTTAAATGGCTACATTTTGAAATGCAACTTCATTTTTAGGAAAAAAACTCTCAAAAGAATAAGTTAGAAATTAAAGTGAAATATCTCAAAACCATTCATGTGAAATGTTTCAATGATTCCCATTTGTATTTGGGGGTATGATTTCAGGTTAGGCACATTTGCAAGATTTTAACCTTTTCTTGCCTTGAATTTGGAAATGTTTGTTGTTGGTTTAGTTTTGTTGTTTGTTGGGTTTTTTTTATTTTAAATTTTGTTGGAAGGGGAAACTGGTCTTCTGCTGAGAAATGGTTCATATTAGAAATATTTTCATGTCCACAGAAAGTGCAGTATTGTTAGCAAAGCTTCTCCAGGGAATGAATATTAGAATGAATGCTAGGGGTATTACAAGTGTAATTAATGAAGGTCAAACTCAGGGGCTCAGTGTATTGTGAATCCTTTCCTCTTAAAAAGTTTGCAGTAACACTCCAGCAGCTCACATGCTAAGGGATTACAGTTTGGAATTTTTATGTCCTGCCTGCCAGCTCTGATTTCAAGGATGAAGCCTATGTGGACAGCGGGTGCCTGGCTGGTTCAGCTGGAGCACTGGGGACCAGGGAAGCCCAGGGCTGTGTCCTGCCACCTCTCAATCACCACGGCAGGACTGACTGAGCTCTGGTTTCCCTGGGAAGTGACACACCCCAAGACTGAGGCTCTGCTCATTACAATATTTCAGTGCTCTTAGCAAAATTTAAGTGGGATTTAGCTGCCAAAAAGGACAGTTCTCAAAATTCCTGCCTAGACCCCACTGCCTGCAGAAAATTATTCACCCTTAACTTCCCAGTGCCTGCTCAAAAGACATTTTTAGGGGAAATACATGCACATCACGAGAGCAGAGACCAGGTCCAACCTCCCAGCTGCATGCTCTAATCTCACTTTGCTCCCTCTGGCTTCTCCACTCACTCCACAAGTTCATACTGCACAGTAGGTCACTGTCAGCAGAGCGCAGGAAAGCTGCTGCCCCACCTTCTCTCACAGCTTTATTGTAAAAGCCTTGAATTTTGTCACGACTACTTAGAGTGTGGTTTTTTGGGCACCTCATCAGGAGTGGAGAGGTGGATTTGAATCCCATATTCAAAAATGTCTAAAAAAGGCAAAGATCTCTTATTGCCAAAGACAGAAACGTGCGTCTCACTTTTTGGCAGCTTCTGGAGCAGCAGGCATTAACATAAAGTGATAAATATCCCCTCCTCTTTCTGTGACAGTGCTGTAAAGGAAGAGTAAGCCACTGACCCAAAATAACCGCCTTTGAACCTAAAGGGACTGGGTTATACATCCCAACATTACAAAGACACTGAATTAATGCCAAGGTGTGGACATCCAAATCCTGGAGAAACACTGGATTTCAGACATTTTGTACTGGTTAGTAAGGACTCATGGAACTTCATGATAGGTAAGGAGCAGGTGAGTAGGGAAAAAAGCAATAACTGGATGCAATTGTCAGACATGCAGAACAGATGGAGGTCCCCTGTCATGTATGGAATAAACCATGACACTCACTGACGCAGACTGTTGTAGCTGACAAAAATTTATATGAATTTAAAATGCATTAAGATAAAGTTATCAGTTAGGGGTTACTGCACAAAGAGATGGCACCACTGACCTGCTGGAAGTGGTGGACTGGATGATTGCATCAGGAACAGGCCACTGTATTCCTGCCTCATTCTTACAGATTTCTCCAAGCATCTGATACAGCTCACTGATAGAGAGCTGATTGACTTGCTGATTTTCCAGCTTCCCTGCTCTTCTGGGTCTTATCTTACTTGAATTTAAAACAGAAGACACCACCTTTTCCCACAGATTTCACCTTTCTTGAGCACTGTTGGCTGTGCATAACCAGGACATCAAGTCTTAGACTCAGGAACTTAAAAATTTCGTGTGTGCTATGATGCAGACTTCACTGTCTGAGCAGAACACAACTTAGACCATTGAGATTTATTCTTTCTTTTGAATCCAAATTAGCTCATAAAATTACTTCTTCAAGACCTGCTAGCGATTTTAATGACAAAAATCACTGACAATCCTAAATGCCACAAGTCAATGTCTGTTTTACATACTCAGCTATAAATTGCAATAGTAATAATTCCTTTTTCTCATGCTCCATGTTTCTGATTTTAGAAATGAAAGTTTCTTAGAGTCTTTAGGTTCCTATATGTGTGAACCTGGAATAATGTTCAATATAAGCATGAAAAATACAAATTTTAGCTACAGCATGGAAGCAGCCACTCAGCTGCTGATTTTTTGTGGTGTGCTGAGTGGTCCCTGGTGTGGGATGAGCCTCTCTCCTATTGATAAAGACCTCATTTTCAGATCTTGTCTTGTGAGTGCCCAGCTCATATTTTCTCATTTCTCTCTTTCTTTTTAACCCAGGAGAGATTTAGAACCAAGACATCATATTTTCTTTATCTGAGTGAAGCTGACGCAGCGCTAGGGAAGGGTTAAAGAAAAACAAATCCCCCTCAAGATGTTCCTGGAAAACCCAAGCAGATAAACACATGGGAAGCTCAGACAGCCAGCCTTCTGTTAAGTATGTGAGAGAAATTTCTCATCTTGAGGTAAGGAAGATGGAGGCACTGTTAAATTATGTTTCCCCTGAGTGTTACTAAGGCATACTTACACATATTATATGAGGTAGAAAATTAGTACTTTGAATTGTTATGGTTACATTTGCAGTAAAGTATAAGTGTTTGCAGTTTTTCAGAAGTTTGCCCATGGTTCGTCATGCAGTTCACCCACTGAGGAGAAACTTTACTTGCTGCAAAATAGCGGAACAGATCAACAGCTACAAGGGAACATTTGCAAACTCTACCCAGAGTCCTGCTTCTGGAAGAGGTGATTATTCTAGAGATGAAAAGACTAAAATGACAGCTCCAGGCTTCACATTTATCCACAACTCACCTTTAGAATGGTTTAGGCCTGATCCCCAGCGCACACTCGGCAGCGATAGTGGTGGACTTCCACACACTGGTGTCAGTCTCTGACCCTGGGCTGTGAGTCTGCTCGTGGACCAAGGCTCAGTGTCACAGTGCAGCTTAAAGAAGTTCAGGGTTTCTCTGATAGTGACAGGTGTCTCTAGCAGTGGTAGGACAGTTGTGGTAGACAGGTCTCAGAATTTTTTAGATACATATGCATATAACTATCTATATAGATATCTACACATATATATACACTATATATACATATATATCTATGGATACTTAAGTATTTTATGTGTGTATCTATATTTATGCACTTATACACATATTATATATAATATATATAGGCTATAGACTTAATTTAGGTAGCCCCAATACTGCAAGAAGTGTGAAGAAGTCTGAGCTCTGGCAGCCCTGGGCAGTGGTGATATGAATTGCTGCCTTTTCTGTCTCTTCAACATAGATAACAGAGACAGCTTCTATAGACAGGCTGAGCACAGCCCGATAGCAATTGCAAGGGATTTTGAATCGGATAATCAACTCTTGTGCATGCAATAAATTACATGCTTTTCGTGTATCTACAGAGTACACATGTCAGGAAAGAAAAAAAAAAGAAAATCAATTAAATCAAAAATCTCTGACTGAGGGAAAGTGTTTCCTACCTCGGTACACACAGCAAAGACTGCTGACCCCACCCTCATCCTGAGGCTCATGTGACCAAGGACTAATTCAGGGGAACTAAACATCTCCTGAGGGTTTGGCACTTTGCTGGCGCTGAAGAAGACACAACACCACAAACTCACTTCAATCCCTACTGTCTTCCCTGCCAAGGAAGGAAACAAGCAGAGAAGCTGTCTGGTACCTCCTCTGCACCAGCAGCAGCACTCAGTCTCTTGCCTGAGTGCTGATCAGCCACAAATGCTGTTATCATTGCATCATAAACTAGGACAAAGGTAAAATTAACGTGTGTAAGGCCATACTAGAGTCTGGATCGCAACAGAGCACTTAATTTATGTGACCCTAAATTCCCCTGACCCGTTCTTCCCCTAATTGCAGTCCTAAGCAAAATCATTTAAATATCTTGGAGTGTCAGCTAATGTGCATTGGTGTGCACATGTGCATGAGAATAAACTGCCGTCAAACTCTCACTTTATTTTCAGTGCACACCCTTCTTGGATGGGGTTTGATGTCACTGTACAGCACTATATCAAACTATTCTGTGGCAAAAAAAAAAACAAACAAAAAAAACCCAAAAAACAAAGCAAAAGCTTTTGCCTTCAAATTCTGAAGCCAATCTGACTGAAAGCAGAGATCCAACCCTCAGTTCAGTAATGTAACTTTGTTGGCCTTAACAGCAGTGTCCCTGATGAATATTCTGACCACCCATTTCAGCTAAGCATTCAGAAAATGATTCTTCCCTTTCTGTTGCAATATCCTCTGCAAAGTTACATGCATTTGCTTCAAAGTGAAATTTATTTTCAGTGCTCAGTATGGGAACTGATTTCTTAAAATATGTAAGTGCTTTGCGTGGTAAATCTCTGTCTAGATTTAGGAATCATTTGCTCTTTGAAAATGCCCTACACATCCAGTGGCAGGACCAGCTGAGTAATATAGACTAAACACGGAGAGAAAAATCACCAAACCATAATTTAACTTCTGTCACAAACTCATTTAATAAGAGTCTTTGACTCTTATTTTGTAGGTGTACGGCAAATGTGGAAGCGTTGAATTTGTCTGACTTCTCTTAAGCACTTAAGCATTCTTTACTGAGTGTCATAAGAACCCATGTATCCCACATCAAATGCTAAAATAATTCAGAACAGGATTCTCTATGGAGTAAAGTAAAATACAGAAGAGCAAGGTGACAAGCCAGCACCTTATTTCCACAATCAAAAAAAAAAAAAAAGTCTGGAAATGTGCAGGAAAATGCATTAAGGAGATAACAATGCCAGGGAGCGGAGAGGTGGTTTGAGGATAAGAGGAGGGGGACTGAGCTCCACCGTTACCAAGTATTCAGCAGAAAATGACCCAAGATTGAACATGTCCTTTTACAGCAGTGGGAAGAGAGCAAGTCCATCACAGGGAGAAGGAACAGAGATGAGGGGAACTGATTTAGTGTGAAGCAGTTTTTCCTTCCTGGCTTCCTTCTGAACAAGCCACTTTTTCACCTCTAAACTCTTCACCTGCCACCAAAATGGTCACCTCATTAGGGCTTCTGCAATAAACACTGATGCTTTAAATTTAATCAGAACTTTTACATACAGCACGCTGAGGCTGCACCATTAGTTAAAAACAAAGGTCGCCCTTTTCTCTTTGTTGTCTGCTAATATGATTTTGAATATTACTGCTTTGCAGCTATTACTGTTTACACTGGGTGATTGGCTAGACTCATTAAAGTGAATGAATGCCAGGAGATGACATCATTTACATTTAATTGTCTTGTTTCTCAGCAAAGTCTATACAGTTGTTTTAATAAAGGGTAGGGGGAGATAAAGGCTACATTTGCATTATCTAAGCAGCTTTTGACAAGGGTCTAGGATTCTGTTGACATTTATTGTTTACAAATGAGATCATCAAATAACATTTTGTTTTGCAATTGTTACTCTTTTTTTTTCCAGTAAGTTACAGTTTCTCATTACTGTTATTACTCCTGAATGTTAATGAACAGATACTCAGTTTCAGCTTTCTAGAAGACTCTTTCCAGGATTCAGAACAAATAACACATGTTCAGCTTGCTCAAATTCCACTTGCTCAAATTCCTAGTGCACCAACTTCACTATAACTGGAAACAAGACTTTAAACATAGCCATAAGCTACAGACTTTTGTGAATTAGGGCATTCCAGCTTCAGAAATCATATGGTCAATATTTTCTGGGAGAGTTGTTACTTTTCCTAAGATTTCCAGACAATACAAATAAAGCAAGCAACCTATTCCTGATTTTTCACCATTTTTTCTCATCCCATACTTGATTAAAATACAAATGGTGTGATGGCCTGATATGTGCACATGTCATCATCCTTCCTCATGCGACCCCACAGTAGAACTATGTCAGGTCTTGACTGCCAAATCTCATTCTCCAAAGCTTCCCCATCATGTCCCAGTCACAGTTCATTTTTTCCCTCATTTTCTACCCCCATAATCCCTTGAAGGTGCAGCTGTACGGACTGGTTTTTTTCATTTATACATTCAGCCCAAAATACTAATTTTATCCACAACAAAGCCAAGCATGCCATTGCCATCCGTGGAGCCTACTCCATATTTGACTTATAATTCTGTCCTTAAGAAGTTGTTCTGTGGTCAAAGACGCCTCAGCCTGGATGAAATGGACCAGTCCAAAATCATTTTGTGCACCAGCCTGCGATCCTTTTGTGCGCTTCAATCTACAGACTTCATCCGTTCTGCTGAGAAGCCCAAAGCTATAATAGAATAACCTGCTGGTTACATCCATGCCTGTATTTAATGTAGGTGAGAATACACTGGTTAGAAGCACTGTTTATACCAATAATATAGATGGCAATTTCTATTCAACTGCCAATAGGCATTCTGGATTTAATTCTCTGCTCCAGCTTTACACCGGAATATAGTGGAATTACACTCACTTACAGTTCATATGAGACAACAAAAATCAATTCTTTCATTTGTAACAGGAAATAAATTCAATTATATATACATTTTTATAATTTTTCTTCCCTGTTAAAGAACAAACAAACCACCCCTAACAAAAAGTATTGTGTTGTTTGTAACTGGTGAGTTAAACCAATTACCAGATTACCAAAGAGCTACTCCCAGTGAGCCTCTACATTTCAGGTATTCTTACAATACCCCACCATTTCTTAAAGCTGGTATTATGAAACAGTAGCAAGAAAAATAAGCAGAGTACAGCTTCACTTTTGTCTAATTACTCTGGCCGACAAAGGTGTGAAATGATTAGCCAGTAACATATGGGCTTGAGTTTGGAGAAGTTCCCAGCGAGATTTTGTATTCCAGGCATATTTTATGATTTAATTTAAGGGCACTAATCCGTGGGTGAGCCTCTGCCTGCCTCTCTCACTTGCTTTCTCGTGCTTATCAAACATATTCCTAATCTCAATTGTGCTTTCTTCTGCTTCCTTGCAGTGTAAACAACCCCCTGCCCTGATGCTGATGACAGTGATGGGTCAGGAGTTGCATTGGGATGTGGAGCCTGATCTTCACATGACAGCCATAAAACCGAGAATTTACTGTTTGGGCACAATAAGGGGGTTTAACAGTGCTGATGGTATCTACCAGCCCCATAATGAAAAGATGTCCTTTGCTTTCTCCAAGAAACACATTTTTCAGTGTTGTGAACAGGACTGTATCAACACTGCTTTTACTTGAGCACTGAAGCAGCATTTCAGCTTGCTAAATATAGGCAGTGTAGGAAGGCACACCCACGCAAGCACCATTTTTCCACTTCTACTTCAGTCACAACACTCCCCAGTTAGTTATATTTAAATTATGTTGGAGGTGCCCAAAATACTCACATTAAAACAAGCGTGTATTCTCTTCATGCAGCTTGTCAAGACCACCAAGAATTGTATCCCTTGTAATAATGCACAACTTTGCATGTGTTCAGTCATTTAATCCCCCAGTACTCTGCTTGTGCTGACTGGACCCAGCAGATAACAATGCCAAGAGCAAAGAGACAGGGTTTCAGTTTTCAAACACGGGAAACTTAATCCCTAATCTGGATGCTCCAAATTGCCACTTAGACATGTAAATGTCAATTTTATGCACCAAAGTGCCAATTTGGGTGTCCAAATGCCTGACTTGGACATCTCATTAAGGCACCCATTGGGTTATATTGCTTGTTTTACCTATCTGAGTGCACATTACACGCTGTAAGCAATTATGGTCTGTTCCATACAAGTAAATCAATTCATTCAAGCAGCTTTACAGAAGAAAGTGATTTCAGCACAGCAGAAAATATTAAAAACAAGTAGCTGGTCATGTGTCATTGCCACACACCTAGGTCCACTCTCCATTCCCCACCCTCCTGCGCCTGAGAGCCTCCATTTACCGTAATTCCTAAAAAGTGCCGCAATCTGAGCATGGCCATTTGGGACCCCTGCTCCTGCTGCTGCATTGCAATTGGCCTGCTGTGCTCCTTGAGTTCAGTGAATTATTTGGGGCCCTCCTGAGCCAGCAAGGTGGGAGCTGAGCTGTGCCTCATACAGCCAGGTCTGTGGGGGAATCCAGATGCTCCTCGCTCTACACATTCCAGGGCACTAATGGACATCTTAAAATAGGATTCTGGGTGTCATTGTGTCCATCCTCCCTTTCAAAATAGTGTTTAAGTGGCCTTGAGAAAATGAGACTAAATAATACCCACCACACTTTTCCCTGAGATGCCTTAAAATGCTGTAGGCAGAAAAGCACAGGCCAAGGCCACTTTACCCCAACCTTTTCTGAGCCACAATGTCTAATATCTCTTTCACATCACAGCACAGATTGTAAAATGAGGTGCAATTTGCAGCTTTAAGAGGATGAGGAAAAGAGCAGCCAAAAACTGGCAGTGCATTCTCTTAACAGGAAAGGACTGTCCAGTGTGTTATCAGTTTATTTTTTCCCCTCTTTGCCTGACCAAAATGACCATTTCAAAATTTCCGAGGAAATAGAAGAAGCACCTGGAAATTACTCCTGGAATGAGCCCATAATCTTTGTCTGGGGATTTGCTCAGTTTTAATAGGTAATTTCTTTGTCTCGGCTGCTTTCTGCAGGCATGGCATTGTTAAAGCTCTGCTCACACAGTCACCCTCACACAGGGAGTCGACGTGGCAAATGAGAAATATTACCGAGGAAATGCAAGGCTGCTGTCAGTGCCAGGGACACAGCTTTCAGTGCTGCAAACCCTCACAGCTTTGCAATGAAACTGCTCCAGCTCCTGCAGTTATGGGGCATGAATGTCCTCAGCATGGGCAATGCCTTCCAGCCTCTTCTTGGGGTTTGGGAAAGCTTCAGAGTGGGAGATCCCAGCCCACTGTTGATGCCCCCTGAGCTCCCACAGGTGCTTTGAATACCAAACTACATGTGGGCTAAATGTGCTCAGTTCTTGGAGTTCACCATGACACCTAGCTTGCTCCCGCTCTCATAAAGTGGACCTAGCCAACATTCTACCAAATTTTCTGTTGCACTGGGACTGTGGGTCTGGTCCTGGAAAAACACTACGTGTACTAGAAAGTTACTCCTATCCCAAATGGAGTGAGGAAATGAGCCAGACAAGAGGCTGACTGGGCTCCCTCACAGAGAAACCAGCACAGAGACAAAGAATTTGTGTGCAGAGAAGAAAGAAATCTGCAGCCCACAGAATGCAGTAATGATCTCAGTGCATTTTTGGTGAAGGGAACCATGACAATTAGCATCCCTTCATAATATAGTTTCTAGGATTCTTCAGCAAAGTCCCGACAATGACAAGCTGGTACACAGCAAATTATAGCTGTGTATGCATATGAGATTACTTGCTATATACAAGCAATATGAGGGAATATAATATACATATATAAGGGAATATAAGGGATCAAATTCTATGTCCATTCTTGTCAGCCAATAAGTCTTTACGTCACCTAATTTTTATTTCCTGCTACGCAAACCAAAAAAGGAAAATATAGTAAGTGAGGTGCCATTTCCAAGCCCTGTTTTACTTCCTATCCTCCCTCAGAGCTTCAGGGTCTTTGCTCATTAAAATTATTTTCCTTGCATGTGCTCCTCTGGTACACATATGGAATCAATATGATACAAATTATGTGACCTATCAGAACAAACAGTTCAAACTCTCATTATCAGATATTTGTGGCAACCGATTTTTAGGTCAATACTCTGTGAAAGAATAGCTGGAAAACACTATGCTGAAAAATTGAAGCTATTTTAATTTTCTTATGGAAAATTCTTCTAAATATAGAGAGAATATATTTACCTAGGAACCTTTTCTCTACCCAAAACTCCCACCTACTAACATAAAACTGTGGACAGTTTCTTCACTGCAAGTAAACCTGAGATAATTCCTATGCACTGAAATTATGACAGAACACATTGTGTCTTTATTTCCTTCCACTGTCACAGGAAGCATTAAAGAAGTAGAGCCCAGCTGAGGTATTCTGCATAATATGAAAAAATATCAGAAGTCTGCCACTGCTGGGATGGGGAAAGGTGTTCTCCTCCTCTTCAGTATTTTGTATTCAGATGCAGATAACCAGATGGGGCAGGTTACCAAAGGAAGCTGGCGAAGAACACCCATCTTTTGCCAGCTGAAGTATTGACTTTCTGTAAATTTGTTACATTTTGGAGGGACAGTGCAGTAAGAAAGCATGCTTCTTCCTTCAAAATAAGGTTTAAGTTAGAGACCAGTCTCAGGAGTCTTCAATCCCAAAGAAATGGCCATAATCCCTCAGAGAGGCTTTTACACAAAGTTTTATTATGCTCAGATTAGCACTGAACTCTTACAAATAGAGGTCTGAATTTCTTCAAATTTAACTTAGCAGTTCAAGTTTAATTACTAACAAGGCTCATGCTGGCACTTCATGAAGCAATTTAAGAATGTGACATTGTCTGACAGATTTTCTCAAGTACTGTGCAGAATTTGGTAGTTGCTGTTATTTCTGCAAGGCTTGGCTGGGGAAAATGAACACCAGTAGGAAGTGATAATGCAAAATTGGTTTTACAGCAATTTCTAATTCTTTTGAGCTAAACAGGCAGCCAGGGCTTTTAGAAGTTAATGTATAGAAAAGAATGAAATTATACATGGAACATATGTGCAGAGGCTTTCAAACATACAAATGAATGTCAGTCCACATCTCAGGAGCTAGAGCCCTTTTCCCTTTGGAAAAATTGGACTACGCAGTAATATGTTTAAGGCCAAAAATTAGTCATTGGGTAAATTCAATTAAATCCACTTGAAATTGAATTAAAATGATGAAAAACTGCTGAATATAGTTTTTGTAAAAATTAGAGTTGCTCTACAAAAATTAATGAAAAGCTCCATCTTAATCAAGCCGTAGTCCTGTCAGCATCCCTCTTTGTCATTCTCTATTGTCATTTAAATAGCTAATCTTTCTCTTTTCCTTGCCACAGTTTCTACCTTTCATATCAGCTAGAGCTGGTTTACCTCCAAGTTCCATGATAGTTAATTAAAAAGTTAGGAAAACCACCTGATTTAGGTTTCCTGTGGCTGAAGGAAAGCAGATATGCTCATCAGGAAGAGAAAACATACAAATGAGCTATTTTTGTATAGCTATGGAAGATAAAGATTGAAACAGACTCTTAGGTCAAGTAGTTCATCTCTCTACTAGAGCAGACACATTTCCAACAGGAAGAGTTTTTATGTTTTGACTAATCTAGTTTTGAAGATCCCAAGTAATGAAGCTTTCATAACATTGCCAATTTATTCTGATTGATCCTTTCATAAACTGTATCCACAAACTTTTCTCCGTTTTGTTTTTTTTTCTTCTTTTTTTCTTGCTGCAAATACTATAATACAATTTATACTTTATATTATTATTAGTTTAGATAGCAGAAAACAAACTGTGTGAATTATAAACATTGTGTTGGGTGTAAACATGCTTTCGAATGTGATCATTGGAGATTTCTGAGACAGCCATCAACATATGTCACACCCCATAGATCCTTTAGCTTTGCCTTCCATGAATGCCATTGATGTATTCAGAGAGAGCTTTGTCAAGAGAGAACCAATTGCATGAATGATCCAATTAACGTGGATGTCTCCAAGCTTCTGTAGGAAGCTAATCTGTGCTGACCTGCCACAGAGATGCATGGATAAAAATAAAGTTACACACATGCTGACAACATATTGTCCAAGTTACCTTTATCCACAAGCTGGTAAGTTGGTGCCCTCTTTTCAGATAAAAAATTAAGGGAAGGATGCTGGAAGAAGGAACTGAGTCTTTACAATAACAGGAATAGATGTTCTTTAATATTTTTTCCCAAAATTTCAAAAAAAATGTTTTATCTGCTTTAGCTGAAGTTTAATTAAAAATAATAAAATAGAAATAATGTACTTCCTAAAAAATACATAATGCAGAAGATGTTTTGATCCTTTGCTGGCAGAGGGGCAGGGCAAAAATGGGACAGGATTCCTAGGCAGGGGCCAATCTCTCAACTGGGACAGAAAGGATGTGAAAAGTGCTCTGTAATCCCACCAGAAAGTGAACCAGACAGACAGCCCTTGCTCTTCTTCTAACAAATGTAGCAGGAAGTAAAAAGAGACAGCCTGGAGGTGAGATAAGTGTGTGGTGAATACAGGGAGCCCGTGCATGCCCAGACACACACACACACACACCTATCCAGGCTGCCCCTCACAGAGCTGCAATAGCTGCTGGAGGATTCACAACCACTTAGGGAAACACTGGGGATTTTTTCTGTGAGCAACACCCCTTTTTCTTACTTGGCACCTGGTTTGTTTATTTAAACTTGAGTCAGGGACTGTTCTTTGCACGCAGCCTAAATGTACTGTATTTGTGTACTGACTGAGACAGGACTCCCTGGACATTTTTCTCACACTATTAAAGGATAATGATAAAAGCAAGTAAATAGTGCAACTGTCATACTCCCCAAATAAAAATCGAGCCCTTTCACAGGCCTTGCATGTTGTCAGAACTGTGATGTAAGCCTGAAATCCAGAAGTAATTTCCTTATTGTGAAATCGTATTTTTTTTCAGCAATGAAACTGATAAAAACCTGGCTTCAGGGAAATTCCCAGGTTTCTGCCATGCAAGATAATGTCTGCGCAGCACTCAAAATCAGAAAGGGCCAAGTAGTTAATTTACACTGCTCCTACTCACTCCACACCAAAGGATACACACTGATGGCAACTCCCAGATACACTGATACCATTCAGCAAAAAGTCCTGAAAAATTAATGTTTTTTAATGAGGACCATGTGCCTTTAAATAGATGGTCCAGGTCTTTGAAAGTCACAAGAGTGGGCCAAATTGAACATTCCACTCTTTGTAAGTTATACTTTTTTTAGACAGATGTAACAGAATGCACTTTAACATGTGTTAAAGTGCATTCATTATTGCAATGATTTTCAGCTGAGCACTCTTGCTTTTTGTAGCCATGACTTTTCATTTTCAGACACTAAGCCTGCAATTTGCTGCTGATAGAAATAGCAAATTAATGCCTGTTTTCTCTGTACCAATGATCAGTCAGGACAGCTGGAGATAACCCCATGGAATTATTTTGCTTATTTTCAGCATAAATTCCAAGGAAAGCGCTCAAGGAGTTTGGGTCAAGCCCATACTCAGTTATTTTTATCTTTCCCAGCACTGCACAATATCAGCTGTTTTTCCTTGTTTTCTTTCAATTTTCCTTTAAACTCTCACTCTTTTTTTTTATTTGCTCTCTGGCCATAAAACTTTTCTCCCTTTTCAGAGTATATCTTACCAAGCACTTGGTCAGATAAAGTTCAAACATAGCTACTTTTTGTCACAGAGTCACAATGGTCCAGAGATCACACATGTGTGTTATTGTCTTTCCTAAATGTAGCACTGATTCTGAAAAAATCTACATGGGCTCATGTGTTTTGTTCAAATGCATCCTTGTGATTTTTTCCCCTAGAAGTCTTTTATGTATCCAATTGATTTGTTATGCTTCAAAGATATGATTACAAACCCCTGAAAACTAACCAGTGAATATCAGTAATTTGAATCTGTGAAGCACATCAGTCAATACATTCACTCTGAAACCCCCACGACATGCTCATAACAATGCTTCATTTTTATCAGCTTCCTTGCAGATCAATATTTATAGTATCATTCAAACATCTATTATGATAGAACAGTAATGCTCAGGATACAAATAAGAAGGAAAAAAAATAATTAAATGCAGGGCATGCTTTTAACAGCCTGCAGATCTCAGTGAGTTTTGACTCGTTTGCTTTGCTCAGAGTTCAAATTGGAAGGCTCTGGTCCTTTCAGCACAAGAAGAGCTTCCTGAATCAAGATAGCAAACACTTTTCTGATGATTTCAATCACCATGCTCAGGCTGGACTCCTCTGTGGTGCTGGTGGGTAGAGAGAGGTTGCACAGCCACCCAGCTCTTCCTCACCATGTCTGAATTACTGTGACTCTGCAATGGCTCACTCTGGGCCACGATGAGAGGTAAAACTAGACACTCCTTCCCCTCGAAGCCTGGTTATGCCCCCTTCCCTTCATTCTCCTACATCTTAAGATCTCAAAGCCATGTTTAACCATTAAACTACTCACCCTACCGACAGTCCTGCTGCATAGCACAAAGATGAAGGGACAGGGACAGCAATAGGGAGCACAGGACTCAATCCTTCCTCATCTCCCCCCATAACCTCATCACTCCCTCACCCTACCCACTGCAGAGCTCTGGCTTCAGTAAAAGTGGGGAACCTGAACTTTTGTGAGTGCTGTTCTAAATGGATTTTTTTTTTTTCACATTTTCTGCATGTGAAACTTGGGGCCTGGGAATTTTCGGTAGGGAAGATTAAACATTGGCAAAGTTGTGAGTATCCAAATGCAGGCTCTAACAAGAGGAAGTGCCAGGCAACATTAATAGGCTGTGCTAGCAGCCTCGCCTATAGCATATCGCTCTGTTTACTGAGGGGTGATGCATAATTATGATGAGTGATGCAGTCTGCTAACTAGCCAGAGCTGTCAGAACTTGGCTGTCTGTACAGTGACGGAAAGAGTACCATAATAACTTCTAAATGTGACTGATAATGTGGTTTACATTTCTCACATTGTTAGCTCATGCACATTGAGATTTCTGGCTGGTAGGGAATAGGTAATGTTTCTATTACTTTTTGGGCCTGATTTTGTCTCAGTTCTTAACAGTTGGTTTGCTTTGGACGGGTGGTATTAGCAGCATCCTGGCATTCTTTGTGTGTCTGGCACTTTTCTGGTTTTATTCCTGGACACTACACCAAAGATATATACTGGCATGTAGTTCTTACCTTTTACTGAGCCGAGCTAAGCCATCAATGCATGTCTAAAAAGAGACACTTGAAATATTTATAGCTGTTACTGCTAGAGAACAAAAGTAGATGCTCAGAGAGTTTACAGTTACGAGGCAGTGGAAAGAATCCCTATTATTTGACCTCTGATGTGCACACAACTGCAAGCAAATAACTTCAACTGCTCATGGAGTCCATAGATCCCATTTTAACAGCCTTCCATGGGGAAAGATTAAGTGCTTTCAACAGAATTCCCCTATTTTAAGGCAGCTTTAAAAAAAAGGGCTTGTCTTCAGAGTAGTTAGAAGAATTTCAAAGCTGGTCTACCCTTCTCTCTTAACAGAGAAGAGGGATTAGATTTAACTCAGGAAGCCCATGTTCATTGCTCCTGTTAGCAATATGAACATGACAGGAGCTTGGAGAAAAGACACAATACAGCTGACACAGGTGTTCTTCCTTGCTCTGTCCAAGATATGTTTTCAAGACCTGTCTTTCAATACCATTTTTTCACTGAAAAACTTAGAAGCAGACTCCATTCTTTGCTTAAAATAATTTTCAAGACAAGTATTTTCTAGATTTGTGGCATTAAATGTAAATATGCCTGAAGGATGACTCCAGGAAAGCAATGCATTGTTTTTATACACAGATCTGTCAGAGCACAGAAAGGCAGGCACACCAGACTGAAAGTCACCTCAGGGATGCAGTTCCCACCTATCACACATCCTGTGATCCATTTGAAAACTTTGGTTTTCTCTGTGTCTTTAATCAAGAAGCTGTTTCAGAAGCTGTTTGCTGAGTTGGTCAGATACTGTCTTCTGATCCCAAAGTGTGTTCCTGTGGTTGATACCAAGAAAGTCCTTCACCTTGAAAAAAAGTTTTCCTTCCTCATGCTGAACCCATAAATGCATCTGCAAAGCAGCCACCACCATTCTTCGTGTCACTAAGACAAACCATCCAACTGTTTTGGTCTCCTCCTATGAAGCAGATGCTGCTTTTCCCAGTCCTGCTGCCTGCCCTTCCCTGTCCCTGTAGTAGTCAGAAATCATCTCTCCTTATGGCGACCATACAGTGCACAAGGGCTTTGCACAGCTCTGCTTGCGCTTCCCTCTCATTGTTAGAAACACTTCTGCCCTTATATTTGTAGAGTGAATTTGACCCCCCTACTGCTGCATTATGGTAATATTCTGCAGTCCTCTTTTTTGCCCTACAGTCATTTCCAAATTATGAAGTCCTAACGTGCAGCAGAATTGCTATTCCACGATGCACAACCTTGATTTCAAGCCCTTAAATACAATTGTGAGGTCAGTCCAGTTTTTGTGCCAGTTCACTCCTTCTCTCCACTAAGAGTGCCTCCCAGCACTGGCATCAGTAAGTTGGTTTGATATTAGTTAATTTCCTAATAGTCCTGCCAAGCTCATTAATGAAAACAGTGAGCAGAATCAATGCCAGACATTATCCTTGAGGAATTTTGCTAATGACCCTTCTTCAGCCTTATATTTCCCCTTTAACCCTCTCTGTTGCTCTCTCCCTGGAAGCCAGGTCCTACCATTTCTTTTTTTTCCTATGAATCCCCACCATGTTCACTAATCCATAGTTCCCACATGATTGTGCTACCAATATCCTTCCCTGATTAATACAGAAAAGATCTACAATATTATTTTAACAGGGCAAGTCATTGACTAGTCTGGTATGAGCTACTATTTGACAAAATTAATGTACATTTTAATCCCCTTTTTCTTTGATACTTTTAGATACTTTCAAAATCCATGTCGAATCCATGTTATGATCCAGTATTCAGAGTAGATTAACCCAGGTAATTTTCTGCTCTCTAACTCAAAATATCAACACTAGAGGTGCTGCTGGTGGTCACCTGGTGTGATTAGGCATATGCCAGGTTTGTTTGTTTTACTTGTACACAGACAGGGATACATCATGGAAGTTCCAGTCCACTGAGGTGCGATGGAGAGCACCTGTGTCCTCTGCCTCTCTCTCCCCAAGAGACAGACTTTGACAAATTTGTGGCTTCATTTGCAAAAACAGTTTTATTTCTACTTTTCTGCAGCACATCCTGACTTTTTTTTTACACAACACTTGTACTTCTGACCAAGACCACCTTATCCATCCTCCCAAGGCCAAGTACAAGCAGTTATGTTTCACTATTAGGAATCTCCTCTGCCTGTAATTTTATTTCTGGTCCTGGAAGGTCTGCGGGTATCATTCAGAATATTCAAGATAAATTTAGGATTTGGGATTGTGAAAATATGAATGTATGCAATGGCAGATTTGTCTCAGATGTTTGGTCAGTATGAAATTGTGTGAGGAGTTAGAAATGCCAGAAGCAGTTGATACAGATGAAAGATTGACAGGTTTCCTGAACCTGGACTGGCTGTAGGAGGAGGCCAAGTGAGCTGGGGTATTTCAGTGCTGGAGGGGGCAGAGCAGCCATGGGGCCACTGCTCCACAGGCCGAGAGGAAATTGTCACCTGCTCTTCTCCCTGCTCTCTCAACATGCACAGAACCAGCAATGCACTTAGACAAATATAATTAGAGTTTTTCCACAGCCAGCTAGCATGCTTCACCTCTTAATCTTCCCAATTTCTCCCTTAGTAGAAGAGCCAAGGTCCTCTGCTCCAACCTAAAGTTGCAAGTTCAATTTCTCATATGCTGTCAGGAAGCCTTCAGCTATGCAATCATTCTGCTTCCAGTTGTCAGGCAAACACAGTGTATCACATAAGAAGCATCCTGATAATTGATATGCATACACATGTGGGTAAAGAAATAAAACTTTCATTTTTCATGTGTAATTACACACACAGAGGTACATATATAGATATATATGTGGTATTTCTGCTTGTAAAAGGGATTGCTGTAAATTTACTTCAATACACTTTATTTAAGTCTGTCATAATCCTCATAGACTAAATCTGTTTCAAACCACCTCAGAACTCTTTTTTTGTTGTTTTAAGGAGGAAAAATATCCTAGTAAACACTAATTGGCAATGCGTGTCTTATCAGGAATAAAATAGTCCTATTGGGGAATAATTCTTCTCCAAGAAGTTTTTTATAGTCAGGCTAGTAAAAATGAGTTAAATGTAATTTTGGCTCATCCATAATAATCTGTTTATAGCTCTGATGGTTATTTCTGTTTTCCACAGAAGCAATCACTTGCTAGATAGAACAGAACCGTAATCTTAATTTATCGCATACATTTCTCGCTAGAAGCCAGCAGACTGCAATAAATATTCGAGTCGGAACAAAGGTGCAAATAATCAATACATCTGTTCCATTTACACCAATAATGGCACATAGTGAGATTTATGGGCCTCAGTATAAAGGAGGTGCACTACTCTGCTGATTACTCTTCAATCGCTGACATGCATTTGAGTTTCACTTGTGTGTAAATATGACAAGAGACAAACCATTCATGGAAAATGATTGAATGTACAGCCAACACCCTCAACACCCTCTCAGACAGAGGTTTTCCCTCCTTTTTTCTTTTTTTTTAAATGAAATTCTTTTTGTGAAAAAATACCTTGCTTCCCTTCCATGGGAGGAGACTTCAATTAGCTGGCTCCCTGCATTCCCACCCCACAACAAAGACAGCCCTCATTTTAATTCAAACCCAGATGTATTGCTTGCTACTGTAAGGAATCATGGCTCGTGATGGCAAAATTTGCCTCAGCTGTCTAAAATTGCTGAGAACATTAAGGGCTCTATTATCTAAATGCTGATTTGATTATCAATACTTTAATCGGAGAAAAAGAAATACTGTTGCTGCTTGGAAGCTGAGTAAGCTGACTGGAGAAAATTTATGATTAAGAGAGCCCTAAGAGCAGGGATATGCTGAAAGGGAATAAAATTAAGAGCTTGTAAATGAAAGTACTTTTTATAAACTCTCTTTTGACACCGGGTGCTACATTAAAAACCTATCAAAGTCTCTAAAAATTAGGTCAGTAAGAGTCTAAGGCACACTTTGGAGGAATGGAGAACTTGTTCTCCATCTTTTCGTGTACTGTTTGTTTAAGATGTCAGGTCATTTGTTTAAGATGTCAGAAACATTTTCCTTTTGCCACAGAAAGGTAAAGTGCCATAAGGTGAAAAGCCATTTAAGGACGCCAGGCTGACAAGAAGCCACTGAGCATTACGTGTTTACATATGCTTTTACTTTGCGAGCAGCTGGAAAACCACAGTGAATAACTGCTGGTACGAGGATGGCAATGACCAATAGATGTATTCTGTTTAAATGAATAAAATAATTTCTTGTACATCAGGATGACATGATGCACATTGCCAAGGTGCTCGTGGTGCTCCTCCTTCACTTCTTCTAAGGGTAGCCTTCTACTCAGCATTTTCTGAGGTGACTTTCCCTATGTTGTTCCTCCACACTTTAACCTACAAAATTAAGACACTCGTTATTATTAGCTGGTTTTGGAAATCTTGGTCCAAGGCTCAGGGATTCACTGATCCCTGATGCAGAAAGATAAAGCTACACCAAGGTCTGTGGTGGTGCCAGTGACAAAGAGCAGGAGAGCAGGAGCCAGTGCTTTGGCTGAAGTGTGATGCCGTGTCCCAGTGGCAGAACTGAGCGGTGTGAGGTCTGACTGCCAGGGCTGGAAGAAAAATGGAAAGAAGAAATGCAAAATCTTGTCTTCTCTTTCATTGTTTTATTGTCTCAGGTCTGCAAATAAGACTTCCAGGTGTCTTCTCTCTTCTCCCTGGCCGACACACACAGCTCACAAGGTGGGTAGGAGGGAAGCAACTGAACAGCACAGCCTGCAGGCAGATGGTTCAGCAGGCAGATGTACTCTAGCAGCAACTGTAGTCAACTCACACCTGTGCTGTGATCAGCAAAACCTCACCAGGTGACAAGACATGGCTTGGTTATGGCTTGGGTTACAGCCCTAAGGTAACTCAGAAACTTTCAGTATAATCTAACAGTCCATTGAGTAGGAGGCAGGTGCCCAAATTTTCCTTTCATCCAAGCTGTGACACATCTAGGTGTGCACAGCATAGAACTGTAAAGATGCCTCATCATAGTTCTGAGATGATGAGATTCAAAGTCCAGGAAAAGGGGGAGACTGATGGTCCAGTCTTACTGTGGCTTCTTTGAACTCAACAGAGAAAAATAATTATTCAGCTCTTATTTCATCCACTTTCATTAGCTTGGTATACGCACATTGTTACCTGTGATAATTTCCCATTGCTTAAAAAAGCTGGAATAACTATATATAGTGGCATATACTCAGAACTCCAGTAAGAAAACTTATTTAGATGACACTCAAATAGCAGATGTCAGATTTCTTAGCTCCCACAATTTTTTGCTTCTGAAAGAATGTATCATCTCAAAATGAGCATGAGGTTAAAGCTGTATGGGTAACTGGAAAATATGTCTTCACTTAAATTTGAAAGCCTTTGATTTTGCAAAACTGCTTTGAAGGCTTGAGATGGAGACCCTTTATCACTGATGAATCTGGACCCCGCCACTGGGATCCATTCCAAGCAAGCACTCACACACACAGCACACTCACACTCGCAACATGAGACTTCACTGAAAACATGTACTTTAAAAGCCCCAATCTAGAATCTACTCACTCAGATTTTTTTAAAATCCATACCTTTCTGTTTTAACTCTAGGAAGAGCTTGCTTGTATAAATGTCACTACTCTGTGTCCCAAAAGCAAGTAAAAATACTTGCATAAAATGTTTGAAAAATGTTTCACCTCTTGATATAAAACATTATAGAGCTGGTTCATCACTTTCCTGGTTCTTCACAGCAGCAATCAATCCTGGCCATCCAAGTATAACAATGGAAGAAAGTAATCCCATGGCATTGGGAAGCCAGAGGCACAGCTTTAGCTCAGTGCTCAGTCTCAATCTGCCATGGTTTGGCCAGAGATTAGCCTGCCTCTGGTCACAGGTTTGGGAAGCCTGGCATGCCTTTTGGATTAATCGGCTCCCACTGCAGATGTAGCAGGCACCAATCTGGCAACAACAAATTATTTTCTGTGAAGTTATGTGCAGTTCTGCTGTGGGTCCAGCTTGCTCTGCCAGAGCACTTAGACCTCCTTGGAGAAGACCAGGGCCTGAGCCTAATGTGATCTGTGCTGCCTGTGGAGTTGCAAACCAAATTTCTCTGGGATAGCGCATCTGATGATTGCTATCTGCAGAGTTACATGATGGCCAGCTTGATTAATATGAATGTACTGGGATAGAGGAAGAGCCTCCCAGCCTTTGAATATATTTATTCCTGAGTGAAGCAGCATGTCTGACAAGAGCTCTCAGAAATGTAAAGGTTTATTGCCTCATAATGGAATAAAAGGATTAATTTAGAATAGGTCTGTAGCCCCCTGTAAAATATTTCATTTTAATAATTTATACTAATGGAATATATGATCTAGGGGGGATCATATGGGTTGCTCCTGGGCAGTTGTTGACAAGGCATATGTGGCTGGGGAGACCTGGGCTGGACTGTTATTTGCTTGTCCCTAGTGGACTTTTAGGATGTTAAAAAGAGAGCAAGAACAAGCAGCAGACAAAGCCTTTAATTCGTCTACTCTCCATGTCACTGCAGAGTGCTCATCAGACAACAGAGCTGATCAGCTCAGCAGGTTACTAAAACATTCACAAGGAGAAAAAACTTAAGCTTTTATCTCTGTAATAAGTAATGAAACCTAATTTCCCTTTCTAACAAGAAAAAAAATTAGCCTTCTTGTGTGAGCCCAGAAGGGCTCAGTGACAGAAACAATCACAGCTCCAAGAGGCGTGCAGAGATTTAGGGGTCACAGATGCTGTTGTGGGTCTGAGTCTGAGAGCTGTGGCTGAAGCAAGAGAGAGATGTGATAGGTAAGAATTATGCAGGCAGTACAGAAAGAGGGTTGTATCTCTTTCCACACATGTGCTGTAAGTCTGTTATCTCCCTTTATCCATCTGAACTCTGTCTGTGATTGATATTTCTGACATGCAGCCCTGTCCAAAATCTGAGAAAGGACTTCAGGAGCTCAGCATTGCTCAGGGACTCTTAACCGAGAGATTTGCAGAAATTCCTCAGTTCTGTTTCATCTGTCTCTTGTTTTATAAACCCATCTGCTCTCTGACAGTATCACACAGAGCCCGGTGTCTCAGCAAGACATTTCCTTCAACCCTTCTCTGGGACTGCTAAGGCCACATAAGAAAAGGCATCGCATACATATTTTTCAACACTTTCTGTCAGTATCAATAAATCAGAATCAACAGAACTTGTCCTCATTTCTGTTCTTATTAAAAAAAAAAAAAGTCACTCAGAAATTCCTGATTTATTGGTTCTGTATTATCTGACAGTGTAGAAAAACATGGAACTTTGTCCTACCTCTGCCTCATTTTTAAACATCAAAACTTGACCTCTGCTTTCTGCCTACGTCCCCAGCTTTGCTTTTGTTGAGCTGCAAACATTTTTTTTTCATAACAATTTACATATGTAATTACTACAAGTACTTCAGGAATTGTTTGCTAAAGGCTCCATGTAAATACTAATTATCAGTAATTAAAAATCCACAGCTATTAGGAAGATACTGATAGGGAGAAAATACTGCTTAGGAAGCAACTAACATTTGTCTAGGCAAAATTAAACATCAAATAACTTTCTATCTGTGTAATTATATAATATGACTCATCATCTGCTGCATAAATGGAAGTGCAAATGGGAGAAAGGTGTCCCCACACACACACTCACATGCACAACACCCAGCCTGCTCACAAACTGTGCATCTTGAATATTGCAAACCTGCTCTGTGTTGGGAGAAAAGAACATGCAAAGGTCTCACAGTACAGCTGCAGAAATGTAACAGCTGTGTAGAATGTTTTCTATGGCATCCTAAAATCAGGTGTTCCCAGGCTGATGATATGCGAACTTAATTCTCCAGGTGGTAAAATGCACTGGGATTCTCTCCTGTTCTAAGTAAGGAAATTATCCTGCATAAAGATTACAAATAAAATGCAGGAACAACTGACATCCACTCTGATTTTTTTTTACAAAAACATTTTTTACCCTCCTTGATGATTTTGGGTTTGGTTTCTTTTTAACTGCTAATGAATATGTTTCCTTATTAACTGTGGCTCAACATCCATGTACTTGAAGTGGAATTTTGGCCTGTCTACAGATGTCAAAGGGCAGTTTGTCATTGCTGTAAGTGAAATTATATTTTCATTTTAGTGATTTATTACAGATTTCAGCAGGCTTTGAATCAGCCTTAGTCAATCTAAAATTAATCAACTTTCTGAGCCTGGTGGGAAAAATAAGCAGGTAATCTGTGTGCAGTATACAAAAATCCCAAAGTTTGCTCACTGCTCCTGATGGCAGGAGTAAAAACCCATTAAGCAAGCAGACAGGCAAAGGGGCAGCAATTTTACAAGGGGTGCAGAACAGATTTCTGCTCTCTGAGCACAGCTCCATCTCACACAAACCTGTCCCTGTAATGGGGTAGTGGGAATGTGCCTGGACCACAAAGCTGCAGATGGTGCTCAACTTTGATGAGGAAATGGGGCAGCTTTTAAAAGACTCTCATCCCATAATAATGCTCAGTTTTGGGGCTCTCAGTGCCTGCAGCCACATTGTCAAAGGCGGGGAAAAGCCATGCACAACGACAGCTGGACTGAGCTGCCTCCAGAATTCATTTTCAAGTATATTTTTATTCACTTCTGTAGAGTTTATTTTTCCCTTTCTGGCTCTGCCATTTTAGGTAGAGATTGAATTCAGGGAAACACTTCAATTATCTCTGGATCAGGCCCTCAGATTGTATTGTGGCTGAGGCTTTGAAAATTGTTGCTATCGAAACTATTAGTAGACCTGCCTGTGCTATTTTGAACTGGAGTGAAAAGAGCTTGATGGGACAGTGAGCCATTCACAAACCGCAAGTCAGGCAAGAATAACAGGAGTTTCACTGTCAGGTTTTAACTTTCAGCTTTCAAAAGTGTTTCTCAGCCATCCTGTTCCCTCTCAGTGAGCTGCCAGACCCAAACTCCCCTGAGCCTAAGAGCAAGGTGTGGTAGAAAAAAGCTGATGTTTGTGCCAAGTCTGGCTCTCTCTTGGCTTGGTTTGCTCCTGTCAAAAGGACAGCACCAGCTTGGTGCTGGGGGCTTTTCCTTCCTGGGATGTGAGGCTTACACCACACTGGCTCATGGGGCAGCTCCAGTAAAACCCTGGTCTATCTGCCACCAACAGGTGATGAGAGACAAGATAAAAAAAACAGCATCCAACCCCTGTGGCTCTGCAGAAATATCAAGCACAGGAACTCCCTGACATCTGGAAAAGCTTAGCTGTCATGCAGTTCCCTAAAACACAGTTTTCTAGCATCTAAGGAACAGTGGCTTCCTCAAGTCTGCCAGTAACTAATGCTTTGGATCAATATTGTGTTAATTTATAGCATTTCCTCAGTCTTAACTTGGAATTTTTATTCTTCCCCTCCTGCTTTCACTTCTCTTTTTTTTTTTCTCTTTTGCTTCCACAAAGCATGAAATCATTGTTTGTCGAAAGATAATCTGCCTACTGCTATTTCTGTTCATAGCTAATAATATTTTCTTCAGTCTTCTAGATTGCTGGGGAGACGTGTAACTGGATTTGAGATCACTCAACCCCACTGCTGTGCTTGCAGGTTGCAATCAGGTACATGCCAATGAGACTCTCTTGGTCTTTTTTTTTTTTGGTTCATTTCCTGAAAAGGGTAAATGCATCTCCCCAGAGAGAGAGAGAGAGACCTCCCTCCCACCTCCCACCCTGTCCTCCCCCAGCCCAGGCTGGTGTGCTGTGTCTGGGGAACTGCTCCAAAAAACATGGCAAACAAGGCACAGTTTAAGATTTTAGTCACCTATCCACTTCACATTCACCATCTTAGACCTCCTCCCAAATGGATGTGGAGATTCAGAGGATGAAGAAGAGAACTACAAAAGGCAGCCTGCTGTAGATGGTAGAGGGATTCATCTGTGGGGAGCAGAAAGAAGTGCCATCCTCCTCTTGTTCTCTGTCTCACAGGTGAAAACACCAACTAAATGCAACCTAGAGGACCTGAGTTCAAAGCTCCCTCTTGCCTGAGGGAATCAGAACCTGCAGCATTCAGTCACAACTGGGCCAGCAGCATGAGAAGAATTAGAGTTTGGAAGGAAGAGCAATATTTAATCAGCCCTGCTGAAGTAATTTTTAACACCTCATTTGAAGTTATTTCATGTAACATAAAAAAGCATTCATTGCATACATAAACAGTGTATAATGGTGTGTTAGCTGTTAGCATGAGCATAAAAGTTGAGAAGGTCTGGAACCCTGCTTCAGCGTATACAACTCCATGGATAGTTATGATTGACTAAAGGGGAAAAAAAAAAAGCACTCTGGTTCCAAGAACAAGAGTGAGATGAAAGTGCTTGTCATCCTCTGGTGAATGGTGTATCACTGTAATGGCTTCTGAAAAAAAAAATCACCTCTGAGCTCTGCATGACAGTCTCAGCACAGCAGAAATGTGGATTACACAGAAAAAAAGGGAAAAAAACACAAAGGTAGCAAGCTCGGAAAGTTTTATAGTGGCATCCATCACATGCACTACGGGAACTGTAATTACGACTTGTGAAAAGTTACCACCAAGCATCCCTTGGAAAGGGGTTGAGCCCAGAGTGCACTGAGTGCTCATCAGCAGGCCAGGGTGAGATCTTTCCTCCACGACCAAATGTGGGGTCCCCTGTACTTGGTAGGGCAGAACATGGTGCAGATGCTCTTCTCTCCCACCCACTTTTCTTCTTTCATCTGATCCCTTCAGATCACTCAGACATATTCACAGCCCTCCTCCAACTCACCTCTATTTTATTTTGCTTGACTCTAATGTGGAAAGAAAACAGGATTTGAAACCTCAAGGATTGCTTGTTGTCCTCTGATCAGTTTGGGCTGGGATGCCAAGGTGTATCACTTGCAACAGTGGGAAGATCAAAAAGGCACCCCAAAATGTGGAATATTTATTCCTGGGCTGCCATTCAGCTCTCTAAGCATTGCTAAAACTAAACTGGAAAAAAAACAAAATCAGATTTTCAGACGTGATTGTCATTATTTCCAGCTTATTTCTGGACTTTAGAAACATGAGCTCAGCCTTTCCAGTGTCCTCAGATCATCTGCATCTGAGAGAAATGCAGAGACTGGTAAATCCCAGTAAGCAAGAGGCCAGAATTAATGAAGCTAAAAGTGTTTTCAGTCTGATTTTATATTCTACTCAGGATCAGCTTCCTTTGTTTTGGCAAGAAGCAGTATGTGTGTGTGTATGTGTGCCTGTGTGTATTTGTGTACGTTTCTGTGTGTTTACCTTGTGGTGGTTTCACTGGTGGTGGGGATTGCAAATGTGCTTGTTCATTCCTCATGGTTTCTCTGTACAAGACAAATATAATTGATTTAGGAGAAAAGAGGCTTGCCAAGAATAGTAGTAATGGCTTAGTGCTAAGTAAATTTAATGGAATATGCTTTGGCCAACAGCTGCAGCTTTGAGAAGCAGCAATTCACCTTCTCCTAAAAATAATCATGGGAAGTTAAGTAAGTGGCTGAGAAGCTAGTTTACGCACACAGCGGTTTGAGGGCCTGCAGTGCTAGCTAATAGAATCCAGCAGCTATCAAAAATCATGGCCAGCTGAGCTGGTGAGTCCCAGGAGGGTAGAGGAAAAAGGGGGAGAGATAAAAATTCCTAAGGGTGGTTTTCTGTGTAGATTGAATATATACTTTTTTTTATTCTGGGAAAGATAAAATTAAATGAAAGAAGAGACTGCCAGTTTTAGGTATTAAAATATTTAAAGAAAGAGTCATTAATATATTAGTCCAGAAAATACTATTTCATCTAGCAGAGATTAATACATTTCATAGATTCTAGGGCCAGAAAAGGCTATTAGGATCAACTAGATTAGGTTTAATGTGATTCAGGTTTAGTAATAGATGCAGAGACCTGTTCTGCCAGGCAGACAGCAAAGCGTAAGGTCATTCCTGAAGTCCTTAAGAAAAAGCAGAGACAGTCACAGCTCTGCCAACCAATTCTTCAACAGAAGTGAGCAGGGTTTGCTTGGAGACACGATGTTGTTTTAGGAGCAGATCCTGAAGCAGCGAGCTCTGCTCTGCAGGGCTGTTCTGACCCCGGTGCGCTGAGGATCAGAGGGGTCACCTTCCCTGGCATGGAACAGCCGTGCTTTGCTGTGGATTCACAGCATCTGAGCCCAGCTCCCTCTGGCTCTGGGCAGGATTCTCTCCTCTCCTCTCCTCTCTGCCAGCAGCTCCAGGCTGGTTCTTCGGATGTGTTACTGTGGAGAAGACCCCACAAGTGCCCCGGGCCAGCTGCTGCCATTGCCCCTTGCAGACCATGCCACATCTTCTCGCTCTGACCTCTCCAAGGGGCAGTGGGGCTGCAGAGCAGCTGGGCTGGCTTTTCCACATCTCCTTGGAGCAGGCACGGGATGAACCATCGCCACAGGGCTGCTGGGTGGTCTGGCTGCACCCTGCGGCTCCTTGCCGGCAGCAGGAGCAAGCTAGGGGCTTCCAAAGGTGCTTTGTGTAGGAGCTGCCTCAGACGCTGCCCGCTGCTCAGACGGGAAAATAGGACATGAGCCCTTCCCTCTCCTGTGCTCCAGCACCTCCCCCGAGTACTTTTATTTCCACACCAAACTTACACTGCTCACCTGTGGCTTAAGCAGAGGAGTGTGAATGTCTTTCAAATTTACTCTCTAGGTTGCTTGTTTGTTTTCTAAACCTGCCCCTGTTTTGGGAGAATAGAAAAAGACATTTGAAAACACAGCAGCTGGGAAAGATGCCCTCATTAATATGTAAAAAAAAAAAGAAAAAAGTAAATATAAAACCAAAAAGAATCACTTTTATTTTCACCACAAAAGATGTTTCAGCATTTTTTTCTCCCCCTTAAAATCACTACATTTACTATAAAGCCTCCTCTTCTTCCAGGGGTGACAAAAGGTTTCTGTGAAAACCTTTTGTTCCATGCTGGCACACTGGGCTGAAAAACCTGGGCAGGCCCCGAGCTGCAGGTACTGCTGGGCTCCAGGCAGCTTTTCCTCCTTTCACCTTGGGGCAACAGAGAAAAAGGAGACAGTGAGGCCACTTCTGAGCCTTATGTGTTTGCATCTCACCCTTTTAAGAGAGCTCAGGTGACTTTGTTCTGCAGCTTCATTTATATTCTTGTAGCCAATCCCACAGTGGATCTAAAAACCAATCATTCCCATTGATTTCATTGTGAATTTGCCATGTGGAACAACAGTCAGAAGAAAAGATTGCCTTGTAGTTATAAGCATTAAAAAAAACCCCAAACCTCAAAAAACCATGACCAAAAAAAACCCAACAGTAAAAAAGGAACCCAGAACTCCTGTTTGCATTAGATAAGCATCTTGGCATATTAAATCCACCCTTGAGCACTTTCAACTGAAAATTAAAAGAAAACCTCAGTTTTGTCACCAAAGTTAAATATGTTATTATTAGTTGTGGGCATTGTTGATGTTATAATATATCTCATTTCAAATCATAACAGATGAGTGATCTCTAAATAGTTGGTTCAAATGAGAACAATCATGCTTTCCTTTGCAACACAAATCCACATAACTAGCACAACATAAATATAATCACTGACTGATAGAAAAGCTTCAAATACTATTTTAAGCCCTGAAAGTATGGCTGGTGCTCAAATTGACAGCTCAATGCTCTGTCATTTCCCACCACCAATCTCATTATGGAAGTAAACGACTCTATCTTACTTTATCCTGTTCCATACATGATGCACTTAAAAGGAGCTAAAGAATCTAGTAAATGGAAATATATGGTACAATGAACAGTTAAAAATGTCAATTGAATTAGTCATTGTGTGATATCTTTTCAGCATACAATGTGAACACAGATGTTGCCTGTTATAGAGGTTCATGCATACGAGAAACACGAAGTGGAACAAATGAGATTTGAATTTTATTATTCTTTTATGGCATTGCATTACAGATAAGGTGTTGGGGTTTTTTCTTATTAGCTTCTATCTCAACACCTTTAGCAACTCTGAATAATTCAGAGAGTCTTGTCTTCTGTTGTTTTTGCTGTTGTGGTGGTTTCTGTCTCAGAGAAGTGGCCTTTGCAAATGATAGGAAGCTTATCTATCACTGAGTTTAAAAATTATCTTCCAGTTACACAAACAGCACACAAGGAGTATGCTTAAGAGTCTGCTGAGAGCCTTAAACCCAAATCAGCTGCCAGATGCATAGTGACAAATCTATCCCAAGCCCTAAGAGGTGCCAGGATTGCCAAAACTTTGCTTCCCTTTTCATGAGGTTTCTGACACATTCTACTAAGAAGTAAAGTCAGCAGGAGGTCAGTTTGATGGAGTGGGGCTTGGGGAGCTGGTTCCTCACCAACCCTTCGGATCACGTGAGGAGGGACAGGAGGGACTCAGTGCCACCGCACAGCTTCATCACCCTGGTGCTGCCTCCTGGCCTGGTGTTACACCTTTAGCAGCAAAACCCAAGCTGGATACAAAATAGGCGTGAAACCCATCATTCCCAGGACTTCAAAGCAACAGGCGGTATTTCATGTCAAAACAAATAAACAAATGCAGGTAGACAGAAGCTGCTGTGTGTGCTGCATTGCATGGTGCAGGGAGGGGGGATCGTCCCACAAGCTCGTTTCTAGACAGCACAGCTCCTCACAACTTCTTTGTTGGAAAACTTCAGGGACACGGTGTCTTATAAGGATTCCCTCGGGCTCCCAGCCTCTCCCTCACTTCACAATGTGTGGGCAGGATACAGCTGTTCAGCTTCACTGCGTGGTCTTCTCATCCAAACTGTTCACATAATGCAAAAATTACATCCCTCAAGGCACTATGGAAATTCACATCCTAACACGGTTTCAAATGCCTATTTATTTCACAGCCTAGTGCAAATATTACGTCTGCTTCAGTATTCACTGTTTCAAATGATATCGCAGTGTCTCGGATTAAGTATGTGGGATTTCTTTTGTACCTAAAAAGGACAAGGAATTTCTTATTCTTTGCAGAACAACAGGAAATAATGATTTATTTTTTCTTGTTTTAATTATAGTGATGCCTGCCTGCCTGCTTAGCCCACACCCCCCGCCAGGTTCTTTCGTGACATATTCAAACATCAGAAAATTTCTGAATTGCATAAAAGGTCATTCTGGGGGTGCAGCCCAGCTCAACAGAAAGGAGTATTTTAGGTTAAGTGTTGCACGATAGCCTGTTCACCTACTCCAGCAGAGTCCCCATTTGCAGGAGAAACAAAAAAGGTCTCTGCTGCTCTGCTGCTGTACATCATATAAACACAACCTGATATTAAATGTGTATAGACATGGATTTGAGAAGATTCTACCTCAAGCTTTCAGCAATTACATTACTTTGAAAAGTTATGTTTATAGCATCCTTTTCAAGCCTGGGAAGCAAGCACAGAAGGAGGAGCTGAACTCAGGCAGTTTGGGGAACCTCTGTCCAAGACCAGCCCTGACCGGGCTCCTGGTGCAGCCTCGGGTCAGTCATACAAGGACACATCTCCAAAAAAGGGGGCTCCCCATGCTCACATTGAATGCAGATCCTGGATGCACCACACACTGTGTTGGTTAGGGTTTGGGGCAGAAAACATTGTTTGCTGCCAGTTCCGTACATCCTGCTAATCTCTTTTGCTCAAATCAACTTTGAACTTCAGAAATGTTGTCATACACATCCTTTAGTTCAATTCTGGAAGAAAAGGACATTTCACAGGTTATGCAATAAGGAGTTTGGTAAAAAATGTGATTGCAACCCCAGGCTGCATGAAATGGTCAGCAGAGGGCCCTGGCATGGGCATCCTGTGTTAAACACCAGATTTAATTCAATGCATCAGAGTAACAAAAGAAAGAGGATAAGAGGCTGGTATTTTGGCAGCATCTGCCTCTTCAGAGGACAGCAGGTGCTGCCAAAATATTATGCTCTCTTATCTGTTTTCCTCATTGTTTTTGTGATGGAGAGGGATGTTTAAATTCTACAGTTGCAATTGATCTAATGAGCCAAGGCTTCTTCCTTCCCAAACTGATGATTTTCTTGATCTTTCTTTTCCACACACCCTGTCCCCAGATACCCATTTTCCCTTCAAATCTCTCTGTGGCTCCCAAGCCTTAATTAAATCTTGCAAGTTCTTTTCCTGAGGTGTGTTCACCACTGCAGGTTTTGTTTCCATTCTGAGTCTGCCTTTCCTTCAGGCTCCAGCTGTAGTTCAAAGATGTTCTGCTGCTCTTTGCCATCAGCTGCTCACCTGAGCTACCCTTTTATAACAGTTGTAGCTGCTGCCCCCGTGCTCTCTGCACAGCTGCTGCTCACCTCAGCACTCATCAAGAGGTATTGAAGGCAAGGAGTGTGCATGAAACAGTAGCTGTGGGTTAAATCTAAGGTAGGAACCTGGACTTAACAATAAAATGCTCCAAGAAATGGGATTCATGGGAAAACATTAGCTGGGTCAGCTGAGGTGTGCGCAAGGCATTACATCTCTCACAGGCAAAAAGACCTTGTGCAGAGCTGAGGTTTGGATATCTCTATGACTTAAATCCTTAAATCCTCCTCCTGTTTAAATGCCCAAGACAGGAGTTTAAGGCTACAGGAGGCAGCATGGATATTTCTCAATATTGCCTGCCCTGTGATTAAGTCATGGCACAGGAGGATAAGCCAGAGGAAACCCAACCCCAGCACCTGGGGCTAGGACAAGCAGAGGGGGAGCTGACTTCCTGCTTCTGCTCCCTAAATTTTCTAGAGACTAGGACCAAGGCAGAAATTTTCTTCTCTCTTATGACAGCCTTACTAATTTGCCCAGAGTTGTACTTTCCTTTGCTTGCTCTTCAAAGAGCCCCATAACTGTTTCCTACCCTCCTGCAAAGTTTCCTAGCATCAGCATATTATGACAATGTGGTTTTGAATAGTCAGCTCTCTGTAGCAGAGTGGTAGGTGTGTTTTGAGAATGTTTAGTTGAACTAAGGCCTGCAGGGTAGGGGATTTTGGAACTGAGAAGTCTGTGTTTTCGTAACTCCTACCAGGCACAGGTAGGCAGTAGACACCCTCCTCTTGGCCAAGGTGTCAGTACTTACATATACTCTGCAGTATAGCAGAAATAACCTATAAAAGGCTTTGCCAGAACATTTACACATTTTTTGAGGGTATCTTGGATTCTGAACTGTTTCGTTAGAGATCTGCTGGTTCATTGGGTTTGATTGAGGATGACAAAAGGTCTTCTTCCAGACTACACAGAATATCAGGCTTGGCCCTCACCTGTGAGAAGGGAGGAAAGGAGGCTCTAGGCAGACAACTCCATGGGAATACTGAATAAAAGGTGGCACACTCTGGGGAGGATAGCGCTTAAATCAAACCAAGTCAGACTTTAGACAAAAACTTCCCTGCCCTAAAAATCATCAGCCACTTACTGACATCATAAGATAGGATTTGACAAAGCAGCTTCCCTGCTCCAAACCCCAGCAAGGAGAGCAGTTTGTCTGCGGGCTGAGAGCTGCTTTGGCAGTGCTGGGAGCTTCCCTTTTGGCTCCCTTCCCCTGGTGTACCCTGCCCTGTGGTTTTTGGCAGCAGAAATGGTGACTGCAACGCAAGCAGCGGGAATGAACTTTTAAAATGTGGCCACACAGTAGTAGCCACGTTAGCTCTATGTAAGAGAATTTAAAGAGAGGGCCCTCAGTAGCAAAAGATACATTAAGAGGTTCAGGGTATGTACAGTGAGGAAAGAAAAGCAGCCCTGATCTCTCTTTGTCAGCTGCCATGCTGGTAACTGGCTTTGGCAGAGTGGCAGACTGAGTCAGGAGTCCAGGGAACAAGAGAAGCAGATTTCTTTCTGCAGTGTTGAGCTTCTGTGTTTGCAGACTGTCTTGCTAAAGACACAAAGAGAAGAGAGAGATTTTGGCTGTGATAACCTGTATAGCAATTCGAAGCTAAGGGAAGCTAGATTCCCATTCACCTGGGAGAGGGGAGGCAGTTCCAGGGAGCATATGGAGAGCAAATACAGTGCCAGGTTTAAATGGAAGCACACAGGGCATGGAGAGGCAATGAATTGTACAGTAGTGATACCTGCTTTGGAGGGGATAGCACTGGTTTATCACAGTGGCAGACTTTTAACAGTGCTCTGGGCACACCCAGCTCTTCTAAATCCATTCAGCATAGCTACTAACAGAATTACCATAACCTCATTTTCAAGCCAATATTACGTCAGAAACACTCCCTATATGGAGCTCTTTGGAAAATTGGCTCCTATTTTTTGGCAGTAATCGAAAGCTGAGCTGTTAGGAAAATGGGAGCTCTAAATGCTTGGATGACATTTCTCAGCTTTGCCCACAAATAGGAGAACCTGTAAACCACAAAGGCAGTGTCATCAACCATCTTTTAAGGATATCATCAGCAGACAGATTATTTGTTCTTCTATTTTGTCCTGGTGAGAACTATAATACAAAATAAGCAGCAGCAGAGTAACAGACCACAACAGCATCCAGGTTAATACATCCCCTGTTTTAATGCACAGCTGTTTTGTTAACAGAAACAGCCAGATGTGCATGCAGGTAGCAGTAGGTGCAGTGCATGACTGTTCCTTTAAATGAAAGGATCTCCAGGCAGTTATCTCCATCAGATTTTATTATGTGACATAGGATGAACAATTACATACTGTGCAGCTAAGTGAGATTTTAATTGCTGCTGCATTTATGGGTGGTTTATCCTGACCTTTCATAGCCTTAGAAACCAATAACTGGAGCAAAACGAAGTTTACCAGCTCCTCTCAGAAACTAGTCATGTGAGCATAATCAAATCCCAGGCATTACTAAAGCCTGGATTCCTGGGCTGATGAGGAACTGAGAGACTTTCCATGTCAGATGGTGCTGGACAAGCCATGTCTTTTCTTTTTGAGCAAATTTGAGCAAAGGATATAGGGTTTATGGTTAAAGCCAGATCATCACCTGAAGTAAATTACACCAAATTTACAGCTTTCATTGTCTGCATACTTCTTTTATAAGGTGTCATGATATCTTTAATGAAGCATACTTATTCTAAGAAATGTGATGCATCTAAGAATAGTTACGCAGAAATTTTGCTAGATAAATGTCATACTAAAAAGGGATAGCCCTGTCTTACAGAGATACCAAATCTGTGTAAATATTCTCTTAGGCATAGAGATTTATTGAAATCCACACATACCTTAGTAGCAGAGCTGTGAGCAAAACCTGCAGCCTCACCTTTTCTCTCTCTACATTATTATTACCATGGCTTTCAGGAGAGGTGAATGGGATGACAAGGAATGAGAAATGGTATTTTACACAGTTTTCACATTACCATTTTTTTGCTAAAGTCCCACAGCTGTCATTAGGGCTCTAATCCAGAATTTTCTCCATTCCAGAAAACCTGAAATAAGAGTTGTCTCCCATTCATGAGTCTTTTGCATGCCACTGATTTATTGACTTCCATGCTTTGGCAATCAAGTGACATTTTTCAACTTTAATGCATTCAGGAGTCAACCATTTAAAGCCAAAGACTTGAAGAATCACTACCATGAAGCTAACTTTAATGATAATCTCTTTTCACTGTAGCCCTGTTTGTACACACAGCATTGCAATGCTGCCCTATTTCAGCTTATTTCAGTCATGAAGGAAATAAGATACTGTGATTCTCCCTTTTTTCTTTTTCCGAAAGGGAAGGCACACTTGCAAAGTCTGCCTGCAGCAAACCTTGTCTACCTGTGGTCTGCTTCAGAAGAGTGGCTTTTGAAGGCCTCTCCCAGGGTGCCTCAATCCAGACTTGGTGACAGAGCTGCCTACAGCAATAATTACCCATTTTATTTGCCACCCTCAGCTGCAAATGCAAAGGAGCAGACACGCCTCAGATAAAACTCACCGCAAACATTCAGAGAAGGCAATAGCTCTGATCTGACCCACAAAAGAGAGAGACACTGCACATATCTGATGAATTTGCAGGCATCCACACATTGCTCCTTGCAGCTGCACAGCTGTCCTTCACACATGAAAGAAACAGGTCCAGCTACTAAACATCTCTTTCAGCTTTTCCTTCTGTACAGGTTTCTCCAAACCACAGCCCTACGCTATATCGCAGCTGCCTGCCCCAGATCCTCGGCAGTTGTAATCCAACCTGACTCCATGGATTTCAAATGCCTTTTCCACCCACTGGAAAACCCATCAGCAAGTTGAAAGTACTTCCCTCTCCTCCCTCCCCACCTACCATGCAAACACACACAGACACATCCACATACATGGTGAATGGAATGAATCCAAAAAGTTTTTCTCAACTCTGGTAGCAAATTTTTTTTTTTTTTTTACCCCAAACTAGCTTGGAAAGAAAACTTTGAAAGCTTTCCAAAGCAAAAGTTCCTGGGGCAAGAAGGATGAGTGTAAAGAATAGCTAGAGCTTGGTTCTGCAAGAACTTCTAATGTGGAGACCTAAGGCAAACATCCATTTCTCCTTCTCTTCTTTCCCTCCTACATACTAATACTAATACTGAAATACTAATTTGTATTGTACATGTCAGTGCATCATTCTGTCTGACACTTCTCATGTCTGCCAGGTCACTGATGAGGTGGCAGCTTCTGCCAGGGAAGTAGAAATGTGCTGGTCTTACATTTTTGATACTGACTCTCCCACAGTGAGTTGGGGGAAGATACCCATTTTCCATAACTCATGTGGTTCTCTGAGGAACAGCTGGGACAGGCAAAAGAAGCATCTCCCACCTGAGTATAGGGGTGTGAAAACTCCTGGGAAAACCAGAGAGAAAGCTTCCTATCTTGCAGTAATTAGGATAAGAGCATAAAAGCAGAGAGATGAAGAAGGTGAAACCTTTGGTCCCTGTTTTGTCCTTTTGTTGGGCCTTAAAGTGGTTAAACCAAAGAGCTTCTGATTTTCAGAATTGTATGACGGCAGCCCTCTCAGAAAAGACAACATCATTAAAGTGGGAATGATTGCATGACAGGATGGGGAGAAAAGGGGTCAAAAGAACAAAATGTTCTGTTTTGTTTTGCTGAAGAGAAGGTCATCACCAGGGTGGGATTTGATGAGGTCAGTTTGGATAGCCCCAGAAATAGTGCAGCCTTCCACCAAAAGAGTTGCAGCTGGGCTCTGTGAGGTGAACATGTGACAGAGAGTTCAGGGATAGACTGTGAACTTTGGTCACTCCATCATCTACTGCAAATTCAGAGCAGTGGTCTCTGAGCATTTAGTGAGTTCTGTGTGACTCCCTGATCCCCATCCAGGTAGGGGCACATACAGAGCCATTTTCCGAGTTTATGCAGCTCTGGGGCCAGGATGATCCCATGTTGACACGTGAAATGTTCAACAGATGGAGTCTTTCAGTGCTTTTGCAATACAAACCACCATAAGACTATTAATGAGGCACTATCTTTTAAATTAATCTCTCCAGCATAAAGTTGGCGGCAGTGGGCTATAAATACATCTCAGATAACCATATTATCTGAGCATCTTCTGGGCAAACCAAACTCATGCAAAGCTTTTAGCTGATTTCATCATCCCATTGCCTCTTCTTCTTCTGCAAGGCTTTAACACTTCTTGGCATGTAGGCTGCTTTTCTTGCAAAAATTTTGTTGTAGTCAATTTTTTTAATTGCTTTTTCAATTGGATTTGAAAGATGCAAGTGTGATGGAGGAAAAAATGCTCATTTGACTAGATACAGTTGTGTCTAGGTACTAATAATCCCCAAAGACACTTAGATGAATCTTAAATTCATAGATAGGATTTTGATGATGTTGATTTTCTAATTTTTAGATCCATAATGCTCTTAATGCAATGAATAAGTGCAACAATACTTGTGGAAGATGGCCTGTTGGAAGCTCTGGCCATCTGCAAGGCTGGCTTTATCTGTGACTGATTCCTTTCCTTTGTAAGCAACACTGGGATTTCCAGATTCGGCAATTCGTCATCTTCCTTTAAAGTACACACCAAATTTGCAGCATACCATAGGCTGGCTTTATTAGATTAATTAAAGAAACCTATTAATTTCCAAGTAAATGAAAAATATTTTTAATCGCTGCTTGTGAACCACTTAGCACATTAACTTGTCCCTCTGAAATCATTTACTTAAGTGTGCCCTCAGTTTGCTTAATCTATAACTGGTCAATAGTATATTAATATTACAGTCTCATTTCGGATCTAAGCATGTCTGAGCCTATTAAACTGTCACCCTGGATTTACTTGCAGGGAAAAATTATCTGCTTTCAGAGATAGAGGGAGAAAAGTATTAAAGTGAATCAAGCACTAATGAAATTAATCATAATCATCGTAAGTACTTTCAACTGCTGTCACCCAGTGGGAGATGCTGCTACAGGAAAAGTCTTCCAGCTCTATTGTTTTTATGGCTGAGCTGTGGAGCTCTCAGCTTTTGCTTGAGAAAGCTCTCCAAAGAGACTGATAACACTGATGATCATTTAGACTCATTCCCATTTTTTTTAAAATTAAGAATCAGCCTTAGAGACAACCTTGAAATACAAGGCACTTCCTGCAAATCATGTACTAGTGGACTAGTTTAATGTAGGTCAGATCTACCATAGTTTGTGATATAATTCATTCAAACTGTGAGACTCAATCTCTTGCTGTTTACTTTTACGGCATTGCTTGTGAACAAAATAAGTATAATTTACAGGTCTGAGACAATAGGAAACAGCAAGTCAAGAGAAAAATTATCTATGTCCCTGCAGTGTAAGATACATTTAGATATATAGAGCCAGACCCTGAGCTGTGTAAATCAGAATAGGTACATGGTGCATTAAAGCCAATAAAACTATGCAGTTTTATATCAGTGCTGTAAGATCATCCCTTACAGCACTCCTCTTACTTCATGCAAATATTTTATAATCCTTTAATAATACTTGAATTCAAAAACGCCTTTTTTTTTCCTTCTAACTGCTGTAGTGACAAGACACTAATCTGTATCTTGTTTAATACTATGAAACTTTTGAAGGGTTCCCCCACATATCTTCTTTGAATTCTTCAGTTGTCTAAAACTCCAATGTTGTATGGATTAAACCTCTGATGAAGAGGAACACGACAATGGGAAAGACGAAAAATAGCAGCAGATCAAAAGAAGTTATCTCTAAAAACAAATTCAGCGCTATCCACAACTAAGTAACATTTGACATTTAAAAAATATTTGATCAGTGTTTTGGCTTACAGAACTGCTTTAGGGGCACTGTGATGTGTAAATTAAATTCAAATGAAGGTTAAATATAGTTCTCTGAGAAAGACCGCACAGTTTAAATTACCTAATTATTTGGACAAAATCTGTTCTCCTATAATTAAATGTATACAAAAGAATGTGTCTTTTTACTAAGTATATTTGGAGAGGAGATGTTTATCAGGAAATGGTAACTTCCTCTTGAAGATCATAAAGATACTGTCATCACTCAGAGCTGTGTAGGGAAGAAATTTGGTTCATACATTTGTCAGAGCTCGGCTGAGGTTGAATAAAGTGAGACAGAGCACTTCTGTATTTTGCTGTACACAGCCTCGAAGTCCTGATCTTGCAAAGCCTTTTAATACAAGTTTTGCATTAAGTCTTTTTCTAGAGTTCATGCCGTGCAGGAAGGGATACACCCAGACAATATGCCCAGGCAGTGCTCTGGCCATGAAAAGACTTGATAGTTCATCAAATCCATATCTGCTGGAATGCCCAGGTCTGGATTTCTGCCTTGCATCCAGCTCAGGCCCTCTCATTCTGAAAGCGTTCCCAGGCTTTGGAAGAATGACTGCTGGAGTGAGTTACAGCCCATGTGAGTAAGGGGGTGAGAGCCTGGATCACTGAGGTTTGTTTAGTCTATTTTTAAATGTGTTGAGTGAGGGGGTTTTACCATCTTTCTGTGGGAGACTCCTCCCGAGCCCAGCAGATGTCAACAGCAGGATATCTTTTGCATGATACTGGGTATGAACTTTCTCTTCACCTTGTCCATTCCTCTGTTATTTTTTTTCACTTGTGTATGTTCGTTAATATTTACACCCTTTAATATTTTTTTCTCCAGAGCCATTGCTCAGTCCCACAAACTGTAGTTCTTTCATTCTATTTTTGGTGTCACTCCATCTGCCTCTTTTCTGATTTAGGAGGACACCCTTCACACCATTTTCTGCCACCCCCCAGTTTGCCAGTTCTGTTCAAATCTGTTGTGTGTGGCTGGCAGACAGAAATTTCAGCCTTGCTTAGGGCTCAGAGCTCTATGCCATCAATTTAATACTGCAATACAGGTACAATACACTTGGATTGTTCAATTACTGCTCATGAACCAAAATCTCACTCTCCAAAGGGCTGGAAATTAACTCTGCACAGTATGCCTAAGCTTCACAATGCTATTCCCTGCAGTAAAGATGTGATATGGAATAGAGCCCTGAAAAAGAAAATAATAAGCAAGCTCATGTTGCTTAATATTCTGAATTTTCCAATATGTACCTGGAATTATGCAAATTTTCTGTGGTTTCCCAGGCTGGAAAAGTAGCATCACTCTGCATGTCTGGTCCCCAGTCATAATACCTGTCATAATTATATTAGGGAAGAAATTGCATGCTCATTAGAAAAAGCACACTGGTGCACAAAACTTTTGTCTGGGGGGCCCAGAGCATCTGAACTGCATGTGGGAAGGATGTTTGGATTTCACATGTGTCAAGAAGAGATTTTTCAAAGTGAGTGGGAAATTAAAGTCAGCTCATCAAACTTTCCCACAAATTATTGTACAATCCACTCTTTTCATTCAAATTCATTCTGCAGAACATGAGCTTACTTAAAGAAAAAGGAAGAGGAAAAAGAGGGGGGAAAAAAAGGATTTATTGCTAACAGTCATAAAAGGAAACCATAAATCTACCAGGGCCATGTAGCGAGTCTAATAGTGAGTAAGAACAAATGTAATCAATATGAATGTATTCATTTCTTCTCTCTCAGCCACAATCAATATGCATGGTATCTCAATGTTGAATAGGAAGGCACAGCTTTTGCCCCAGTGAGTTTAAAATAATTCAACAAAACTCCTGCTGAGTTTTGATTGAATAATAAGTTTGGCTCTAGCTAGAGAAAATGTGCAGACAAGCAATATGCTTACAGGGAGCAAAACTGGGAGCCAGCAATTCTAGGAAAGGGATGGGTTCAGGAAGACAGGGGAAGAACAGAGAGGTAAGGGGTGACTTTGAGGAAGAAAGGGAGAAGAGCTGCAGTTATTTCTGTGGGTGGTGGCAAACATCCCTTTTGAAGAACAGAAGGGAAGTTGGCCCCAACCTTGGTGCAGCATATTCCCATTATTCATTTACCATGTCATTCTTAATTGTCTCCACAGCTCCTGTCCCATGGCTACAAATGCCCTGAGGGCATGAAGCAGCACCACCAGAGCTGCCAAAGCAGAGGAGGAGGAGGCACAGAGCCCACGGAAATCTGGAAGTGGACTGGCTCCCAGCCTCACACCCCAGGCAAATATCTTTGTACAGGGGAGGCACGGACAGGGCAGAGGAGGCCTCCACTTTGCTTCCTGCCACTAAGACTGATGAACCAGCAGCCTGTTGCATTCTCCACTGACTTTAATTTGCAAATAGCCTCAAAGCATTGCAGAAAACAGCATGGGAATTTCTTTTTAATGATGGTAACAAAGATTAGGCTGTCTGTGTAAAGCCTGCAGTGTAATTGCTAAACAACCAAAGAGTACACAAGGTGTCATGTAGGAACAAAGAGGTCACCCTGAGAAGAGAGGGAATGAAAGCAGAGAGAAGCATTCATATTCAGTGAAAAAACTTCTGCACTGTCAGGCATGGACGTTCAACCTATCCGGGCACTAATAAAAACCCTAACAAATAAATAGAACTATTTCACATGCTCTTGAATTTACCTCCCAGAGCAGCTGCTGTGTTCTTTAATCACACAAACAGGCAACCTGGAAACAGTTCAAAGGGCAGTTAGGTATCGAACTTTCACTGAAATTTAGGGGTGCTGGCCATTTAGCTATTTCTGTGTTGAAGGCCCACAAACAAGCATGCATTTCTCTGTGCCAATATTTCTCAAAAGCCTCTCTCTTTTCCTGGGGAGAACCTGAAAAACGCCTCTCAATGAGATCTCCAGAACTAATTATCATACACGGCTTACCTATTCACTTTCCAGGCTGGTGATATTATAGTTATTATGCAGTGTCCTGTCACGCCTTCAGTTCATAGACTTCTAACGAGAAGATCTAATTCTTTCCCTGACTGGTTGGGAGGCTTGGCCAGTGGTGCTGTGTAAATGAAGAAGATGGTTATTATTATTATTATGATTATGTTTCATTAGTAATAACAAGAAACTGTGGTCAGTTATGGCATATATACAGGAAATGGGAGAAAATACCTACTTAAAGAGAAGGTTAAGTAGGAACTGGTGCTTTTCATCAAATGAGGAGAGAGATTTGCATGTTAAACAGAACATGATGATCTTGGCAAAAAAATCCCTACTATCATTAACTCAATTTTTAAAATTATTTAATTTTGCTATGCATTTTAGCCCGAGGAACACTGTCTTCCTGCAAGCATGCAGGCAAGGTCATGAATTCCTCATGGAAATACTTGGAGGAAGGGAAGGGTGAGCACATAAATTGGGTGATTCGTATTCCAATGAGAACTGCACTACCCTGGGTAAGAGGAGGGTTCAAGGAGAGAGTTCCTTTCCTGTGCCAATGGCTAAGGAAGCAAGTAAAATACTAGGCACGTTAAGGATAATCTTTTCCTACTGAGTGAAGAAACTGAAGAAAACAACAGCAAACATGGAAAATTAAGCACGTATTATATCTGTTTTTTGTTTTCCATTTCTGACATTCATTCAAAACTCTCACCAGGATCCATCTATACCCCAAAATATTTCTGTGGAACTGTTTTTCCAGGAAAAAACAGGAAGCTCATTAGCTTCCTTTAGAAGATAGAATTCTGCACCTCAATATAAGCCTAAAAATCCCCACATATTATATCATGTACTGGAAGGTAATTTTTTGCAAAAATTTGCAATAGTTGATACATTTCCAATATTTTTGTTTGCTCACAGTCTATTCATGGGAAACCTCGGGTATCTGAACAGGGAAACAATTCTGCTTCATGTCATCTGCAAAGCCTTGAAGGAAAATCAGGGGAAGCAGAGGAATAGGAAGATAAACCTTACAAGGAGTAGCAAAAACAGCATAGGAATTTTTTAATTAGTCAGACAAATGAAAACATATAATAAAAGAGACACTAGATACACTTTCCTCTTATTTTTACAACTGGCTATAGCTTTAACCTTATCAATTCAGAGCTTGTACAATGGCATCTGCACAAACATCTGTAGCTCCCCTGTGTAAAACACGCTGGATACAGCGCTGAATTTGTTTGAACTTGCTTTCACAGGCAGCATGGTCTAACAAAGAATGGTTAATGATTTCTGCTGAATAATAGAAAGCTTCAGACACATAGCAATGCAGGGTGATCCTTACCCTCCCTTTGTCCAGGCAGACACCTTAAACCTTGTACAACCTAGAATCTCATTTGGGGGATGGTTTGGGGACCATATAGGAGTGATAGTAAAGAGAAATCTTCATGTGTTTTGCCTCGCTGTGGAGTAGACCATGTGGATTATCATTTTATTTACATTTACTCGTCTCTGAGTATTTGTGTTTAAAAGGCCTAATATGCCCTGTACTAAAAGATTACATGTTATTGGCTTGGTGCTCATCAACTTGAAATTGATGTTGGGAGGCATCCTAGTGTACTAAATTTAATAGTTTGTATATAGGGTAACACCCAATAAAAGTCCCCAAAACCCAATAAAGTTGTACATTATACAATTTCTCTGCTGCCTCTATTTTTTTGGTTTTGTTTCTTTGTTGGGGTTTTTTTGGTAGGGTTTTTTTGGTTTTTTCTTTTAGTGCAGAGAAAAGGTAGAACATTTCTGTACTTGGTTAGGACCTGTTAGTGGAGATTTATTGCCAGAGGTTGCACTCTGTATTTGGTATTAACCTCTTAGATCACAGCAAGCAGCTTTTGAAGTTGGCTGGGGACTGAAGAAAAGTTCTTCTCCAGGGGAAACACCATGCCTGCCTCTTTCCAAGGGGAGGCTGAGGGCACAGAGGGCAGTGGGAAGGTCACTCTGCTCTGCCTGCCACATCATGCAGTAAATATTAACTGGAGATGATTATTGAATACAAAGAGTTCTTACAAGCCTTACAGCTTGTATGTATCTCATTAGATAACTAAAGAAAAGCAGGGTTAGGAAAGAATGACTCTGCCAGACGAAATCTCATCTGTTTCATTCCTAGCTTGTTGCAAAGAAAATGAAATTATTTAAGGGCTTTATCTGATTTAGGGCCTTAGTTTTGCCTCCCCTTCTGGTTCCCAGTAGCCCTGTTCCTGGAACCACTCTGCCAAGTCCCCCACCAGCAACAACTGTTTTTTCTCCCACTGGCATCAGTGCTTTCCCAATGGGAGTGCCACCTCTGCCAGGAGGGGACAACAGAGAAACTCCCTTTGGTGCCACCTGCCAGGTGAGAGGAGTCTTGTACACTCTTTCCCACAGGATAAAACCTGGCTGCTGCAGCTGGACCTGAAAGAGAAAATTAAGCTTCTGGGGTTTCTATTTCCCTGATTTAATTTCCCTATAAAAACGAAAAGAGAAAGACAAAAGAGAAATGTGTTCAGTAAAAGAGGTTGGAATCTGACCATGGACTTCATACCAGAACACAGTCTTTCCAAATAGATCTGCAGCTTTTTTCCTACCATTATTAATTTAAGGGCAAATTAACAAAATTCACATCTTAGTGCAGTTCTGGTAATGAATGTGCAGAAAAATGGAGTTTAATTGACAACTCTTCTAATTATATTACTTTAAATGCTGAAACAAATAATCAAAGAAAGTATTTATAACAATCTAGACGATAAGAAGGAGATGAGTTACAGCCAGCATGGATTTGTCAAGAACAAATTGTGCCACACCAATATCATTTCCTTCCCCCAAAGGATAATAGACCTTGCAGACACAGAAACAGTAGCTGTGATATATCTCAAACCCAGTAAGTTTTCTGACACTGTCTCGTATAACATTCTGATAAATAAGAGACGAGAATGTGGACTAGGAGAAACCTATTAGAATGTGCAAAACTGGTTAGAAAACCATATTGAAGAGAATGATTATTCACCGTTCACTGTCAAAGGCTCTGAGTTCCACAGAGGTTTCTCTTGGCCTCATACCATTCATTGCTAACGAACTGGAGGACAGAAGAGATTGTGGTGTTATTAAATTGTGCATTGTCTGTTTCAGGAAAGGACTAGTGTTCCAGAATTGGAAAAATAGGATGCAAATCAAACACAGCAACTATTCTGTCATACAATGACCCAGCAGTAGAAACCAGGAATAACTGACTTGATACTACAGCTTCCTAAGTAAGGATCTATGTGTTACAGTTAGTCAGAACTTAAACAGAAGGATGGAAGAATATTTTTTCCCCTTTACTCAACTTGTGTAAGGCCTCAGATCATTTCATCCAACTAGGTTTTGGCCACTTAACTTTAGGGAACGTGTAGGCCAATGAGATCCAAAGAACAGCAACAGAAATAACCAAAAATCTGGGTATCTCTCAGAAAGAACTGGAGAGAAAGACATTGATGCGAAACACTGCAATGGTCTTTGTAAGTGATTGTTGTAAAGAGAAAGGAGACAGTCTCTTCCCTGTGACCATGGTGAAGAGAAGAAAAAAATGGTCTATAATTTAGGGAGAGTGTATAAGGTTAGACAGTGGAAAAAGCTTTCCAGTGTTACAGAGTCAAACAATGGAATAGGTTCCTTGGGCTGCTGTGGAGTCTCCACCACCGAGAGAAGATCCATGTACAACTTGATGTTGTCCTGGAGTAGGGAATGGAGTAGATAACTTCTAGAAACTTCCTTCCTAGTCACTTTTGTATAACCCATGAATTCTATGAATACCACAGCCTAGTCATGTTTAATAAATTAAATTGTAAGGGAGAAAAAAATTCCTCTAAATCCAGAGCTAGGTCTGAAAACACCAAATAGGCCATTAATTTACTTTCACTCCCTAAGGAGATTTTATTGCCACAAAGACTAACATACCAGAAGCCTCTTCTAATAGTTAAGTAACTACAACACACTGGCAGGTCCTTTGATTCATATTCTGGAAGAAATTGTTCATGTTTATAGCAAATTAGTTGCATTAGGTTAGGTCAACCTTCTGAGCTCTACATATCTCCAAAATGTCTCTAAATCTTCATATGTCTTAGCAAGGAAAAACAAAACTCCGGACTGGTGTTGAAGGGCACTTTTGAGTTATTTTCATCCTATTCCTGTGCTTACTGCTTTAATGAAGACTGAAGACAGAGATGATGCACACAAGTTGCGTGTGACCTCAGCTAATCAGAGAACAACACAAACTGTGCCCATTATCAGTGTCAGACATCCATATTTTATGTAAAGCAGAAAGCACTTTATCTATAAGTTGATGGAAGGGACCCTGAGGGTTTTCCTTTCTATACCATTAGTACAACAGAGAGAAAGAGAAACTTTCTAATTAAAATCTTCCTAAGAAAGTGTGGTTTCAAAGAAAGGAATAATTATTGCTGTAAAATGTCATACCAGTAAAGCAATCCAAGTTATCAACCAGGGTTTTAATTTTCTTTTTGCATCACTGAGCAGATTCCATAATACATTTCCATATAAATGCCTAGGTTTCATTCTTTTTCACTTGGGTTCACTGTGGTGTTTTAAGGGAATGAGTCCTCTTGCTCATTTTGATGAACAAAACCTGGTGGAGGGAAACAAAATCCACCCACTACTTTCTGTCTGGAGTGAAACTAAGCAATTCACTCGATGAGTTTGAGCTTCAGAGACAATAAGGTCTGAATGAACAGCCTTTGTCAAAGCCTGTACCCCAGCAGTTCATGGGGTTCACACAAGCCACATTTGTTCAGAGCAGTCCCAAGGGGACAATGAAAGCCCTGTTTTACTACCACACGGTATAAAGTAGTATCAAATAATGAATCCAAGCATTTCCCTTCTGAACTCAGCCCAAAGCACTCTAAAAGTTTTCTAATATAAAATAATATACCATGAAGTGGAAATCTTTCTGATATTTTGTCATTTTAAGATGTGGTAATATATTTTCCCTGGGAAAATATAACTCTGTGTTCATTGTGTGCTTTTTTTGTTTTCTGTTTAATCTGTGATGCATATCTGAATGGAATTTTTGCCTGTAATTCTATAAAATTTTCTCTGAACCACTGCTTATGCTCTGCTGATCACAACTCTGGTTTAAGGATTGGCTCTTATTTTTCAATCTTCTCTTCACTGCCCTTTTGCACACTTAGAATATGGGGAGTAAGAGGGAAAAATTTTGCACATTTAACACTTTGTTTCCCATGGACTATTGGATCTTGCTATCTCACTTGAACAAACAGGAAATCATACTGCTGGAGCAACAGATTTAGTAAATCTGATAGACAGACAGAGGTGCATGGATCGATATTTTTACTCTTCAAAGGTTTTTAGATTTATCTACTATGTTTCAGATGTGACAGTTATGGCAAATGTTATAAAAGAACAAGGGATAATGTTTTTAAACTAAGAGGGCAGGTTTGGATTGGATATTAAAAAGAAATTCTTTACTGTGAGGGTGATGAAGCACTGGTACAGGTGGCTCAGAGATGTTGTGGATGCTCCATCCCTGGAAGAACTCAAGGCCAGGTTGGATGGCACCCTGAACAACTTGGTGTAGTGGAAAGTGTCCCTGCCCCTGGTGGGGGATTGGAATTAGATGATCTTTAACGTCCCTTGCAACACAAACCATTCTGTGATTCTATGAAGAAGGAGGCTTGATCCTCAGCTGGTGTACATTTATTTAACTATGAAATCCTGAGCTATGGTTTACATACCTGTATGTCAGGCCAGACTTAATCATGGCTCTAGACCATCACCTCTGGCCATTGCCCTCCCATGGTCATTGGTTCTAATTACACTGATCGAAGAAGCCTCGTCATTTAATTCATCTTCTGCCAAAAATGGCTTAACTTCTTTTTAGTCCAAATGAAGTCTAAATTAATTTCCAAAAGTGGTTTTAAAGCAAAAATTATGACAACTACACCAAAGCTAAATTGGGCCTTGTACTTACAATCACTTAGCATCTTATCAGGTGCAAAAGTGTATTATTACATCAGCAGCTAAGAAGACAGTGCTCCTTGTCTAAGTTCACAGTCTATTGAAGCTACCTTTATTGGGACATTTTAAAAGCTCAAAAACCATAGGGATAGTCCATGCTTCATCCATGCTTTAATAAGGCAAGGGTGGAGAAGCAATATTTAAAGGATTTCACAGAAGAAGTGACTGGACTTGTAGCTGCTCTGTGTCTTAACAACAGAGCCCCTGCACAGGCTGCCGTCCTTGCAAGGTGAAGGTAAGAAAGTGCATGAGGTAAAGATTGACAGGCAAAGCAATGTCAGAAAGGTGTGAGCTTAAAGCAGGACATTCAGTGTTCTGAGTTAATGCCTGGGAGCTCCTAACTCCTTTCTGCATGGGACAAGAGGAAACCAGATGTCTGAAGTACCCTGCCAGAAGAAAACTAAGAATATCTGGAGTCCCTCTGCCTTTGAAGTAAACATGACTTTAAACATGAATACATAAAACAGAGCACAGCTATTTGTAGAAAATCAAATGTAAATGAAATGGGATGAGCTTCCATGAAATAGCAAGAAAACAAAGAAGGCAAAGCAAACAAACAGGAATGTAAGGAAAGCACAGTCAGCATTTGTAATATGATCATTAACCATGCTTTCTACTTCTGAATGCCCTTTATTTGTTGGCCTCACAGTCTGCAAACATTAAGGATTTGTCTACAGAGAGGCTGTGGTAGTAGATGATTTATTTATTGTGCTGTCATTTTTGTCTCTGCTTATCCTTCTGCAGTGTCAAGTCTGTTTACACTCTGTGTGACTGTAGTGTGCTGTGGCATGTGTGTGTGGATGTGGAATCAAACCAGAACTGTTCCAGGGCAGGCCCATTCATCAGCAAATGTGCTCTGTCTACACAGCTCACACAGGAGCCCCACACCCAGCACTGGCACCCTGCAAACCCTGCAGATCCAGCAAGGACAAATTCCAGGCACTCATCACCACCAGCACCAGCTCCTGCTCCATCCATGGGTTCATTGAGACCATTTCTCATGAGCATCCACTGAGCTGCATGGGAAAGATCCATCTAAAACCCTCCCCACTGGAAGCAACCAAGTTCTGTAAGTCTTTGGGTCTTTTGAAAAATCTGGGCTCAGTGCCTGACATTGTGGCTTTGATATGGCTGGGATACACACCCGGGGAGTTATCCTAGCTTTTACTTCCCCACTAAAAAATTTAAAAAAAAAAAAAAATGTTATTTAGTAACACCTGAGCATTAGGAGCTACCACAAGGATTACTCACACTCAACAGTGATCTAGAAAAGAATATTTTTTAAGTGATACCAAAAGAAAATTACTTCTTTTCTTTGTACTGGCCTTTTTCTCTCTCTTTTTGTGGCGAATTTAGTGTCTGTGAGAAGTGCTTGGAAATCCTGTTTTCTTAGAAAGCAAGAGGAGGAAATCAAGTGTTGCTGTAGTGGTACAGTCAATCCCAACATGTTGCAAAAGCCTTGTCACTTTACATTACACACCCTGATGAGATACAGGTTGAGAGATCTGTGTCTAAATGGTTTCATGGTGGTAAGAGGGTCACACATGAAAGTAGCCCCTTTCCCTGCAAGGTGGCATGTTTTCCCAGGGGATAATCAGTATTTTCTTCCTGAAACAGTTAGTGGATCTCTCCACTTAACAGCCTGTCACACACAGGAAAGGCCAGGGACACATTTTTTAGATTTGATTGTTTTGAGAGCTCAGAGAAAATTGTGGGGACTAGGAGCAGCATGGGGACCAGTACTTTGATGTTTCCGTCCTGCTACTACCTTTATATTTGTGCTTTCTCGCCAAAACTGATGGATTCATTATGCTGTAACACCTGCTTTAGGCATTTTGCAGCTGCCATGGCAGAAAATGTACATATATTACATTGTCACTGAACTAACTGAGCTCTCACTTGCTGCTTCCTTCCCACACAACAGAATATGACAGACCTGTTTTCCCCAGCACGTTTCTTACACAGAGATGGTGTTTTGTTAATAAGCCAAGCCCAGTATTTTAACAACTGCAAGGTGAAAGGTTGAAGCAGTAATATGCCTTAAGGTCATGTGGCACACGGTCATATTTTAATTACCACTGCCCGAGGCTATCTCCACAGGTATGTTTCCTTCCTGCATAAAACATGAACCTGGGAGTGATTTCAAAACACATTGTCAAATAGTCTGTGTCTCCAACAGGATGTACACAGTATCAGACTTTAATCCAAAGGCAAATTTTATTTCAGTGTTTTATCTTGAAGGCTCAGAAAGGCAAGAGAAAGAAACACTTTTCTATTGGTAAACTAATAATGTTTAGTAACACAAGGTGTATCATATGTTCTAGAGATCTTTCATTTCCTTAATAAATACCCAAGCACAGCAAGCTCTCAACACCAATATCCTTTCAATAAAAGGTAACCTTATATGGTCACTACATGATACATGATTTATAAGATGTCATGTTAAAGTAAACTCAAACTCACCAAACACACTAAGGAAAGGAAATGTTTGTCTGTCTCCATATGGTGTTTTCATGTTTCTATTAAAACCAGACTATTCAAACACTGTGGGTACCAGCACAACTTTTAGCTCTAAAGGAAGGATAAAGAGAGTCTTATCTATAACATCTGTATCAATAGCATAAAAATTGCTGGCAACACATGAATGTGATTAAAACACTTAGGGTCATCTTACTGTTGAGGATTAAAAGACATTTCTCCCACAGACTGGTTTGCTCAAAGAGCCGTCACAAAAGTGAATCATTGAAACCCTTTGCTAGTCAAATACCACAGAAAAAGGAAGAGGGATAATTGAACTGCAAAGACCATTTATTTTGAAGTAACCTCCTTTAAAGTAGGATGTAGCATTGCAGAGGGTGAAACCTAATCTTCACTATAATACTTGATACTTGAATCCCAGGTCCAGATTTTTGTCAAGTCATGCTATTCTGACTGAAGATCTTACACTGTATCTGCAAACATCTTCAATCTACAAATTTATCATGAACCTTAAATAAATAAAAAGTTCCTCATTTATTATGGACGACCATAAAAAAAATCTAGGACGCTGAAATAATTTCTCACTGGCTGTTGCCCCATTCTCCCTGCCAGGTGGATCCTAGCAGGCACACTCCTACAACAGACTACTCCAGGGAATCCCAAGCTCAGCCGCTGCCAGGCTCCACCCAGGCATCAGCAAAAGAAACCTGATGTAAACAGGAAGTACCTGAATTATAATTTTTCTTCCCTACAGAGGGCAACCCTTCACCACTTCAGGGAGCAGGGGCTACCACATGTCTGGGTTCAGGCCCAGGAACACACTGCATCCCCTCAGCATAATGAAATCAAAGAGAGGTACAGATTTCAATGCATGTCACAGCAGGCCAGTGCATTTGCTCGGTAGTGTGCTGCACAAAGCTCACATAGTTGCTTTTTAAGTTATTTTTAAATCTGCTGCCAAACCATACTGCTGTAAAGCCCAGCTGATCTGAGGACCCGCAATAAACTCAGTGATGTACAAGACCTTATAGGGGAGGGCTCATCGCCTGCATTTTCAAGATGATCTTTTCACTGCACATAAAGTTACCTTCATGCTTTGAAGTATTTCACTTTGCTTGGATATTAATGTATTTACCATGTACTTTTGACTCAACAAGAGTTTTGGTTCATTCACTTCTATGATCATTAGCCTTATGCATCAATGATTATTTCTCCTTTATTAACGCAAGTGCCTTCAAGAACTCGTGCTAATGAGAATGGCAAAGACCCAGAAAACACTCTCAATTCTTTGAACCTCGCTCACATCATATTACAAAGCTAATAATGTCACTACTCTGGTTTATAAGTATTACAACCTCTAGAACCAGTATTACTCAATGACTTGAGCACTTCCCCTCCTTCTCTCCCTCTGTTAAAAGCTATAGCACACAGCAGGTTTCCTTTGAGTTGCAAACACCATCCATGGGTCTTGTGTATAATGCTCCAGATGGTTTCCATTTAACTTTCTAACTGCCCAGTCAGAGCTACCAATGGAGCAAAAAAACCTCTTTTATCACTCCCCCCTACAGGACACAGGTATGAGAGCTAAGTATTGGTACATGAGGGACTGAGGAACATCTTCCTGACTGCAGCAGGCACAGTGTTCCCAGCTGCTTTCTTATCAGGTTGAGGAACTTCCACTCAGCTTTTCAGCTCCTATAACTTTCCTGGGCTGTAACTTCGGGATTGCATGTGGAAAACTCTGACCTTTGCTGCCATGGTGGATTTTATCACAGAGAGAAGACATGGGCTTCTTCCTGCTAGAGCAATATTCTGACCACAAGCCCACCCTCCCTCTGAGCTGGTCAGTAAAGTCTGTTCCTCCATCATGGCAATGCTCCTTATGCTGGAGACAAAGCTGCTGTTGGCTTGTTTAGATCTCAGCCTTCACCAGTCACAGACTGAAAAATAGAGAACCCTAATCCCTGCAACATCCCTCTGGTATCCCATCCAATGCAAAGCAGATGTGTCTACTCCACAGAGCAAGGCAACAGCATGATATCCAGAGGTCTTCCACCTCATCTGAGATGAGGAAGAGACTTGGCTTACATCACACTCACGTTGTGGGTGTTAGAGAAGAGGAAAAGAGGGGTTTGGGGGTGCCTCCCACATATGCAGTAGAAGCAAAGAGGAAAAGTGGTAGAAATCTGTAAAGATACTCTTTCTGCAAGAGGAAACTAGAACAAGCTGAGGAAAGAAACTCCTTCCTACTGTTTCTCTTCAGAATGATGGCAGCCTGACTGCCAACACCTGACCTAGCCTCAGTCAAGTGGCAGAAATTTGCCACTAATGAAGATTGAGGCCCTTAGTTTTCCTGATGATGGTTTGTGTAAAAGGATGCACCAGGAACGAGCATACATTCTGCCACATTAACACTGAAATTTCTGTAGCTGGGTGGACCTGGGCCTGCCTCAATTGCCAGGACAATTTCTCAGTTAATTGCTGCGACAATGGTGAGGCACTGCCATGGGTTGCCCAGAGAAGCTGTGGATGCCCCATCACTGGGCATGTTCAAGGTAAGGCTAGGTGGGAATTTGAGCAACCTGATCTCGTGAAAGGTGTCCCTGACCCTGGCAGGGGGGTTGGAACAAGATGATCTTTGAGGTGCCTTCCAACCCAAACCATTCTGTGATTATATGAGTCAGCAATTCCATGAGCTGACTAGCAGGGATGTGCATTCTAGGTGGGCAATGTTTTTTCAGGCTAATTGTTATGGCTCTTTGCTGCTTTGGAGTGGGTTTGTCTGGGGGCCATTTGTTCGAGAGTGCTTGGGGTAGGGGAGTTCCCTGTAAAAACAAGTTGCATAAGTGAGACAACAAATATTCCTACTTGCTGCTGACATGGGCCCCTTTATCATTTTTTCCTGGCTGAAACTGAATGTACTGTGAGCTCCACTTGCAACTGTGCTCACCCACCCAGGATTTAAGTTACACTAATATATTTCAGCACAAATTAACATGTTCATCTGAACTTGAGGACAATTTCATTGCAGTGACACAGAAATAAAGTGACTGAAGCATCTGCCAGCAGTCTCAAGCACAGAGCAACGGTATGCACAAGCATTTGGAAGACTTTTAAAGAAGAGTATTCTTCCTTAGCTTATTATCTTGCTATTTACTATGTTGGAACCAAGATTAAAATGCTTTAGTGTTTACTGAAGCAGCATATATGGGATCTAACAGCATGTTATTTTGCGCACACTGTTTAACATTCTTTATTGCTCCAACTCATAAGGTTTATTTGAAATCAGTAGAGGAATTCATCCCATCCACCATTTACTCAGCCATTATCAGCTACTGCAAAAGTGCCATGTGGTGAATAAACACCAGTTATTTATGAGCTTTTGCGAGCATGCAAACTCCTGATAGAAAATTATTATTTTTAAGATCTGTTATTATTTATGGCATCCGAGTGTCACTGTGTGCAGTTGCATTCTGTATGGAGGTTGCTTGGGAGGCAAGGTCGCTCCTGGAAAGAACAGCAGCTACCTGGTTTTACTTGACTTTCAAGTTGGTTAATGCTTGATTAACCTCTTTTTCTCTCTATCTCACCCCCCTCCACTCAAGCAAAAATCCTTCTTTTGCTGGTATATACAGTGAGCATGGAGCTGATGGAATGTTGTGATCAAATCTTAGTCAAGTGGATGGGAAGCTTTCCTGTCAGAGGGGAAGATGAATAACAGAATAGTTTTCCCAAACTCTGAGAAATTTGCAACATAGAACCCCTATGAAATGGTGGGCAGACTTTGGCCAGGAATAATTTAGATCGCAGGCATACAGATGTGAGAGTCCCATTCAGTGGATCATGAGCCACTTCACATGGGGACATAGTTTGGCTCAATTTGAGTCACAGAGCAGTGCTCACTTACAGGCAATCCCTGACTGTCAGTCTGTGAAGGAAACTCCTCTAAATTGGACACCTAAATACAGGAGAGTGTTACGTGCTTCTGCAATATTTCCACTTACTCTACATGTTTTGTTTATGTTTGATGCATTATCACAGTATATGTTCTCCTCCACCTTTGTGAAAAATTTTCCTGATCTTGCTACCCAGCTAGAGACAGGGGTGCATGTAATAGCTAGTGATTGCTTCAGATGAGCAATTTCAGTGGAAATGTTTAGTGCAGCTTCATGTTTCATCTATCCAGAACCTTGGTGACACTTGGTCTGGAATACGTGGTTTGCATCATGTCTCTGGATGTGTATTCCCAGGTTTGATTATCTGAGCTCTCGGAGGAAATAAATGCCAAGAGCTATGTACTTTTGCTAACCAGCATTCTTATGCTGGTTTTGCATAATCAAGCAGCACCTTTCATCCTATAATATATTTAAAATGTCTCTTAGACAAAGCCCAATTTGATGAGGCTGACTCTGCAGCAGCAGGGAGCATGCATGGTACATTGGGCTTTAGAGTAATGGTTTAGATCTCTCTACAGCATGTAGCACACATAAGCTTTGAAGCATAAAAATCATAAATGATTAACCTACTTGATTTCACATAAATGATAGAAATATGCTCTTCATGGTTTATTTTATTGTCTAAAAACAAAGGCATTGTGTGATCATGTGATGGGTGCTTTTTATGGTCTTTAGCAGTTCTAGTCCATTTTGTTTTAACTGCCAATTTTTCACTGTATTAATTGCTAATTATTATATATTTGTATACATGACACTTCAATTATCATCATGTGATCATAACTGTATTGAATATTGTCTCGTCTCAGTGAGCTATTTCTACTACTAGCTAGGCAGCCTTAAAGAAATTGCATCCAAACATTTCTCTTATTTTTATTAAAAATATTTTTCAAACAAGAAAGAATCTTACTAAAACATCTAGTTTGAAAGAAAACACAAAGAGTCTTTGTAAGGAAAACTAAGCCAGCATTTGTTAACTTTTTAATACGCAACATTTTAACTCAAAATTTGAGGAAAGATCTGATACTCTGAAAAGAAAAAAGTTAATGCACATCAATATAGACATTTATAATTCCAATTAAAAAACCAAACAACACTTCTTAAGAACTTCTCTGAGATCTATAGGTATTTTAAAAATAAAACCATGTACATTTTTATATTTACCTATTATAAAATTGGGTTAATTGCCTCATCTCCTTGCAAGGTGAGAAAAGCAGGTGGAACCTGCTTAAAGAGAGCTGAGACAACCCTAAAACATATCCCCATTGTCACATAAACACCAGCCCATCCGGAGAAATCATAGCAGTGTCACCCACTAAACATGTTCAGTCATACACTGATATACCTGAGCCTCATCGGGAGGCATGATCTAAAATATGCATCTCTCCTGCAAAGTAAGAGGCAAATATAAATTCCCCCACTTTGTTTGAAATGCTGTTTTCTTGACCTCTGGGATATAGAAAGATTTATATAAATATAATTTCTCTTTCTGCTTGCTTCCCTGTCCTGGAGAAATATGTATAAATAAGAGATCAAAGATCCTGTACAAACATTCAATATAAAGCTGACAGGCTGCAAAAGCAGAGCTTCTTCCTCTGTGTCTCAGAGAACAGTGGCTCAGGAAACCCCTGGGATTTTGCAGAGCTACTTCTTCCACTAGACTATACCCTAAGAGGGAGACATTTTTTAATTTCATTTACATTGTAGTGATGCCTTTGAAAATGTAAATAAGTCAGAATGATTAGGTGGTAAATGGTGTCTATTAGATGCGGCAAGATATTTTTGTAGCCTATTTGGAATTACATGGTGTTGTCTGTGCCCAGATCTTGTTGCCCTTCTGGAGGCTGCTGAGCTCCCAAAAGGCAGTGAAGATGAAGGACTTGCAAACTTTAGCTTAGCCAGCCCCTAAAAAGCCCCCAAAAACTACTGGTTTTTTGTTTGTTTTTCAGTTAAGATTTTACCAGGTGCCATGGCATTTCAGGCTTTATCCTTATTTTGTTTTGTTTCAGTGTCTCATCAGTTACCTCCCATCATCCCAGCCTGCTCTGCAGATTCCACTGAGCAAACAAGGTGCAGTAGGAAGATATTGATGGCTTTATCAGTATGAAATACTCACAATGCATCACCTGCATGCTTAGGAGTGTAATGCTGACAATAAATATGATAATAGTTGTCACACATCAGTGAGAGAAATGTTGTGCTTCCAAAGCACTGAATAAATTGCATTTTCCTTTATTTATTCAGTGCTATAGATGGCACAAAGATGGTAGAACCAACCAACCATTTTGACATGTTTACAAGGCTTTTAAATCACAAAATGGATTATTGCAGTGCTGAAAGTATTTGGCACAGCACATTCTGCTTGAAGAGGCAGGTTTTTAATTTACATTTGTTAGAAATGCTCATTACAAGGAAGGACTGTACATCAAAGACACCTTTAGTAACAAACACAGTAACCTGAATTGTTGCATCTGATCTGCTTCATACACAACCTAATAGAGAGGAGGCACGCGAGTCAGGAAGAAGATGCAGATGCCCATGGATCACCTCACTGGCTGCAGCCTGTTTTAAACCCAATCCACAATCAGGTCTAAGCACGGCCAAGTTGCTTGTCTTGAGTGGGTTCACAAATGCTCCCAATGATGAGTTTGGATCCATAAATTCCAGCTAACAAACCTTTCTCAGTGGTCCTTCCCCACTTCCAAAATCTGGCTTTAATAAAACAAATCTATACCCATTTGAGCTTGGTGTAACAAAATGCTAAATATTTCCTGCAATAAGTTCCAGACTTACTCCATTTCCCACTGAGCCTCATGTATAACCAATAAGAATAAAATCAGGCCTCCATGACTTCATGACTGAGAAATGATAGGAAACGTCCTGGTGGACCAGGCCCATCTGAATCAGGGTGCACATTTTATCTCACTAAACTTGAACTGTCTGAAAGTGAATTTTTGCTAAGAAGGTCATCCATGCTCCTTGCAAAGAAAGAAAACAGGTTTGTGCAGGAAGGGAATCAATGTTAGGATGAGCAGATTCTAAAGAAAATAGTTTTCCTTCAACCATTTCTTTTATCCCTTCCATTTCTGGATCCAATAAACCAGATTTTAAGCAGCTGTAAACCAAACCAATTTCAGCTGATTTAGGGAAGCTGATGGTCTGGTTAAAACTTCTAAATCAGCATTTCAGCTTCAATTAACCTTGGCTGCCCCAAATACAGTGTTCAAACATGGCACCAGTTAACATAAATATGAATTGTTTAAGGAATTAAGAAGCAAACAATAAAGCTGGTAAGAAATAAAGGGTACATTGTAAGCTGTTTGAATACTTGGTTTTCATTTAGGTTGTAGTTACAGGCTAAATAACCATGGCATTCTGCCAACAGAAAAGCTGGGCCTTTACAGAAGTGTCTTGGTTTTATTTAGAACAAAAACCCAAAAATGTCAGAGTACCTTGTATCAGGGAGAAGTAATAAGATCAAAATGCAATGGAATAAAGAAGAACTGAAATCCCAAAAACTCATTATAAAATGAGCCAAGAGAAATTGAATGCTAGAGATAGGCCCAAAAATTAGAAAAAAAAAAAAGCTAGTTCTTTGTTCCCTTACACCAGATATTAACAACATGCACATATTTAATGTTCTCCAAGTTTAGACATGGTACCGTTCCCATTGAATTAGGCATGTATACATTATTAACGTACATCAAACTACATTAAAGTAACATGAATGGTTTGATTTAAAATCCACAAATGCCTGGCAGTAATGTATCTTCACATCAAAAAAATAAGTGATTGGAAACCTTGCCACAAGTTTCTAGTTCTGCTGAGTAGCATTACATCCTTCATATCATTTCAGGGCACATTAAAATGAATTTCTTCTGTAAATATCTGTGGGATTTTGTGTGTTTTCTTGGCCTTGGGCTTTAGGAAAAGGAGAAACAGCACCAGGAGAAATACTTGGGGCAATCTTAGAAACCAGAGGGCATTGGCAGGACAGAGAAAAACAGCCCTGAGCAGTGCCAGCAGCTTCTGGAGATTTTCTTCCTCCAACTCCTGATGAGCAGAGCAGCGCACATTTAGAAACCCAATGCTTTGTGCAGTCTGTGTGCTCTGCTGCCTGTGCACTGGAGGTCCTTATGCTAAATGGTCTCAAGAGAGAATTATTTGTGTGTGCATTTTGTACCCATTCAAGTTTGAGCTTTACTGTGCCACATGGAAGCTCATGGAGCAATTTTCTTCTCCCACCCCTTCTCTCCAAGTATTCCTCATATTAGCACCACTTGCTGCACACTCCACAGCAGAAGAGACTGCCCCCTTCACGGCTGTACTCTGTCCAAGAGCTATTTTATAAATCATTCTGAGGTGCCCTTTTGCTGCTGTGGAGCACACACACCCACACTCTGCTCCTGGACATCTACTCACCTTTTGCTTGGCTGCACTTGGTACAAGTCAGACTCTGTTTAGTGCCTCCTTGCTCACCAGGCTGCAGGCTGTGGGTCACTACCTTTTTATAGCCCATTCAGGACTGATCACAAGCAGAAAAATTTCTTTACATTACAAGAAAAGCTTACAGGAGTGTTCTGATAAGGAGGGCTTTTTTACATCTCTAATGCAGTGTGCAACAGTGAAGTTCAAGAAACACTGTAGGAAAACCTTTTAAAACAAGAGATGTCATAAATAATAGAATTATTTTAATCAGATTTCTATAAGAAGGGAGGCCTAGCTAATTATGTCATCTGTATGTGTGTATATGAATTTGTCTTTTCCCCACACTGAACCTATCAGACTCAAAATTTGAGCAAATTTGCCTAAGGGATAGGGACTTCAAGAATGTGCTACACAGGTACAATGATAAAAGGTAGGCAGGTAAAGAAAGATCCCTTTTACACATTCACTGCAGAAATAACAGAAATGATAGTTAAATTCTTACTAAACAGTAGAGAATTCTGAAGCAAAAACAGCTTTTGGTATTTTCCTACAACAAAGGATTTTTCTCTAGGTGATCATCTGAAAAACAGCAGAGAATTCATCATAAAGCTGCAGGAAACCATGCTTTCTTTATCAATTCTTCTCAAGAAACTGGTTATTGTCTACTCAGAGAAATGGCAGAAATAAAGGATTCCAGCAAAATAATACATTCCTTATACTAATTTAGAATATTACACAAGGGAATTATTTTACAAGTTTCCATCTACTGAAACAATAGCACAGTCGGAAAACACAAAAGCCACAAGCTGCTATTCACAAACTGCTCTTTAGCTTTAGTATTGGCTTGCAGTATCCAGATGTAAAGCTTACCATAGCCCCCTTTGGTGTAAACTAGAACGGCTTAAAAGAAAATTGACACTTGACAGTATTAAGCAAGGCCTTTAGTTTGAGATATTTCACAAGAAATCCGTGAAACTATGAGCAGAAGGTCCCTGACCTGCTGGAGCTCAGCATTAATGACTTCTTTTACTGTAAAAATTATTATTAAAATACAAAGAACACCCACCCTAAAAAAATGAAAACAGGAAAAATAAAAGAAAACAAATAAGAGAAACCCACACTGTTGCAAAAGTATCTAGAAAATATTTTGCATTCTGTTTCTCCTAGTACCTCCCTCTAGTACCTTCCCCTAAGGATGAAGGTGATCGTTGTCATGAACCTTAGTTTCTCCTCAACAGCTTCTTGCAGCAACTGGGAATGAACTCCTTATGCACATTTAATTCACTTTTGATTCAACACAGATGCCTGGTTTTCCATTGTTTCTAAATCTTCTTCCCCCTTGGACACATTTTTCTTTTCCTTGCCTTCTATGTTGTATCTTGAAGAATTCATTGCTTTTTATGAGGATTATTAAACTTTCCCTTCAGCTGCCTCGCCAGGATGATGAGATGGCAGCAACCACCTGAGGGAGCCAGGATGTGTCTGGTCCTGCCTCAGGAAGGAAGTTGGGGGAGATGTCTTGAGGTTCCTTCCCACTTTACATTTCTGTCATTTCCACTATCTTTCCATCTTGGCTCTGATTTGTTTTATTTGGCCGTAGATTACATGATCCCAAAATCAGCAGAACTCTTCAGTATATGTCCATGTTTACCCTGTCTAGAAAACTTGTCAGGAATGAACTTGGTTGCCACTGGAATGACTTGAGCATTTCAACAAAGCCTTTTGTCTGAGTTCTGCCTTTTCCTCCTATTCTTCACCGTGTCTCTCACCCTAGCATCAGTTTGCATGTCAGACCTTCTGGATGAACTTGTTCCCAGTCACTCTCCAGCTCCTCCTTTTCCTCGGATCTCCTCTTTTCACTCTTTATATTGCAGGATTATTTACTGATCCCCTGAACTGCTCCAGCTGTGTTGCCACTATCCAGATGCAGCTGATCCCATACTCAGATCCTACAGATTGGAGATTAATACAGCTCCAGCTGTTACCCCTCTACCAAGTTGTCCCTCCAGCGATCTCCCTCTTCCAGTGCTTCTAACAGGTTTGGTGCCCAAGAGGAAAAAGGAACTTCAACCCAAATGTGAGCAAAGAGTAGGAAGGCCAGGAAAGGGGCAGTAAAAGACTGAGGAACAAAAACTAAGTTCAGGTTCCCCTGTATGGATGCAGTGAAACAGGAAGCAGCTCCATAGCTACCTCCCTCTGTCTACAGCAATGGGTAGAAATAGTTCAAATACACATAAGGACCAAATTGACAATTTAACTTGAATGCTTCTCCTTGAGACATATATAACAAGAAAACAGGTAGGTTCTTTTGAGGAAGACCTTGAAAGATCTTTTCTGATTTGGTTTTGTTTTTTCTTTCTTTCAAAAAAAAATTAACATGCTAGGAACCCAAATCTAGTAATAATAAATAATATTCCTGTCCTGAGACATTACATTATAAGTATGTCACTAAGGTTTTTGTGGTCCATTTTGAGACACATGGAAATTAGATTTATGTTTTGAAAGGTAGGGAGGAGAATGGCACTATTGATCATTGTTATAATAATGAGGCTTGTGCTTACAGATTTAATCTGTTTGTGCTAGGCAACAAAGACTTACTGAAGAGCTTGTGTCTCTGCTATAAATACAAGGACATTAGACTAGCTCTAAGACTGAAATCTGGAAATAATTTTCAGAATTTGTGGGTTGATTTTGCTGCACCTGTGGGTTTAAGTTAAATTATTATCATTAGTTTTTTTATTGTGTCAGTTGTTTGTTTTTTCTTTAATATGAGAACAATTAGTGATCTTTATTGCTATCAAAATTGGAGTCCTAATAGCAAAATACCAGGAAGATGATAACGTGTTACACTAAGTGACTGAGTTATCCCTCTTCATGCAGGCCAATTTATTGTAATGAAAAGTTGCCACTTCAGCACAATGGGTCAAAGATGAGGGCTTGTATAATCATTTTCTAAAGAAATACTGAAGAGACAGAAGAATAAGGTCTCTGCTCCCACCATCATTTGTTCTGCTTTGCATAGTTAGCAAAGCTTGTTGTCAAAATGCCTAATTTGCACATACACAAGGAAATTAATTTTTCTCTCTGTTACAGGCTTGTTATTACAACCCAGAGTGAATAAAAGCTGCTTTATGTAACCAGCAGTTGAACTGAGACCTGAGTCCTGCAGGACCTTCTTCATGTGTATTTAAATTCAGTCAACCTATTCACATTAAAGAGGATAGTGCAGACCAGGTCATATAGAATTGGCTTCACAGCTGATAGAAAAGTCATAAGTATTCTGCTTGGGTTTTATCCTTCCTTACCTGCAGGGTAACTACCTAACCTTGGGCATTCCAAAATTTCGAGCTTGCTGTGGTGAACTCTGCTCACAGTAAACTCCTGTTATGTTGGAGCTCTGGCACTTTTACTCTGATGTACATTTGTACTTGTCCTCCTGAAAGACATTTTCTTACTTTGAGGTTGTCTTCAGTACTTCCTAGCTTTGCTCAAGAAACAGTTTAGTGCCAAATTCTAAGAGAACCAAAATACACTAAACACCAGACAACCAGATGGAGAGGTGCATTACTTTCTCATCTGGAAATAACAGTGGCACATGGATTAACTGTGAGACATAATTCAGTTTAAGATAATGGACAGTTGAACCAAATAAGGCTGCCAAATTCTCATTGTCCACTTAATACTGAGGAGGAAAAAAGGGAAAACAGTGACCAAAACTAATTAAATAGGTGGGTTCCAGAATTTGCAAGTTCAGGGAATGTATAGAATATGCAAAATCTACCTGGAACAGGCAAGCAAAGCAGAAAGCATGAATCAGTTTGAGAGTAATCTTCAAAATCATCACCTCAGTGTCCTACAGCAGCCAAAAATACCAAACAAATTGCGGGCATCATGAAGCAAGTTATTAAGAAAAAGAAAGAGGGAGTAATTTTGATGTTACAGAGACCCAGGGTGAACCCTCATACCAAGTGCCAGGTGGTACAACTGGTGTAGTCCTGTGTCTCCAGAGGATGTAATGAAGTCAGGGAAAAGGAAACAGGCAGGTAAATGGTCAAGGGAGAGGAGAAAAATGCTGGGACTCAGAATTTAGGCAGGGGAATGCTGAGTGGGACATAATCAAGGATTTCAAAGTCATGAAGGGAGTGGGGTACATCAAATGCAGAGCCCATTCACTGATGCTGCAGAATGAGGGCACGGGGACATTTGATGACAGTAACAGGGAATCAGCACAACAGAAATGAGAGACAGTGAGTGCATCTTTGTTTTGTGGCAGAGAACCCATCAGACCTGCTGCACAGGAGCCTGTGGACACAGAGGTGTCAGCAGGGTCAGAGAGAGATTAGAAGAATCTATAGACTACAGACAGGTCCGTGAGTGGATACAAAAATGTCCAGGCAAGGACATAGCTCCTAATCTCCCTAACAGATTAAATCTGGAAGAGGAGAAAGACAGGATGAAATGCAGAATGTGACAGGCTCCAGTGCTCACCCTGACAGTATCTTCAGCCTCCTCTGCTGGAGAGACAGCCTCAGGTGAGATAAACTATGGCTCAGATCTATTTCTTATGAACTTAAACATCAACTAAAAAAGCAAAAGAACAATAGGCTGTGGTGGTGATTCGATCCTACTAGAGAGGAAGTGGTAGCTGCCAAAACCATTCTGAGTCAGAGCTGGAAACTCAAAGGAAAACAAAATATTCTCGTTACTCCCAACAACAACAAAGAAACAAAATAGAAGTTAAAAATGCTGCAGCTGGGACTGAGAATTACTGTATCAGCCACAAAAGGGGTAGGACATTTAAGGCCTGTATAAAATACAATATTTCCGGAAGACACTGTGATGCCAGGTAAAGCACTGTTGAGACCTGCACACAGCCCTCTTCAATCTCAGCCAAAAAAAAAAGCAACTCTCCAGGGAATGGAGAGCCTAAATTAGGAGGTGAAACTAAAAAAGCATGTGCTGGTCAGCCCAGCCAAAGAAAGCCTGAGAGGAAAGATAATTTGTTCTCTGTAAACGTATTAGTGAGGTAAATGTCACAGGAGGAAGATGAGGTAATTAAGCTGAAGGAAAATGTTGTCACAAGAATTAATGAGCAGAGACTAACCAGAAATGTCCTCAGGGTGGACTTGCTAATTTTCAGGAGATTTCAGTTCTGGAAAAGGTGTTTGTTTGGAGCAGGAGGAGGAAAACAAGTAGTTTTGAGCAGCTCCTTGCTCAGCCTGTGAAAGGAATAACTCTTAATAGCAAAGGACCACACTTGATGACTCGAGATCACTTACTTTGCCATGTCCCTTGCTCTCAGTGTCCCTTAATCACTGAACACAGACACCAAATAAGAGTGGCGAGTCCTGTGGGATTTCTTACGTCAGGGACCTTGAGGAAGGGGAGGAGCAGCTGCCCATTATTTTTCATGGCCCCACCATCAGGCCAGCAGTACCTCGTGATCAGCAGTGTCAAAGGGGACATGTGTGAGGCTTTGAAAGGCTCTCCTGTTGCACCCTAAAACAGGTCTCATTAGCAGGGCCCTGCAGCACGTGGTGTGGATGGGGACATCAAAGGCACTGGACATTGCATTGTTCGCCTTCTCTGGACCCAAGGTCACAACTATGTTTATTGAAAACATGCATTGTGTTTTCCTCTTGGCCATTTCACTGTTGTCCTTTCTAGTGTTTGGAGAGGTTCTTCACTCAAAGCCTGTTTCCTATTCAGTGTTTCTGCTTTTCTCTTTTTTCTGTCCTCTTTTGCCTGGACCAGTCCCATTCCTCTTTTCATCCCTATTGCTTCTGCATCCAGAGGTAAGCAGAGATGGAGTAAAGCAACTTCACACTGCATCCAGCTTTAGTCACAACCTTCCTACACCTTTTCAGGTCAAGAAACAAATGGAAAGAAACAGGTGGAGAATCTACTAGGCATGTTCTTTAAGCTTGCACTGCTAAAAGAAGAAAGAACAATATGTTGAATATTTTCTGTATTTTTAAATTAGGGTAATTAAAACTTCACTGCTTTCTCCTGTGTTACCTGGAATGCTGAATAAAACCACCAAGGTTTCAAGCTTTTCCCAATAAAGCTGATTCCTAGCTATTTTAAACACTCTTCAGGCAACAGTTTAACATTGTGTCTCTACCCCTTTTTCCCCCCATGAAGTTTTCATATTTCCAAGTCACTGATCACAGTCCTGTGATTACTGCTGTTTAAATACAGTCTAATGCAGAACATTTAAAATCTACAGGACCATAATCAACTAAACCCACACAACAGTGTTTTGAATAACAAAGAGCTAAGGAATAATGGAAAAGCCACAAATACATAACTAAGCTAATTTTAGGAGACTAAGAAATATGTTTAAAATTACAGCCAAAAGCCTAGAAAGCCAAGTTTTCACTGCTGGTGTGTCAGCCTTTCCAGTGTTCCTGCAACCTGTAGTCTTACAGTCCCAAGGATGACATCTGCAAGGTGTCACTTGAAACAGAAGATGTGCAGAAGATATTCCAGCTGACAGAGAGCTGTCCCCCTGCAGTCCTGTCTGCTCTGCTGCTCCAGGGCAGGAAATGAATGGCCCTGAGAATGATGTAATGTATCTATCACTGATGCTACTTATCAAAACTAATGGAGGGCTAAAAGTGTGCATCTGGGTGCATGTGGTCAGGAAAAAATGGAGGAGATATTGACATGCAGACATTGCGAGTCCCCAAAGCCCCTAATAAAAATTGGTATTAGCATAGGTGTTATTGGATGTATGGATCTAAAAAAAGAAAAAACCTTTTACAGTCAGTAAGTAAACCAGATAATGGAAAATTACCAACAGGGTAGAAAGCCAATTTCTTTTGCCTGACTTCACAGAGGAACAGACCTGTGATGCAGCTGTTTTCAGCTCTCTGTCAAATTGCAAACCTGAAGTTGTCATACCTTTAACAATAAAGAGAATAACAGCCTTTTAAACTCTACTTAAAGTGTCAAGGCCTCACTCCCCACAGCCACCCCACCTTTAAATCAACAGTAAAGGGTTCACTGATTTCCAGGGTAATAGGAATTTGCTCTTATTTGAATGTGACATTAACATGGATATACTGTTCTCAGGAGAACTGACTACTGTGGGCCAGAGATGGACATTGATTTCACACCAAATTCCCCATTGATCAGGCATGGTAGGAAGTCTATTCATTGAATTGATAGCAGGATATAGCTATACAATATTTGTTTTCCTTTTAATATACAGCTTCAACAGCAAGCCATGCATGAATTTAATAAAAGAAGATAATAATCTATCCATTCTATGAGCAATAGACTGAACCTGGGTGGTTATCAGACCTGCTGCTATAAATCATGTCAAATAAAGACCCATTTTAGCTTTGCCAATGAAAAGAATTCCTCTGTTTTAAATACACAGAACCTCTCCTTCTCACTCACATTGAGTAAAATGATAATTGTATTCAGTTATGGTTTGTCAATGTAAAACCGTCAGCAGAAGAGAATCAAACCTATTATACTGTTAGAAAACAAGCATTTGAAGGCAACTAAGTAGCTCTAAACGGAGAATTAAAGTATCTGTAGTATCTGTTGCAATTATCCCTATTTGTTCAACATGCTCTTTCAGTGCTGCTTCCTATTCAGGATTGGAGGTTTTGCTAAGGTCACCCTATGAAACAATGAGAGGAGATGCTTTGAATATGCTAATGCCTTCTGTTGGAAGAGAGAAAATGGGCTGATGTGAAAGTCATTGACAACCATAAGGGAAACAGAATGGGTGGTACAATTGCTAGCAGAATGCTGTGTCTGCGGCTCAATCTGGGAATAGATCCTTAACAATCATTTTCTGTTAGACACTTGCTTGTAAATGACAGAAGTGAGGCAAAAGGAATTACATGCATCATGCTTTTCAAGAAGATAATATCTGTGCTTTTAAAACATAGGATGAAATTAACCTTCTTAGGCACAGAACTGGGTTGAATTCAACTCTTACTCTTCATTCAGGGAGCATCATTAAAGCCAAGATAGGGACTCTGTGTGCAGACTAGCATAAATTAGATCAAAAGCTGGGCTGGCACGTGTGGAGAGTGTTACCTCGTAGACACCATTCTAATTTCATGGCACAAAGGGATGGCATGGTTGTTCTTACTAGCATAATTAAACATCAGTGTTTTGGTAAATTATATAATCTCTTCTTTCTCCTTTACCAGCTCATGTGGAGAGAATGAAAGGTTTGCTCTCTACTATAACTGACCTAGCAAATGAGACATGGTTTTTTGCCATGAGCCTCTCAGAACAGTGCAGGATGATATCAGATGGTTGCTAAAAGAACTGTGGATCCTAAGGGCTGCCTGCTCATATCCCAGGGCATGGCAGTCCAGCAACTTCACAGTAAGAAAAGTAGCATGGAAACCTGATTAAGGAATGAAGCTCTGCTGAGCTATCTAAACTGACAGGTGAACAAGGTGAAGTAAAATAATTCTTCTGATTTTTTCTCTTAGTCATGGCATTATAGCAATCCTTCATGATCATTTGAGTGATTTAAAATCAAGCAATACAGTAAGAAATAAAAATTCTTGGGAAAGAATTTCAAACTCAAATAGATTCACTTATTCACCCATGTTTAGCTGATGAGAAAAAAAACAGGATGCTGTTGGTTTCACACAGTTCATTCCCCCAGTCAGCAAAAAGCATAGAAGATGACAACAACATAAAAATAAGTAATGGCAAGTGGTCAGATAGGCTGCAGGATGGAGGACACAGAAACTGAGCTAAACTTACCAGTTTTAGCAATATTTATCCTTTCCTGGGATAACTCCTTGAGCAGCTGAGACTTTGAGAAGGGTGAGGTAGGACTCTAGGCTTTACTCCATGCTTGGTGAGAGATCTAGAAGTTTTGTTAAGACATCTTTGGACAATATGCAACTGAAGGAATCTGAAGGCAGCCTCAGAAAGTCTCACCACTGAACCAGGGGTTATTGGGTGGGGCAGAGCAGAGATCAGCAGTATCATGGGTGCTGGGAGAAAAATTCAGACCATCATGGGGATCAGACAACAGTGAGGAAGAGTCATCTAAATGAAACTCAAGACAAAGAAAACCCTGGAAATAGAGAAAAATAATTGTTTTTATTGTACAGAACACAGAGAGAGCTGGTTGTACCAATATAAATGTTTGCTTGAGACCAACATGTGGCAGCAGCCTCTCTTGTTACCAGGGTAGGACACAATCAGCTCTGTCCTAACCTACACAAGAGCTTTCATCTGCACAGCTAGATGAACTTTTTCCCCCAGTAAGATTCACAGTATTACATGGCTTGACCACCCCTGCCATTACATTTTATGCAGCTGCTAAACCAAACACCCAGTAATCGTCTAAGAAATAGTTAAAATACTGATGCTCAAAAGGTCTTTTACCCTGGACTGAAAATCTTGGGAAATGGAGGATCTCTGTCCCAAGACCATATTCCAGCATTTAATCTTACTGATAGTTTTAAAAATTGCATTTAATCTAAATGAATCTGTCTTCAATTTCCAGCAATTTATTCTTCTCAGGATTTTCTTAGATTGGTTAAGGACTTTTTTAGTACCTTAATTTTCTCCTCATGAAGGTACTTACTGCAGTGAAGTCATCTTTCTCCCACTCTGGTAAGATTCACCTCATGAATATCTATTATTATAAACGGGGCTGACTGGAAAGATGACCCATGTTCTGTTAGGTCTTCAGAATTCAAGGATATTCTTTGGTCCCGCTATAAAATAAAATGGAATTGCTGTAACCCACAACTCTAAAAGCAGTAGTTTTTCCTATTTGCTCCCAAATTATAGGTGATAAATTTGATGTTTGATAGCACTAAACCTTTTATATATAAAAGGCTTCATTTATCATATCTTCCCTTTGATAACTGTCATTCAAGATGAGCTCTCTGTGCACTAAATTGGCACCATTTTTTAGCTATGCCAAAAACCTAACAGTCTTCATTTGCTAACCAGAGACTGAGGTACAATATGATAATGCAACAGTCACGGGAATTTAATAGCAAACCTCCTATACATTTGGCATCCTGCAACAAAATCTCATCCCTGTTAGTCTTTCTCCCATCACATTTGTACCCTAACCGTGCTGTCTTTACTTACGTTTTACTATGGAATAGTTGTCATTTTTTTTTAGTTAGAGATTATTTCTAGGGGAACAAAAGAAAAAAGTTTCAGTCTAATACAAAAATCTGGAAGTTATGTATGTGCCTTCTATGAATATCATTGGGAGGATAATTGAAATAAGGAGATGATTGAAATATCGTTAATTTCCTGTTTTCAGTGGTTTGGGTGTTTTTCCCCTCAAGACTATGATTTTGCCCAAAAAGTACCTCTATCCATATCTAAAAGGAAGTAGGAGTGCACAATATTACGTTTTTTCAGCAGCTTACAAAATAGTTTGGACAACTCCCACCAATATATTTTCTGAATTTTCAGAACACTTGAAAGTTCATTTTGCCACTCAAAATCCAGCAGAGAAGCATAAAATCAAATTAAAGAACCAAAACTCTGTTCTGAACATGGAAACAGACCAATAGCTAAATTACTTTTCTCATGGTTTCCAATGACTGCAAACTCCTAATCACTGCTGTCAAATTAAAGTACTAGAGCATTGAAGTGACTAAATCCCAAATGACTTCATCATTGACCTTTAAACTACAGTGTAGAATAGGAAATAATACTGCACAATAGGAACTGATAAATATCAAAATGTCTCTTTAAAGAAAGACATTTTTGCTGTTGATAATTTAGGTGACTTATTATGTGATCTAAACGAAAAACCAAGATAGTGCCTAAAAGCTTTTCCTATTCACTTGGCAAAATAATCCTGAATAATAAACAAGTCACAACATTTTCATGGCTGTGACATTTCAACTGGGAAAAAAAATGTAAATGGTATTAAAGCCATATTTTATATCTAATGAAAAAATCAGACAGATTTAGGCTGAAGAAAAGTTCTTAATTTTAGACACAGATCCATACCTAAATGAGTCAAAGGATGTCTTCTCTATTTTTTTCCAAACCATCAATCTTAAAGGTAAAGCAAAATAACCATCTAGATAATACCATGAAAAAAAACATTTGCCCCAATACTCATCCACAGAAGATACCCCTACTAGAGACCACAGTAGCCACTAACACCAAAGACATAGACAGAAAAAAAGATATAGAAAGGAGATACACAAGGTTGTGCAAAGGCAGGGAACAGGAGATGAGAAACAGTTGTACCACAGAAAACACTCTACCAGCTCTGTGAGATGCTGGAGTCTGGAGCTATTTTCAGGGTATGATGGAGAATGAGCTCAGGACAATGTATCTTATTATTGGATATTTGGGTTCTCCCTGCACTGCAAACTAGGATAAACTTTCGTGAGTCATTAAAAGCACAGGAATTACATGACTGAAGCTTGAACACTGCTTTTCACTGTTAGACTTCTTCAATCCACTGCTACCTGGTTATGATTAAACCAGGAGGACACAGTTCTGGATCCATGCTGGTTTTTTCCTTCAGCTGGTACATAGCCTAACCCAGAAAATCAGAATTTTCCTAGTTTTTAGGTGCCTAAAAAAGGCAGATTGATATTTGCTTCCCTGCCTATGGCAGGGGGGCTGGAACTAGATGATGTTTACGGTCCCTTCCAACCCAAACCATTCTATGATTCTGTGGTTCAAGACCTACCATATTTGACAGATATTTTGCACCTGGGTGCTTCTGAATATCATCCTTGATACTTACATATCCTTGTATTTCTAAACGTATTTTAAAAACTAGGCCAAATAAATAAAAGCAGCAGTTTAAATTATGCCTGAAAAGGAATGTTCAAAGGAATTTGTAATCCTGGAATACTTTTCATACACAATATTCTCCATGTCCTGGCCCGTGATCACTAACCACAAGGATGTCTTCCGCTGCCTGACAAGGGTCTTCTGTCCTGAAAACCCTCCTTCTCTGGGGTGACTGGGCTTCAGGTATTAGCTGTGCTTATGGGAGTGTGTCAAGTCCTTCTCAAGACAGAATGAAACTCTTTGGCAAAGGGCTGTGACGAACTGCCTCGTACCATTGTGGAGAGAGTTCTGCCTCTCTACTTAAAAAACAGAAACCCTTCTCCAGCTCCAGTGACTTGTAGCTCTGGTAAACTAGCAGAGTAGAGCTCATTTCAGCAGAAGTGATTAAAGAGCCGGTATAAAACAGAATCATGAGCTCCCTTAAAATAAGAGTAATATATGTTTCCTACTGTGTAGTTATTTTCCTTATAGAAAGTATCATTTTATCAAAATAATTTTCAGATAATACCAACCACTGACCACATTTCATGGTTCATGGTATATGAACTGAACCTGATTATTGCAGAAGCTCAGAGGTGCACATTATTCATTTTCTACTTCTTGTGTGTTGGTCCATTTGGATGATTAATACATCTCATTCCTCAAAATTTTCAGTATTTTAAAAAACCTTACATTACAGCCCCCTGCTTTCTCCCTGAGAACTCAGTACATTATTATGGCAGGGATGACTATCATAACTTTTAAATGTCAGTGAAGACGTGGTTCAGGTTTTTTGCATCATGAAACCTACAGGTTTATAGCTGGACTTACAAAATCTCATTGCAGTTTTCAGAGATGCTGACTGCAGCTAGTACAAGAAGGAGACTAGAGGGGTGTTCAACTTGTGTGAAAAATTGTCAGAGAGTGGAAGTGTTTGAAAACTTCTGTATAAGTCATGTGTCTCAACAGCCGGAGTTTCTGAACATCTCCCGCTGTAAAAATATCATACATGAAAACAGGAACATCGCTTCTCCAAGGGGCCACCATGAAAAAATGGTTCAAAGTCTCCCAGCTCTGTTTCTCAGAAAAAGTGTCTTGGTCTGACTACACTAATTTAACTGCTAATGAGGGTAGCAGCATGTGCCAAAAGAGGAGAAGAAATGGAGAAAATAAATTAAAAACACTTGAAGAAGGAACTTGTCAAAAAGTGTATCTTTTTTAGACTGCCTCCTTTTAATTATTCTACAGAAAGCAATCAGGTTTGGACTCATCTTTTGTACTCAACCTGTATTAAGTCTTTCATTTTCCTCACTGACTTAAAGTAATGTTCTTTATTCTTCCCACTTCAAATGAAATATCCACATCATTTGTTAATGCAGGTTGTTGGTTGTCAAAGCTTGTTAGGGTCCTTCAGTTTTGGGCAACTCACTCATAGAGCCCTAGGCTTCAATCCGTGAGATATAATAAAGCAAACTGTAATATTCAAGCCTTGAACAGACTCATCTATGGAAAAAAAGTTTCACTTTCTAATGCTTATATAGCTCAGGGTAAATTCAACTAAAATCCTGTCTGACAGGGCATGAAAGTAATTCTTATTCATTGGAAATTAGATGGTGGCAGGGAAAAAGAACACCTTATTTTATATAAATATAAGAATTTCCTCTAAAGTGGTTTCATTTTTGTCCTGGGGGAAAGGAGGGAAAGGAGTTAGAAAGGAATCTTATTCCATGTTTTGTTCCTTGTGTGCTCATGTTCTTATTTTCTTCCTTGTAATTTAGGAAGGAGAAAAAATGTTCCATAACACTTTAACTAACTTTACCAGCCTGATCTCAAAGGACAAACCAGGTACTCATAGTTTCCTGTTCTTGCTTCTACTTCGATGCAAATCTAAGGAAAGGTACTTCATGAACGCTGAATATTTCATACATCATGACAAACAATTCAGCTCTAAAATAATTTCTATGTTATTATTTTTGTATGTATTATTTTGTATGTATTATATTTGTATTATTTTTTAACCCTTTGTCAAATTAAGTCAGTTTGTTCTAGTCATCCATAAAAAAAGCCATCTCCAAGTTGTCCTACTTGAGTTGCAAAAACATTTCCCATGGCATTTAAATTAGTAGTAGTAGTAGTAGTAGTAGTAGTAGTAGTAGTATCATTATTCTGTTGTCCAAAGCCATCAGGAAGATTTGTCTGGTAGTTCAACAAAAAAATGAAAATTCTCAGAGAAGCAGTTATTCCCAAATGTCTCAGCAGAACGGCACCACCCCATACCGCACCATATTGCATCCAACACAGACAAAAGACAATATATGCTATATTGTAGCATACATAGTAAAATGGAGGTTTATAAAATGAGAAAAAATGTCTAAGTGCAGATAAAAATCCTCAGAGTTTTGGACTATCTATGCAAAAAAAAGCCAGTTTTAAATACTGTTGAACTGGGGGGAGAATGAGGCTTTACGGAGCAGTTCCAAAGTGTATTAACAGAACAAGTTTCAAAGCATACAGCAAGTAGTAAAACTAGTTGAAAGACATATTAGTAATTACATTTCCAGAAAAAAAAAGCCATTTATTGGAAATGAACAAGTTTTGTTCACGCTTACTTGACTCTGAACTGAAATTCTCTGGAAGGAGAATCCTGTCAAAACTAGGATAACCCAGTCAGTCAAGGACTAACAAAGCAATCTGTACTGCAGCATCCCTGGCTCAGCAGTGTGACTGTGCTAGGAGCAGTCAGCCCCCTGAGCTTTGCTGGAACCGCTCCACTTTGTTTTGCGTTTCGATATTCAGAGTCCAGAGCCAGCAGCCCCCTCCGCTGCCTTCTTGTGACAGTGCTGGCCTGGGCCAGCAGAGATGAACATTTGACTTCATTCCAAACTCAGAAGAGCAGAGATCCTGCCACTTCAGCATTATTTGAAAGACTGTTACCACCATCTGAATACATGCCACAAAGTCAGGTTTTGATTTAGAAAATATTTTTTAGCACACAACAGCATCTCCTGGCCTGCAAACCAAGCTCGCAGTGAAGAAGTACACAGAGAAATGTGTCTGTGTGCTCAGAACGTGACCCTCAGCAGTTAGGGACACATAAATCTGTGAAAAACTGTGACTATTCCCCAAAATCAAGGGCTACAGCAGTGAGAGAGTGGGCTACACCCTGCTGAGTTCATTCCCATGAATATTCCCAGTGCTTTCCATCAGACTGTTTGTGTCAATAAGGCAAACAAGTCTTGGCCTGTCCCAAACATTGTTCATTGCAGATTGCAACAGAGCAAATGTAATTATGTAAGTGAGAGAAAGGCAGAAGGAGCAATTCCTAAAGGCAGGACATCATTAAGATTTCATAACAAGTACATTTTCCCAAGGGATCCAGAGGAAACGAGAGCCATGGATTTCCTGAGGCCAGACTGTGTTTGGCTTCATACATCCAAGTGCATTTTTAATTGCAGCATTCACTTAAAAGGCACAAAGTTCCTCAGGAAGTGAACAGGATTTGAAACAGGCTCTAAAATAATGTCCAGTCCCTCATCTTAGACAACACGGAACACGCCCCAGTACAGAAAAATCCCAGAGTAGGATTATATGATAATTTGGTTTTGAAGAATTACCATTTTCTCTGGATAATAGACAAATAAATGTCTGCATTTCAAGGGAGGCCGTTGCTTTGTGTTTTCATGATTAAGGCATTGTCAGTGAGAAGAACCAAGTTTATAGGACAACCTGAAACAAGTCAAGAAGCATTAAAAGAAATAAAAGATGGCTGAGGAGCTTTATATATCCAGCAGAAATGGGAAGAGGTACTGGCTGGACTTGGATTCAGATTCTTTATAAGATCAAGAATTAACAAAATTCCTTTCCTTAAGATTGCAGCAAACTCTTTATTACGGGTTGAATGTACACCAGAAATGGTGCTCAAAGGTCGATAGTCACATCTTTGAGTGAGGAAAGTCAACACATACACACAGTCCAGATTTCTTTGGGTTTTTTAGTCTAGCAAAAACTGAATTATGAATTAAGAAAAAATCACATGCCAACTGGCTTTAATTAAAAGGCAGTGCTTCAGAAATTACTCCTTGAAGTAGGAAATTTCCTGCTGGGAAAAAAAAAAGAAAATTGCCCCTTTACATGTCTGTGTTGGGGTAACTAAAATAATTTACACATCAGAACATTAACACCATCACACCTGAGCTGCTTTGCAATAGAGAAAATCAATCTTGTAGTTGTGTATGAAGTTGTGCTAAGTAGTTTTACAACACATACACACACACCTCCATACACCATAAATATGTGGAGACAAATAAGAAGGTGCTAGGATGTAAGCCAAATTCTTATCTGATAAAAAGGGACTATCTCTATTGGATTTATTGTGGGAGAGCCCCTGTGTGCGGATTTTACCAAGCTCTGTTAGGTTTCAGTACCATTTTTGAATTGCTCCACTTCAAAATTTAATCAAATCCACTCCTTTGTGACGATAATACACTGCTTCATAATAATGAAGCTTAATGAACAGAATTAAAAGTTGATTAATTGTAAGCACAGTTAAACACAGAAATGCTTTGTGTCTTTGCCATAAAATCTGTCTGGTGCTAAAAACTTGTCACTTGTTGTCCTCTCTGTCTCTGGATTTTTAAACAGCTTTTATGGGCCTTTCAGTTCCTGCCTGCAATTCAAATGCACCTTTTTTTTTCTTTTTGTCCTCCTTGGCCCTTCATCCTCCTGCCGCTCCACTTTCCTTTAGCTAAAGGCAAAAAGCCAGATCGAGTTTAGAAAATCTGTGAGACTCATCTGACATTGGCACAATCTTTTTTATATGGTTTAACAGACCGGGCAGTGTAACAGCACAGGAAGGTACTGTCCCAAATCAGCAGAGATCCAGGCACAGACACTCCCTTCACCTGCTCATCAGCTGATCTTGTAAGAGTGCGGCGCTGCCTTACAGCTGATGAGATCTCAGTTAAATCCTCAGCACATTTTCAAACTCCAAACATCAGGAAAGTAAAAGAAGGTGTTTCACATCAGAGGGAGCAAGGAGACAAATAGCTGAGGGAGGTAAAATATTGAAAAGGGAGGGCAGAGATTGACTTTGCCAGTAGGAAATAATACTGAAAAAATTAATGTTGGGAGTTTCATGCAGCCTTAATGTGCATATTTTTTTGCCTGATTTCCTCTTCATTCAGTTACCTTACCTGGATCTTGTTTCTCTCTTAGTCTTATAAATACCAATGTAGCCAAGGTTTCCACAGAAATGTATCGAGCAGATTAGTCCTTCAAAAATGCTGCTGGAAGACATCCCAATGTACTTACACAAAGAAGAGTTAAAGATGAATACTGAGTCCTCTTAAACCCTTTGAAAATCCTTATCTGAGATACACTACTTGTTGAATACTAACTGAATTTGGTTTAATTTTACCTTATATTTTTAGGGTCCTAAGTCACTTAGCCAATAAGGAAAGGGACTACTTTTCCATTATACACAGAATTCATGAACCATATGTTCTGGCTTTTTTCTAGAAGGAAACATAATTTTGAAAATAATTTCGGTCTCCAGATATATAAAGGAGAAGTATTAGTTCTAAGGAAACTACTTTAATTTTCTACTTATCAGATCTTCACACACACAACCAAGATTCAAAAAGACCCAAAAACTTAATCAGAACTTTAAAATATTTTAAAGTTTAAAATTGTGTATGAAAAATACAGATTTCTGAGATAATATGGATTACCTGTATGCATTTCCCCAAGCTCCAGAAAATAGGCAGATGATACAAAGCCTTATCAAAAATATAAATGCAGTGTGTCAAGTGAAAAATAATAGTGATTAGCTTAACAGCATCTTGGGTATGTATCTTTTATAACACGTGATGTATTGGGAGTGTGGTTTATTCAGGTTATGGAATTAAAACAGTAGGAGGTCTAATCTGAATTAATGTACAGGTTCACTGGGAAATATTGATAGATTTAAGCATGATTCCTTGTAATATGCTGTTTTATACATCTACAGTTTGGTCAATGGGGAAAATGAGCAGTGTAGACTAAAATTACACAGTATTCTTGAAAGACATTTGAAAGAAGTTTAGAAGGAAGCACAACACGCAAATTTCTTCCATGAATTCAGACCCCAGCTCGTGTGGCGTATGAAATTGCTGTGATTTTCCTTACTGTGCACTGTATCTTTAAAAGTCTAAGAGGTGCCTGCCACTTTTCAAGACAGATTTGATGATATGTGCTGTGCCATCTACTGCAAATTTTCCTTTGTTGCTGTTTTGTTGCTTTCATCACCAAAAAACACATTTCCCAACAAGGACAAGCAAACCACAACAGAGGAAAAGCCAAGTTTTCCAGCAGGTATCATGCAGCTGCCATGTCAGGGTATTTTGGGCAACCTGAATTCCTCTGGGATGAGACAAATATACAAGTATTATGAAAACTATTGCACCGCTCTGTGACCCTCAACCACCACAGGAGCCCATCCAGTGTAAGAGGCCCCAGCCAAGCCATTGGTATTTCTTTCCAGAATCACAGAATCATTTAAGTTGGAAAAGACCTGTAAGATCATTGAGTCCAACCTTTGACCTTTCACGAAGAGATACGATGGTTTCCTGAAATCTGTCCAAACCTCCCCTTTCCCTTTCCTCTCTAATCTCTGTAACACACATTTTGCACCTATAAGCCTTCAGAGGATTTAAGTATGCAGCTCTGAAGGTTGATTACCTTGAATACTGGTTATTTTGCGCAGGACAGTGCTGAAACTCTTTTTATCCCACTGAACCCATTCTTTTCACAGTTCAAGCAGAGGGTATTAGTACACACCCACTCCTTGGTACTGAATCCCAAAAGGACTTAAAATTCAGACTCCTAAAATGACATGGCAACAGCAGTAACCATTATCCCTTAAAAAGCTTTTAATCTTTTGGTAACAAAAGAACATAAAGATAGCCATTCAGCAACTGCACCAAGTCATAGCCAATCTGCAGCTCTAGAGAAATACTGCAAATTTACTCCAGCAAAATGTCCTGCTCAACAGTAGGGAGCCTGGCTGAGTGTTTCCTGGTAGCTACTTGCGCTTGTGAGTGCCACTGCTGTTTGGTGAGAAAAATGAAAGCATGTAAAGTGCACAGGTAAAACGAAAAGTGCCTTGCTGTTCTCTAAAACCCTCCTGATTGCATATCACTCACTTTAAATTCTGATTAGGAGAAGGCATTGGGAATATCAGCTGGGAATGCAAAAGGATAAATTGACTCATCATCAGGTAAATGCACAAACTGCCAGGGTGAGCAGCATTCATTTCAGAGCTGCTAGGACCACCACTACCCAGATGTGAGCATGTGGTCTCACATTGCATCATTTACAGTAAAACATTGCAAAATTGGGGTTTTTTAAGAAAAAAAACCTCTCATGCAAATAAAAGTGCTGTATGTAAAACTAATGGTAGTGTTGACATAGAGCAGTAAGGACAGCTTTATTTATAACCTTGGAGATGGGGAAATAATAATACACAAGAGAAACTGAGGAGGGTGGTCAGTACCGAAGGGCTAAAATCAGGAGGACATGGTGAGTCTGGACTTGGCATGACTTTGAAAATATCTTGTTAGAGCTTAGAATTAGAGGCTAAAGCAGAGTGGAGGACCAGCTGGGAACAAAACAGACTAAGGTAGGACATGGCCATGCTAAAAATCAGTGTGAATGGACTATCTGCCATTTTTCATTTTTAGAGCGTTTTCATCAATTGTCTGCAGAGACAGAAGAGCAAATCTTCCGTGTCAGCACAGAAAAATTTATTAGCCAATATGAGCTGGGATAAAAAATGAAACCAAGACTGTTATTGAGAAGTGTTGGTAATGACTGAAGTGGAGGATAAGAAAAGTAAATACTGAATTCCTACATACGGTCTTGAAAGTAAGAAGAGATGCAGATTGTCTTCTTAAATTTTCAGAACTTGCAACATGTCTTAATTGTTTTATTAGTCAAGGGTGGAACAATGCTCTCCATGATGTCATTGTTTAAGGATATCGTGGAGCAAGTGCTTCTGCACACTCACTGGATCTCAATCTCTTTCTGTGCATTATGTCTCTGCACTAACAGCCCAGCTGTATTGGGTGTTTATTGTCTAATTTTCCAGTAGTGAGCTAATGACACTGCTATAAAGCAGCAAGCAGCTGGTGGCACAGCACAAATAAGTATTATTCAACATGAATTCTGAATGGCATGGACATACTAAAAAAAACTTTACAAAATACACATCATAATATATCCCAACTCCTCTCCCATCCCCGGCTGCTAACTCATGTCTGAATGCTGCCTAAGCAAGGAAAGGGGCCAGCACAGAGCTCTGGCTCGGTTTGGATGCCTCACCACAGGGTGTGTAGTTGGGTTACCATCAAACAGACTTATGTGGGTACCTGCCTGGGAATGGGTAGAATTGTTAGGAGAGATCTGGATCCAACACTGTGGAGTCCCTGGACTGTTCTGCAGTAAAAAGTAAAAAGACCCATTCAGTGTTGCCCTACACAAACTGCCCTACCAGGCAAACACCGGCAGAATTTGAAGCAGTCAAAAGAAGAAATCTTAGAGAAGGATGAAAAGACAAATCTGAATGCACCAGCAGCATGGAACAGGCAGGTTGCAATATAGTCAAAATCCATCTCTGAGACCGTGGCTTCAGCAGAGGTTTGGTTCTATGCTGGGATTCACTGGAATGCAAAAAGGTCAATGTTCAGCTGTAAAAATCGTGGCACAAGGAAGGGAAGAGGACTGGCTGTTTTTGTGCTGATAACTGCCATAGGGAGGAGAGAAGAAATCCTTGTCTTGATCAGTTGTTGAAATGAGGATGGATTTAATGTCTGTCTGTGTCCACCAATGATATTCGGGAGAAGCTAAATATACAGAACAGCATCTGTAAGGCCAGTGCACCTGGTGATTTCTTGGAAAGATCCTAGATTTTCATTTTATAAAGAAACACATAAATTAATTGAGATCTCAAGAAATGTATGGTTTGTTCCTGGATAATGGGCTTTTCAAGATACATAGAGTCATTTGTTTCTTTTTTGAAATGAAATTCTGCTTTAGAAAGATGGTAAGTATTCAGGGGAAAAGCACTGTATTGACACAGTCAGAACACAGCCTCAGTAAAGTCTTTGTAAAATGGAGCCTCTAAGTTACACACTGAGGCCTTCAGCCTGCAAAGGCTTCATGCAGACACTGGGTTTTATGCATTGCATTTAGTACCACTGATGTCAATGAACTTGCCTTCATGGATAAAGTTATATTCCATGGGTCTCAATAGATCATAGCCTGGAAATACTGTATCACAATATCATTTATATATACAAATGGTAAAGGGATTCCCTGTTCACGTATTTAGCTGGCCAACTCCACCTCCTATGAGCACATAATTTATTCAACCACAGTTTGATGTGAATGAAGTCTTTTGCTCACACACATCTTCAAGAAAAACCCCTTTTCTACAAGTGAAGCTGAAAAAAGGACTGTTATTTTATTTGGTAGCCCACAACTGATTTCCTAGGAGAGGCGAGGATGGGTTGTTTTTGGTTGACCAGGTATAAAATTACCTCCTGTGACAATTTTCTCCAACTGAGATACAGCATGGAGCTGTAGAGGAGCGGTGCTACCTTCATCTGTAGATGCAGGATTTCTCTGAATGCAGAACAAAGTTTGGGTGCTCTCCATTCCACAAGAGATATCAGTACATGCCCAGAAGCCTTCATAAAACAAAGCAGAGCTTGATTACCATGTGGAAAGCATGAGGTTCCCACTAATTCTAGCATAGTTTTTGTCATTATTATTGGACCACTGGGGTACCCAGAAGTCAGGGAATCTCAATACCCACACAGGCTCATTGAATATTAATGCCAGAACCCTTACAATAGTGGCTAATAATGCAGCTTTTCGCTGCCATGTGAATTACGCATCAATATTAATGAAGCCTTTGTTAACATTCTGTGTTCTTTCCTTTCTGTGTCTCTGCCAGGATTTTGGACTGGTTTATGCCAACAACGTAGACTTACATGTCAACCCTGAGCAGGTCCCAGACATTTCAGAAAGGGTTTGTTTTTGCAAATGTGCATTTAAATTAAGAAGTATGCCACATCAAGGTTGCTTTAAATTGACGGCTGTTCAGTTCTTCCCTGCACAGGACAGATGTCGCTTTATATGTTTGCATATCCTAAAAATGACACACACAGAGGGCTGTCTTTTATTTCAAAATGTTGTTACAGCAGCCTTTGTATAAAAACTAACACAATCATTCGCAATTATACATGGTTCTCATTCTTCCCAGTGTCAGATGTATCAAGAAAAGGCAATGGTTCTGTGATGGGAAAGAGAGGTGAGTAGTTTCTGGTTCTGTAAGAGCCCATGGTACAGTTCTCACCAAGTCCTGCTATTCTGTACAGGAAACAGTTTGAGTGCTTTGAACCTTCATATGAAATTTAAATGTAATTGCCAGAAGCATTACCTTATTAATAAGAGTAGAAAAGCATCATTACTAATTATCGTGAGCTTAATTTGCATTTTCTAAACATTTACATTATCTAACCTAACTATGTAACAGCTGCTTGCATGATTTCTAACTTAGCTCTTTTCCAAAATGCATACCAACACCAGTAAATAATAGGTGTTGCTGTGGACTTCTCCTGTCAAACTTAGTGTCTCACTCAAAAAGGAGTTCCATCAGCCACAGAAGCAATACATTTTTTAATGAATACCAAACCACTTCATTTCAGCACAGCTGATCAACCGTGTTGAATGCTCTATCAAGTGATCTCATTTCTGTGGTAGATCCTCCAAGATATCTGCAACAAATTACCTCTTTGAAAGAAGGATTCAATTGGTTTGCACTAATCTAATTTAGAGGAGGCCAGAATAAAATCATACTTGGACTTAATCTCATCTGAATACAAACAGTACAAAAATGCTGCTGATAAGTAGCTGATGTAATGCTCTAACACACCATGGGGCTGATGTACTGATCCCACCCCCTTTGAGGAGAGCACTCAGCTATTCCCAATGCTGTCTCTCGGATTAAGACTTGAAATTGCATGTTTAGCATCGAATAGATGGAACTTAATATCGCAAGATTTAAAAAAGAGGGAAAGGAAAGAGAAAACAAAAAAGGAAAGGAAAGGAAAGGAAAGGGGAAAGGGAAAGGGGAAAGGGGAAAGGGAAAGGGAAAGGGAAAGGGACTAGTCTTTGCAACAGTTGTCATTAGATGGAAATTACCAGCTCCTAGACAGATCCAATGTGCCCAGAACAGGACCCTGGTGAGAAAGAAAGTCAGTATTTTACTTCTCACAATAGAATTGCAAGGCACCCAACACAGACTCAAACCTGACCAAATCATGAGGTATGTCTACTCAGAAAAAAAAAAGTTAATTTTTCTAAGATTAAAGTGAAAGTGGTCTGAGATTGCTGCTAGCAAAAGCGAGTTAAACCACTAGTGTTGCTTTTTCTTCCTTCAAAACAAGCTCTGGTCTTTAGTGACTTCGAGAGAAGCTGTGATTTTGAGCTGTGGCATCAGGTCCACTGCAGCAAAGAATGGAATGCATTTTACAGGACAGAATACTCTTAAAAGCCTGTATTTAGAACAACTGGTCTTCAAGACATCACCTTTCATTTATAGGCACATCTATTTGCTGATTTACTGGTAGATTTGAGGTAATTCAGCCATCTTACTGTATCTGTAAAATGGTGATGACAACCCCTGCCCCATAAGAAGCTTAAGGTTTAATTCACTAATATTTGCAAAACACTCTGAGGTGTTGCAATTCAGATCACAATATGAATGTAAAATCTACCTGTGCCATGTCTATTATCTTTAAATTCATCATACTTACCTTGAAATACGTTTTTTTCTAAGGGGAAATACAAGAATTCTTCCTTATTCAATACCAGAGAAATAATTACGTGAATATGTAGGGAGTAATTTTAAATTAAAATAATTGCAAATTAAACTTGGGGAACTTAAAATTTGCAATGTATTCTGATCATCTCGGACAGACAACAAAAATAAATGGCTGAAAAGAAAATTAGGTACAGAGGTGCACAATTGAGTCAAATTAAGGAAGTAGAAAGGATCTGTGGATCATAGTGTTCAACCTTACAAAACTGCTTTGCTGGCAATTGACTTTCCGGTTATTCACAGTTCTTTCACCTTCACAAAATATGGTAAGAACAAAAAATCAGGTAGATTGTTAATATTTGCAAGTCTGGGGATCACATGTGTGAAACCATCGCCCACTAAAATCCTCTTCAGTCTCTGAACATGCTTATTTCTTCACACCTTTGCAAATAAATGTCTCAGCTGTCATGAGAGCATTTCCATGTTTGGATTACTTTGTCCCTAAATTAATGTAAAGTTTCCTGGATTATTTGAAATTTTCTGCCATGTTTCACATCAAATTCCCGGAATGAAGAAAAACTGAAGGTTGGTTCCTCAGGCAACAGGAAGAATGGAAAAAAAAACCCTCATCTCTATAGTTCAGAAAGGAAAACCCATAACATTTGTCATTTACTGCAGGTGCAATTTAGTGAGTTACCCTCAGTGTGAAGAGAACATGGTTTCTTATAACAGGCACTGTTTTGGCATTAACAGCTGTCCAAACCCTCTCCCAGCTATAAGCTCTTTATAAATGTTCATCTTCTGGGAGTGCTCAGATCTGAAACCTGTATTTTACCTTCAATTTGCTTCCAGTAGCTGTCCAGAAGTATAAACTCAGCAGGATGACTTCCTACTTTATGCTGATTTCACATATTTAAAATATGCCACTGGAGGAAAAAGGATTCATGGATTAAGGTATTTACCCTATTTTCATATTCTATTATCATGGCCTGAAACAGAAAGAAGAATTTCATGATAAACAAACTCCAACATGGGCTAAAACAATTCCCACTTATTATTCACAGAGGAGGTAAAACAGGATTTCAAAGGCTCAAAGATGCCCTCAATTTGCATCCTGTTTCATTTGTCACTAAATCTGTTTGCTGTTGGGAAGGCATTTGCCATCCTGTTCTATTAGTCATTCAGTTAAAGCAAGACTTGTAATTAACACTTGTGCTAATTAGGCATTGGTTTGGTTTGGTTTGCAATCAACCTCTGTGTTTTAATTAAATATCAGGAACTGACAAAAATGGATATAGGTTTTTGTTTAGTCAAATGAATAAGTGGCATTTTTTTCTCATCTTTTTTGTTGAAGCCATGCTGTTTCCTACCCCGAGCGAGGAGGAATGTTTCATTGTGGACTTAAATGAACAGTTTACAAATAATTACTTTTTCTGTTTTTAATGTTAATGGAAAATGCGTTCTAAAAACAAATCACTGCCCTCACATGGAATGCTTCTCTCAAAGGACATATTATCTTTATGACAACACTAGGTCAGCCAAAAGTACCATATATTACAGATGATTTATTCTTTATTGGGAAACAGAGAAAAAATATCCTCACTCTGAGCTTAACCTATCCCAGTAAACCTGTTACACAAACAGTTTGTCCACCAGTAAACAGACAAGCCAACCTGCCATGACAGATTCCAATTATAAGAAAAATATATCTTAAACAAATGAAACCCTTGTGTACCCAATGGCGCAATACAATAATTGCAAAGACGATTGGACCATCTGTGCATCAAATTTATGGCCTTATCACGTACAGACAGACCATTCTAAAGTAGCTTGTCAGAGGAGCAGGACTTAAAAGGACAGAGCCGAGTGAATGTGTGCCTGCTGCTTTAAGGAACTTAAATTTGCTGGCACTGTTCTGCTGATCAGAAGGCAAAAATTACAGGTAAAAACTAAGATGGAATTAAGAAATAATGTGCTGAAGACACGTGATACAGAGTAATGTCATTTCCTGTAGATACATCTTTCCCAAGTAGCAGCCAGCTTGAAAATCTGTGCTTTAAAGGAGCCAGTGCCCTGCAGAAGAAAGCCCGGGCAACAGAGCCAGTCAAGATTTTACAGCAAGTTCACACACCCGGATCCATTACAGAATCTTTTCAGTGACTCTGTGGAGGAGATATGAAGCCCACATGGAAATCTGAGGAAAATATGTTCATAATTTAGAGAGACTATTCTGCAATGTCAGGAAGGAGTCCATTTACTTCCCTCACCTCTACCCCCAAAGAGAGAGATTAAATGGTATTATTTCATACACATTCAACTGTTCCTTGTCAAGTAATTTTAACCCAGAAGTTATAAATATGCCAATGGATTAAAGGACACACAGGGGACAGCAAAACAATGACACAACAAGCTAATCCGTGCACAGAGACATTAATAAAGACCATTTAAATTCACTGGAAAAAGATAAGGCAAGCAAAGAGATGTCCTAGCATCCGCTGCAAATAATTTACAGATAAATAATGAGTATAACTATTAAAGGGAACATGTTTCTAAAATCTTCAGCTGGCTGAGTTTGATGCCAACTCTTTCTACTTTTTTCAGTACAGTTATTGATGAAATGGAGCTTTAAAAGGTAAGGAGAAGAGAAGAGACTGTGATAAAACTGGGGACAGAAGAAAAAGGATAAAACAAAAAAAAATAGAAGTGGGGAAAATACAAGAAAGTTAAAAATCCTGATAAAATGTACAGGAAAAATAGATGTACTAAACTGAAGATAAGAAGTATGAGGGAACAGAACTCAGAGTCTGAGATAAAACACTAAGGAGGGAGAAATAGGCAGAAAATCTGGTTTGAGTAAGATAGGAAAAGACACCAAGGACAAAGCATTATATTTATACTGACAGCACTCCCATGCCCAAAACAGTTCACAATTACAATTTTGAAATCAGTGAAAGAGAAGAAAAAATAAAAAGAGAGAAAAGTACTAATTGAGCAGGTTTTTAAAATTAATAGAAGAGAAGTTACAAACAACATGCCCCATAAATATCATCTTTTCACAGCAGGCAATTCCTGTCCTAAGGGAAGTAAGAACATTACTCATATTGGTTTTTCTTGGCAGACTGAGGCATTAGGCAGTGAGAAGACTTGCCAGTGTCTTGGAATAGTGAGAAAAATGGGACTTTTTTTGCTAAAATGTCCCAGTCTACATGCCACCAGCAAGCCTTGGCTGGGAGCTGCCAAGAGGATATCATTCTTACACAAACTCTTATCTGGAAGGGAGAGGGACAACCACTAGACACTCTGTGAAAGTGATCCCGCCCAAAGGTGGAAATTACATAATGCTTTCTAGCATTAGGCTGGTCCCAATTAGGCCTTAATCCCACTTAGGAAGGAGAAATAAAAAAAAAAAAAATACTAATACTGTGGAATGAATAGAACCTAATCTTGCTTTCTTGCTTGCCCTCTCCAGCCAAGAAACCGAATTCCAGGCATTTAATTTTGGACATTTTTTTCTCATCTGTCTTTGCTTCACTCGAGGGCTCAGTGCTGGGGACAGAAGGTTTTTGCCAACTGTTCCTTACTTTCACAGAGCTAGTCCCGATTTCTGAGCTTTCCCTCCCTGAATTAGACAGCCATAGTCTTCTTCATGGATGAGGTCACTTTTAAAATAATTTTTTTTATCCAACAAGCCTGTTTTATTATGTATGAGAAAAGGAAGAAGCCTTCAAAAACTGCAGGAGGCTGACAGGAGTGGGTGGCTTTTATATTAGATGAAGTTCCACACATAAAATAAACCTCCCAGTGGCTTCATTAGGAGCTGGATTTCAGCTCAGGTTCATCTCTGCTTTACATTTTCTACCTTCCGGTTTCTCCTTTCTTGCTGTTTGATACCTGGACACCCAAAGCAGCTACCCTCAAATGAAATCACTGTCCTAAAAAGGCACTGAGAAATATAACCACATGCACACACACACAGAAACACCAAAAAAAAAAAAAAAAAACCCAACAAAAAAACAACAAACCCAACCACAAACAAAAAATACTCATACACATTAATTTTCTAAGAACTTGTGCATAGTATCCCCAAGGCCCTGCCCATAAGGTGATCAATTGGATAGGATGTTTTTTCTTGCTCTTAAAGCAGTTTTGAAGGAGGCCTTAAAAGAGTTGCAGTTCTGTCAGCTCTGCATATCCAATGTAGCTACAGCAAGAGGCAGCAATTTTTCAGTTTCTGGGTATAACTTAGGTTTCCTACAAGGAGGAGAGGAAGCGATTGTGACCATAAAATCAGAGCCTGGGACAGAGTGTCACATATGTCACGTGTGCCACCGTCTGGGGCTTGGCAAACAGACACACGAAGATGGACGGTGGCTGAAATCCTGTCCCTGCATTTAATATTTCTAGTTACAGCACTAAGCAAAATGTCTTAGGGGATGAAGTTTAGTCTTGGAATCAGTGTTGTAAAATCTACCCATTTTTTCCAAACTCTAGCAGTATTTTGCAGGTATTTCTTTCTCATAATCATATTCCTACCTGTGTAACAGTATGAATTTGAGATGCTTTAAATAACTTTTTGCACTTCCAATTGGAAAGAAACTTTTGGAAACCCAAGCTAATCATAGCATGCATTTCCAGAACACAAGAAGGCTCTTGAAATTACTAATATTTTAATAGCTTTTTTTTTTTCACATCAGCTGCAAGATTCTTTGTGGCTTTAACACTAAATACCAGGGAGGAATAAAAGCCCTTTTCCCCTTTCTTTCCTTATAGATTCCAGGCCACAGCTTGTCACCACACAGGCTATACAAGTGGGGGCCCTTCTCAGTTCTTTGCCTTTAGTGACCTCTGGGACACCAAGGGCATGGTTGGTATTTTGTGATATTCTGAATTACTTTTTTTTTTTAATATAACATTTGATTTATACGCCAAAGCAAGAATTTATTTCAAAGTAAAACCATTAATATTTTCTTTTTGAAAGTGTCATACTAGATTCATTTTTTGAATTTGGAAAATTCTTTTAAAATAGGATTCTTTCTAAAGTCACTGTTTTCCAATAAGCAAAGAACTGACATTAAAACAATCAAATATTTTTTTTAAAAAAAAACACCAAAAACCACCACAACAATAAAGAGATTTTTGCCAGATGAAAAAGGCAGTAAAAAAGAATAGAAGTAAACCATGCATCATCTTGGGAAGTAACAAAATGAAAGGAAGGAAAGAGGGGAGGAGGAATCTCCAAAACTTGTCCGAGTAATGAAATCCAGGGGGAAAGCTAGTAGACCATGTTAATGAATAGCCAGATGTTTCTGAAGCCAGGAAATCTCCTCTTCCTCTCAATTTCAGACTAGAGTGAACTCCCTTTCTTGCTCTCAGTTCTCTGGTACACACTGGATACTCAGTCAGATGCTTTTTGTCTGCCTCTTGCAATGCTTATTAAAACTAAGGGAAAAAAACCCCCCAAGTCTTCACAGCATTTGGGTTTGGAGCAGTCTCCTAGCACAGCTGTCCCGTGGTTAATGCCACACTTCTGTTCACTCCAAGACGTGACACCACATTTTCCATTACAAGAAGCTTTCTTTTCTTGTGGCCATTTTAATTATATACCAAATAAACTGTTCTTCTAGCTATTGAGCCAAGTTTTCAAAAGATTTAAGACAGGGTCCAGAATTCAGCCAGACAGTTACGTTTCCAAATCCACGTCAGAGATTTAATCATCCTACCATTTGGGTTTTGCTTAAGTTCTGACTTCCGCAAGCCTTTTCAGCTGAACGGATCCCTACATATTTTCAGATCAGAGTCTCCATTTAAACTGAGACAGCAGTGGGAGGAATTAGCATTTCCTCATCCTCTTCTAACGTTCAGCAGACAAGATGGGTCTGTAGTATAACATGTCAGAGAACTACAAAGTCCCTTTGGACAAGCCTCTGTGAGAATTAGATTCTCAGGATCATTTGACAAGTGTTGTTCCTTTTCCTTTTGTTCCTCCTGTTGTCCTCCATGGCAGGTAGAAAATGAGCAATTAGAAGGATCTTATGTCTTCCTGTATTCACTAAAAAGAGATGTGGAAGAGGTTGTCATTGTGTCAACCCATTTCTTCATCACTGCCTTAAAGACGCTTTCTCATCTCCCACCACAGCTATTAAAGGGGCAGAAACTAATTTCCTCTACAATTTGTCTGGCCAGGCCTAAGCAGCTTAAAGAGCAGTCTTGTGAAAGTGCTCAGAAAGAAGTTCCACAGCTTCTGCTGGGAAAGGAGTTCACATAAATTAGAGCTCGTTGAGCATTATTATAGCTTGTTGCCTATGGTATTTCCTCCCCCAAGGGTAAAGGAAATAATCTTGATTAATGACACCAAAAAAATCATTTTTCTCTTTAATTCACTAATTGGTTAATCTTTTATGACATCAAAGAAGGCTGCAGCATTAACAAAAAAATAGTCAATGCAAAAGCCAGATTTCCTGTGCGTTTGCCATGTGTGCTTTGTTTCCTGATGTAACTCCTAACTGAAAAAGAATAAAAAATTGAAATCTCCAGTTTACATGAGAAATGGCAGTTTTGAGCTCCCTATCAGACACCTCATTTTCTCTACATTAGTCACAATCAGACAGACAAGGCTCTGTCTTGTTGAGCTACATTTAGCAGTCTGTCTGAACTGCAAATTTAGATGACATCCAAATTACACAGACTCAGGCACTAGGTTACACTAATGCAAAGTAGGAGAAAAAGAATCAAGGCTATTGATTTTTTTGGTCCTTTCTCTGTCATATTCCCTTAAAGGCATTTACCAAGGCTTTTAAGATCTTCAGCATTTTCACAAAGGAACAAATTACGTGCAAATAAGACTGCCTTAATCTATTCTTCCCTGCTTAGATTGTTCCTTCTGTACAGTCATTATGTATTTTTTACGCTGCTTCTGCAGTTTACTTGATCCACTTTCATGCACCATGTGGTCAATATATATGTTGGAGAGTAACTGTGGAAAAGCACATCTCTTGCACCTGCCAATGATAATCAAAACCTTTCTGCTAATTCCCTGCAATCCAAACACATCACACATCTCGCTGCTCTTTCTTGCAGCTGTTTCATCAATTTGATGTCATATTCTGCAGAACGCTCTTCTGATCACATTTCCATTCTCAGACGACTTGATTCTTGCAATGAATATTTACAGGAGGTTCACAACAATGTTGCTAATGTGAAAAGCAAAGACACAGATTCTACTAACAAATAGAGCTGATTTCCAAAGCACAGAGTTGTCTCTGTGAAAGCCTAACCTCCCTGTTCATTCTGACTCATGTTAACATGACTCCATTGAAGCCACAAGTAGCTCTACTGAACTCATGCAGTGAGATAATTGGCCAGCGTGAATTTCTAAACACCACTGAAGGCAATAGATGTACATATTATTTTCTGCCTGCCAGTCTTTGAAGGGGAGCTACAGCCACAATCCAGCCCAAAAGTGTTTAACTGAGAGAGAAACTCTAAGAAAACACACTCCTTGGAGCAGATTGTCACTTCAGTGTAGGTACAACACCTAGCACAGAGGGCCAAAGACTCAAGTTTCTGGATGCAATGATCAGTATTAAAAAAATGAGAACTTCAGAGCTTTCAAGTTCTCCCTTCTTTTGAACCAGCTACCCACGAAGAGAGTTAGGAAGAGCTTTTTCCAGCTGATCTCACTAAGCAGCTGTATAAGCTTTTCTAGGCATAGTTAGCAAACTACAAACTCATTAACCACTACATATGGTACTGTCACTTTTCATGAAATCTGAAACTCACATACTTTCCTTCTAGGCTGTGCACATGCTTCCTGTCGGAGTCGAACGTATGTGCCATCAGGCGGGAATGTGCCCCTTATGTATTACCATTTGTGTTTGTTTGATTTTTGTTTTTCATAGGCTCCTGGGCTTCTGACATTTCAGCCTTCAAAATTACATGGCCTGGATTTTTTCCCTGTATCTATGGAAAAGAATTAATTTGTTTGCCCTTGTTTTTCTGCTTACTAGAGGACCCCATCATCCATTTTCTGTTTCACCTCACATGTCATTAATGCAGACAAAATCTGAGCTTCATGCTGGCTTTCGGTGGGTTTTTCTCCCTGATAATTGCAGAGTTTGAAGAAGTGAGTTCTTATGAGCAGGTAAATTTGACCAAACACTTGCTTAGTCTTTTTGTCCCTCCAGGAAGACAAATCAGTTTGTAAAGCACTAACAAATACCTCGTTTATCATTTCAAGCCAGATTAGCACATTTTTCTTCCCTTCTTGTAAAAAGCAGAGACATTTCCACCCTTCAGATTTACATTTTCTCTATCATTCATTTCTTTTTTCTGACCTTAGTGTGGTAGAATTTTACTTCAGGCCTATCCCTTTGCTGACCTTGATGGAAGAGAATTTAAGCAAAGCCTCAAAATTCCTTGAGGTTTGTATCTCTCCCTTCCTACTTTTATTTCAACCTCCCACAATCTTTTAACAGTTTTCCATTCCCACTGAGTTTTTTCCCTTCTAGACCTCATGCATATCACAGAAATAGCCTGTTTAAAGTATCTGCAAAATATGCTGGTTTCCTATTCTCCTTTTTAATCAAAACTACAAGTTTATAGCATTTCTATGGGTTCATGTCATCATAGAGTCACTGAAAGATAATACAAATATTGAGTTGAATTTGAATGAGGCCTAAAAATTAATTTAAATTACAGAAGCATGAGTGTTTGTCCTCTGAACATTTCCCTTTTCCAATCAGTTTAGTCTGTGTTTTTCCATTAAAACAGAGTTTATGTAGCTGGTGAAGACATATGAAGAGAGCAGAGATGTTTTAAAGTCTAGAAATGGAATAAAATACGGCACCTTCAGCAGAAATTATGGAGGAGAAAGGAAATAAATAGAACTTTAAAAAAGTTGCGTGTATTCAGAGGATTGCAGTAAGGCCAGTAGTTTAAGACCCCTTCTTGATTTAAAACATTACATACAACACTTTCACTTGCTACCACCACACTGGTAATTACTCAAGTGATGGGAAACAATCCCATCCTGGCACAGTGAAGAGCAAATGAGCTGGCAAGAAGAGAGCCTTCGTGGATGGGCAGCAATTTGGAGATGCACTTTGTCACCCCATGGAGAGATTAGAAGTAAACCTTGCTCGGCTCCGTTGCAGGTAGGGGATTCCACACCACTTGCTATGGAGACAAGCGTAACAAATGGGGAAAAATGGCATTTAATGAGCTGCTGTTAAGGGTGATAGTATATTCTAACACACTATTTTGGGAGAGGGGATAAGCCTCAGAGATGATGGTCAGCAAATCCATTTCACTTCCAGCTTAACACACTGCTGGCCATAGCTGGTACAGGTGGCTTTTGCATGGCTCTTCCACTCTTCCTTCATCTGCTTAGTGCCAAAGTCCCTGATAAATCTCTGCTTCTGTACCACAGGCCCACAGTTTAACTCCTGCTGAATCATGAAAAAATACCTCAAGTTTTCTTTTTTTTTTTTTTAAAACTATAGTTTCTCATCACTCACAGAATATCCCATTTTATACTTCCAAAGCTCTTTGGAAAAAAGTGTATATCGACACATGGTCTCTAGAGAGAATTAAAACTGCTATCCTCTTTTGACCAGTGGAGACAGCAACACACAGAATGTTGAAGTGATTCTCTATATGCCAGAGGTTTGAAAGAGAAAAACACAGCTGAAGATCCCAGAAAAACTTTAGCTGTATATAACACATCTCCGGCCACAAAACAGTATGGTATATCCGAATTTTGTGACACACTGTCAGGAAAAGGGTTGGCCAGAAAAAATATTTAAAATACACTCCTTGATAATTCTAGAGATTGCATGGAAAACTTGATGATGGAGCACACATTCACAACTTAGTTACCATTTTCCATTTGTAAAGGTGATTATTATGCCATGAAAAAATGGGTGCAGGGAGTACAAAGGATATTATACTATTATATTACAAAGGATATTATATTATTATATTAGATATAGTTATATTTTTATATTATATTTTAGGTATCAAAATGTGGAAAGTGAGTCCTCTGATGGCACTAATTGACTGGCCAGAGATCTGTACAAGGGATTCCTACTTCAGGGAGAACACAAAATCTGTGATTGGAGTCAGTCACCCAAATTAAAGGCCAGTCTTCAAAAAAAATATGATTGGTACTCTATATACTGTAGTGTTTTCTGTTCTTCACAAAAGTTATTTTTATTCACTTTAGGGGGAAAGCACATTTTTCTCTTATTCTAAAATCACTTTAAAGGTAAACATTCACATTTACATTTGGTGGATGACCTTTAGTATCAAGAAGAGGTCACCTGAATCATATCATCCATATTTGAATGGTTATATAGGAATTATTTTACACAGAAGTCCCTAAGGTAATTATTTCATATCAGAGCCAGGAAAGTTTAGCATCTGTATGCAGTATGTATTTACACTTCATGCCAATGCATTAAATAAAATTCCATCACATTCTGTCTTTGTATTCTCTTCTTTTCAAAGACACACAGAACATTATTTGATTTCAAATTCCCTCATAGTCTGAAAGGCTGTCTCTTGCTATTGTTAAAACAGATTTTTGCCAAAACTGGGAAAAATGTCAACAGAGAAGCAGAGATTGGTTTAGAAAAGTGCACAACATCTTTAACAGCAACTCTGTCATAAATGAAAAGGCAAAAACAGTAGAAGAAATGCATTATTGTACTGTTAATGGACACACATAGATGCACATGAAAAACAGAAGAATGTAAAACTTTAATGAAAAGCTTATTTAAGGGAAACAGCAGAGAACCATTTAGTTACAGGCCAAGTCCAAAACTCTTGGAAGCCAAAGGATATTCTTCAAAATCTTATGCAACACTGAGACCTGCTCAGCACAAAAGAGGGCATGCAAATTGAAGGTCCTGAAACAGGATTTTAAAGGCCTATTAAAGGTATTTAAATTCCATAGTTAGAGTCAAAACCAAAAGACCTGAGAACGACCTTGAATCTGGAGTGTTTGAAACCTTGATTTGGATGCATCTGAGATCTGTGGCCAGTGTGTAGTGAGACCTGTTACCTGAGCTAGTTGAAACTCAACACAATTTATAAGGAGGTTGAAATAAGTGTCTTTTCAAATTCTTGATACCTGAAAATCCTGATGCCACACAACAAACTGTTCAAAACAAAATTCCAGCTGGTTAAAATATGAGAATCTCTTTCAGTGCAAAGTATTGATATAAATATAAGATTTTCACATTTTCTAAATACTTCCTACAGAAAGTAGTGAAGCAGTGGTTTGGACATTCCTTCTCCATTCTTTCTGCTCCACTTTTCTTACCAGTTTCAGAAGTGTCCACATAAAAAAAGCTTTTTAAAAAAGCTATTTTTTTTCAGAGTTTTTATCTCATTTTTCCAAAGGAAATTAAAGAGGAAAATAGGAAAGGAGAAAAAAAAATGGAATAAAAGTCCAACTCTCTTCAAAACAACATATTTTCCTGCTCATGAAAAGCCGCTGAGCATTGCATGGTCAGCCAAGCTGGCCTGGACGGAAAGGGATAACACCAGAAGCAAGACTGCTCAGCTCCTAATTCAGGCTCATACTGCAGCAAAAGCCAGGAGTTAATGCATAAACCACACACAGTCCTTGTAAAATGCAGTCCACCTGAAGAAAGACCATACCCCAACATCCAGCTGCTTCCACTGGACAGACAGTAGCAGAGAAAAGCATCACAGGCTTTGGAGTCCAAATGACCTTTCCCACTTCATTCCAACTGTTTTGTACTTTGGAAATATAGGAGCCCATCTGGCATGGGACTGGCAGGATCTGTTCCAGAATTATGGGAAATGAGAACAGAAAAGGTGCTGCAGGTCAGGATGAAGGCATGTTTACAATGTTGATGTTTGCACAGTGCTTGCCAACACTGCGCCTATTTTAAGCCAATAACATTAATCATTCACTAAACTCACTTGAAAAACTTGCAAATAAAAAGAATTAAACAGTGGCAAGGTATTGTATTTTTATATGACAAGCTTTGACCTTCATGTGTATATTACATGCAGACCATGCCTGCTTAAATAAAGTTCCGTAGCAGACAGAACATCTGTTAGGTCTATTTTATATTCATGTTTAAGATGGGATTAGTCTCTAGGCTTTGTCAAATAATGACGAAAAACAAAAGGGGAAAAAGAAATTAAAATCTTAATTCCCCTTTGATTTTGTGAAACAATTAGAATTTAAGATAATTAGTGTAAATGCTTATAGGAAGTTCTGTAGGGTCCCTGCCTGAAATCTCCCAACCTTTCAGAGATTAAGAATACATCTATAGCATAAAGCCTTTTGCAAATGCAGCATGTGTACCACTCAAGAATTACGATAAAAGTTCCTTGAAGTCCAAGTGCTTATGTGGTGTTAACTAGTACAGAGATGACGGAGTTAGACCCATTTTACACCAGACTAGGAGCCATCACCAGCTGAAATATTTTCTGTGTTTTTCTCCAGTGTGCAGAAAGAGACTGTTTTCCAAAAGTCACTGTGATCAGCACTGATGCCAGGCTACAGCCATCCTCATTTTAGAGTAATAGCCTCTCCACTCTCATCACTTCAAAATGCTACTCCGTACCAGAATATCCCACTTTGATGGCTTCACGTGACTGAAGACCTACAGCAGAAGAGTATCTGATCTCTCAGCAGGTGTTTCAGCCCAGTGACCCTTCAAAGCTGGTCACAGGAAAACTGAGTGACAGCTGAGTCACTGTGTGCCACTTGGAGCCCACCCACAGGTGACTGAATCTCGGTCAGGAGCTGAGGCTTCGGGGAAATGACACAGTCTGCAGGGAGGGCGGGTGTGTTGGAAATGCTGAGCTAAAAGGTATCTCAAGCAGATACTGGCAATTTCCCAGGAAAAGCACTATGTATCAGAAGCATGAAGCCAGGAAAAAAGGCCTCAGAAAGGCAAGAACTGTACCCAGCTGAGTGGGGAATTCATCAAGGAGTCCAGAGTCAATCCAGAGAGGGGAGTGAGCATTCACAAGCCATAGGTGGATGAAAGGGTGAAGTGTCATTTCAACAGTAGTTATCCCCCATTCCCAGTGTGACTCCAATTCCCATCCAACTCTGAACCATCCTCATTTCAGCTCCACACGCTAGGCCATGCAGGCTGTGTGAGGTTGCTTGTTTACCAGGCTATGGGATATTGAGAAAAGAATGCAAAGCAGGAATGAAATGAAAGCTATTATTTAAAACCACCCAGACCCTGAAGGCATGCACCACACTACAGTCCAGAGGCAGTTCATGTTCCTGGGCAAGCACAGATCTACAAATCACAACATATTTTCAGTTGTATAAACTTTCTAAAGGCAGAACTTACTGCTTCTGCTGCACACTGTGCACCTGAGTCAAGATCTTTTCCAAGTCCTCCTTACTGAAAACAGGTCTCAATATTACCCAGTAATGGCTTTTACAGCAAGCCTGTGACAGCCAGTTTGGAGGGGTCACTTCACCAGTGGGGAAGCAGATGGGGGTGAGCAATTACAGACAGAAATACTGCATGTAGATAAATATCAACTGATGGAATGACACCAGCAGAGCTCTCGTAAGAGTTAATCGTGCCCCTTTGCCTTCTAGACTGTGTCGCAGAGGTTCATAAAATAGTGGGTAAAGGGGATGGGATGGGTGTAAATTACTTGCAATTTCAAAGGGTTTTTGACAGACTCACTCACTGGATATTATCAAAGGGAACAAATAACTGTAGGATAAAGAGCGATGTCACGTTAAGGATTAAATCCCAATTAAAAAATAGGAAACAAAGAGTTATAACTACTGTGCTTTTTCTCAGAATAAAGAGAAGTTAATAACAGAACACCACAAAAAACATTGTAGAAACTATTATAGTTCAATACAATTATTAATAAAGAAGGAGCAGGACAGTGGGATCATGGTATATGCTTGGGACGATAATAACCCAGGACCTTTTCTGATGCCTTATTTTACCCCCCAAAAGCCCCCTGTGAAATCTATGAGAAAGTGTGATCATGGTTCATAAAAAACAGCTCCCACTCCCAGACCTCTGCAAATAGCCAGTCATACTGGGACAGGCTGTAAATCAGTAAAAGGAGCTCCTGAACGCTGCTGCTCTAATAGCTAACAGCTTATCTGTATTTCAAAATATCTCTGGCTAGATAGTGATGAATGGGGTGTCACGGTTGCTTGGGAAAGCAGAACTGGGATGTTATAAACCACAGCATGAACTTTACGTCAACACACATGATGCAATAGCTGGACATGACCAGCTTTGATCAATGATTAAACATAAGAGCAGTCTGGGGGGTGGGGAGGAGAGGGGATTGTTTGTTTGCCTTTCAATGCATGAGGAGTTGATTATTTAAATTGCAAAGAGTTGTTTGTTTCTCTTTTCTCATCCCTCTGACAATGGCTAGGCAGTGCTCTGCAGGGCTTTTGTAACCAGATATATCAGGCAATTGATTTTTTACTTTTCTTTCACATACCTAAAGCTCCTTTGAAGGCACCAGCATCCCTTATTCCCTCCTCCTGCTATTCCCACCATTCTGCCCTAGAGAGACTGAAAAGTTGGAACAGCTGCTTGCCACAAATAACTTTACAAGTGCACTAATTTTAATGTAGAAAGAGCAGAGAAGCTGGGCAAGACAAGCCAGGCATGACCCCAGATGTCACAGACCATGTCAAGAATAACTCCAAAGAAACATGCTTGCTTCTGCACATCAACCCCTACACTTACAATTGCAGATGGGAGAGCACCAAGAGGTAAAATACAATTCACAATCAGTTTGAAAACTAATCTAAATCAGAAGCAGGGAAATGCATTGGTCTATAACCAAGAGAAAATCCAGAAGCGGGTCAGAGCCTTCTGATTTCATCAGCAAAAGGAAACAAAAGAATTTTAACATGAGCATTCCCAGAAGCACTCACTGGTGCCTAATTCCTGTTTACATCAGAGATAAAAACATCAGCTCCCAGCAACCATTTTGAATATCTTGCCCTTGGGATATCATTTATAATGTCCTTGTTATTTAGGAACAACTCTTCCCAGAGAAAATACAGCCCACTTAAACCCACAAGTCTGGGTCAACATTACAATGTAAATCATTATTGTTTCACTACAGGTCTAATGCACAGCATCTGAAAATTGGGAAAAATTCATGTTTTTGAAGCATTTTCTCTGTCATACTATAAAAACTAGGGATAATTCTAGTCTAATTTAATCAAGGAAATAAGGTTTTTAAAATTTAACTATGTGGTCCAGAATAATAGGGAGAGCAATATATTCCTATACATGCCTGTCTTGGCTTCAGTGCATATTTTTGAATCAGATTACACTATTTTTGACAGTTATTAATTTTAAATGAAAGTGAGATGGCTTTAGCTTGGAGTGCCTAGAAATTACTACTTGTAGTTTTCTGTTGATTTCTTATATTATTCTTTGAATAGCTACAGAGAAAAAGGAATTATAATAGTTTGAATTCTGGAATGCTAGCCAGGGATTATTTTTTTAGCTGTGCAAATAATCTATGTTACTTAAAAAGTGGAAAAAAAGTTGTCCTCTTTACAAAATCATTTCACGTATAGCAGCAAAGGTGAAATCAAATTTAATTGACTTTCCTATCTTACATCTTGCTTTCCAACCAACTGTTGGAAATAAGGTGGATTGAGAAACAAAAGATATTCATTATAAATTAGAGATTCTAGGAATGGCATGATGAGGTTCTATTTTTAACCTTTCAGCAAAAAGTTGTGACAGTAAATCTTTCTTTTCCATATCATGTTATATGTTACTGCTGCTGCAGTCCTTGGTTAGTCCAATTACAAATATTGGGCTGCTGTATTCAATAAGAATCTGGCCTTCACATTAATAATTTATTCACATCACTTCCCTAACCATGCAACCATTGCACATACACAGATCAGTAGAAGGGTCATGTAGAATTAGGAAATGTTTTGTATTGATCAAAACAAAGGCAGCCAAGGTAATTCCAGAATAAATTACCAAGAATATGCTGCATTCTCAATAAGCACAAAGATCCTCACCTCAATTCAAAAAACTTGGAATGTTCGTTCTTTCAGTTTACTTAAAATATTTTAAACATGGAAAACTGCAAGATGTTAGAAAAGGAAAGCTTCTTTCTGTGGGGTGGATTTAGGTAACTACTGTTTCACAAGGGGCTACATTGAAATGGGAAGCTGAAACTGTCTGAAGAAGTAGCTGCAATAGCACTGGAATATAAAACTGAAATAGCTATTGGAAAGATAGAAAAAATTTAGGAACTGGAGTTGGAGGCATTAAAAATTCATAGCCTCCGACACTTTACCTCTAATGCATTTGAAGCACAGAAACAGTTAAGGTATTTCACTGAGGCACAAAATAACCTCATTATCATTTCTAATACAGATCAATACTCAACACTGCCCTTTGAAAAACACAGCACTTGCCAGTCCACGTGCTTATTGTGTTCCTTGCACTACCTCTAGCCCACTGCCATTAGAGCTTTCACAGAAGCCCTTTCCTGCCTTCTGAAGCATTCCTCTCCCCCCTCCCTATCTGATCAGCATATTCCCCTATCAAATTGTAAGGAAAAAAAAAAGCAAATCAACATACTGACTTTTTTTTTTTTTTCTTTTTTCCAGTGACATTTTGTCAGGTGGGTGTCTCTCTTCTCCTTGGGGCTGCCTAGTGGCATTAGAGAGCTGCTCCAGTCAAGACCAATGGCACAGGCTCCGTCCCAGGTGGACACCGGGTATTGTTTGCAGAAACTGATTGGTGTGAGAGCCCTCTAGCTCCCTCTCCCCAGCATGTGGTCCAAAGCACAACATATGCTTCCTGCTTGCTAGATTTGTCTCCAATAATAAAAACAGGATTTCTTTTCAATTTTAGTCTTGTGCCCAATTTATCAAGCAAAATAACATCAAGGCTTCAAAAGGCTTGGCCGGTAATCTGGTTCTGCATTGGATTAGTGGGAAGAGGTGTAACACAGTGAATAGAGAATTACCAAGATAATATCTTGTGCTGTACCATGAAAGAAAAAAAAAGGACATGTGTACGTGTATGTGGGGCGGGTGTGCATGTGAATTCTGACCAGTTATTAGGGCTTCTCCTGCACAGAGCTGGGAATTGCAACCTGCAGCTCTCTAAAATGGGTTTTTAAAAAAAAATAGTAATGGAGGGGGAGGAGGATTGAAGCCACGGTATTACTGAGATTCTGATATTTGTTCTTTTCATTGCAAAAGCAGATAAAATATATTAGCTCCCTGGGGAGTAGGGGGATGCAATTGTTTGGCGATATTTCATTCATGCTGCTATAGGGCTTTAAAGCAAAGGGGAAGGAAAAGGGGACCAGCTTTGTTGCTGGTTTTTGTTTCTTGGCTTTTGTTTGTTGCTTGTTTTCTTTCTTTAGAAGATTGAACCATGAGAATGAAACTCCACCCTCTCAATTAACACAATAGCACAATTTAAAGAATCTTGTCATTGTTTGCTAAAATGGTAATGAACAGTGCTACAGACGAATATAGTGCTCCTCCTGACAGTACATTATAATAAAGAAGATAAGGTAATAATGGAAACAGCCAACTAAATCATATTAGAATGTAGCATGCCAAATATTTAACTAAGACTATATTGTGAAAACCAGATTAGCCTTATTTAAAGCCACTGTTTGGTAAAAGCGGTTAAAATTTCTATAGCCAACACAGGGTGTATCCTCTTTCAACAAAGATTTTGATTTGCTTAGAAATCTCTCTAACTACTTTGTATTTAGATCAGGGAAAAAAATAAAATAATTTGTCTTTATTGATAGAATAAATCTGAGACTAATTAGACTTCTTTTCCTTCTAGTAGAGCATGCAATTAAATGTATTGCTTCAGGGGAAGTCTTAATGCCAGTTGCACATTAGGTGAGGTAATGCCAAGCCAAACACTTTACAAGCTGCTCAAGGAACAGGCTGACTTCACAGCCACTCAGCTGCAAGATTATCTCAGTATTCCCATACAGACACGTTTGACTGAAACCTGGAACCAGCTCTAGACATTCAGTAAACTACATTTTAGCATACAAATATAGCAGATGTAATTCTTGCAAAGTATTAGGATATTCAGTGATTTATGCTTTTACCATATGATCTCTCTCTGTTTGAATGTCTAATTTACTCTGTATCAGTCATAAAACTCCATTATAAAACTACGTCTTCCCTATTTATCTTACAAAGAGAACTGATTCATGCATGCCCATGCAGAACATACTTTCACAATGGCTCCATTTACATGGAGATTTGGACTTTCTGCACAAAAGGACCTGGAAAGACTTTGACAGGAAATACTAATGTAGGATTTTTGCTACCTCATACTTTTCTCTCACAAATTAGAGGTCTTCCTTGCTTTTTTAAAGGGTTTTCCAACCACACCTGATAAAGAAATGACTGCCAGGTAAATGGGGAAGGTCTTAACTTTGAGCCTACCCATTTTCTGTCAATTGAGAACAAATATCTGAAAGATCCAGTATTAATGGTCCACTCAAGAATCACTTCATATTATTTTAAGACTGAGGGATAACACTAGGCTGTTTGAAAAAAGATTATGTTGCTATTGCTAAGTTTCAGAAAATATCCAGAAAAATCTGAAGTCTGGATACCTTGGAGCATAAGTTTCTTCCCAATTTAGCAGTGAGGGATTTCAAAAGAGAAGCTTCTGAACACAGCAGAAAGCAAAGCAACAAAGAACTGCTGGTTTGTGGCACTGTGAGGGGAAATGGCAGGGTGAACAGGACAGGATCCAACCTGCCAGAAAAAAGTCTCCTTGGTCCAGACCATCATGGGGTGATACAGAGATAAGGGTGGATGTGAATGTGGTTGTGATTGCAGAAGGTTCAGTATTGTGTAGCCTTGCAGTGACACAATGTGATTACATTCCTCTGCCGTATACAAATAGCTGCAGCTCATCCCAACATATCTTCTGGGAATGGCAGCAAAAAGTACAAATTTGCAGATACACAGTCAGGTGGGAATACGGCACGCATTGAATACAAATATTCTGCTTTGTTTACATTAAAAAACCAACCCCACTGAATGAATATTACAGTGGTTGAGTTTTGATCACACCCCGTGATCCATATACAAATTCTGCTCAGGGAAGGGATATTTATCACATTAATCTCCAATGCAAATAGAACAATGTAAAGTAACACAACCCCGTCTAAAACAAGAGTGCTTTAGATTCTTGCCTTATATGTCTCCTCAATTCATACGTGCATCATGCAGAATCATGCATCAGAGGTAGGGTCAGAGAGAAATTTTATGGGGGCAACACGATTTATTTGTTCATTTACCATGAAATCTAGAGTATTATGCTAAAACCTATGGGATACAGCAACTCCACTGGAGACAATTACCGCTCCATGATATGTGATATGCATTATATTTAGTTAATATAATTATTTGCTCCTGGAGCATCACCAAGGAGAGACAGAATGATCCCTGCATGAAAGAATTTATGGTACAACAGCTACTTTCTACAATTCTCAGGCACATAAAGTTCCCACTGAGGCCTATGTCTGATAATGCTCTGTGTAGTTAGGATGCACTTAGGGATTCAACACAGGTTTATTACAGGCTGTAATTCTAGGAGTAAGAGTTCTTTCGTGAAGTCTTACAGGCATTACAGGTTTCTATTACTGAATAGTCAGAATACTCCTATGATAAAAAGAGTCTATTTACCCAATAGCTTCTTTAAAGCATGGTTTAAACACAAGAAAAACATAATAATTGCTGTGTTTGCATGCCCACAGACTCCTCTTTGTATCACAGAAGCTGCAGAAAAACTCAGCTTGCAGAATGAACAAGGCCAACAAAGTGAAAAAAAAAAACCCCAAAATTATTAAACATAAATAAATAAATAAATAACATGTGGACTGAAGGAGCTAAGGAAAGAATGGGTGTTGTTCCACATTCAGCCAGGTAACTTCTACATAGTACTTGACACTGTGATGATTCACAATAAGCAATTATCTTTTGTAATGGCCATATTGAAAAAACGTAAAGAGTTTTACGTACTAAGTGATGAGAAAGGAAACGATTTTTACAATTCCACTTTTCTGGAAGGTGCATTTGCTTGTACATGGGATGAATCTCGCCTTAGAACAACTAATCTGTCAGTGAATACCATTGCATAGATGAAGTTAATAGGGATAATCCAGGTATCCTCCCCACCCACAACAATCCTTGGACATTTGACAATATTTCTTCAGAATAAAAGAAAAACCTCTCTCTCCCCTACCACCATATTTTTTTAAAGAAACAAGAAACATTTGATTTTACTATACATAAAAATCTGTAGCTACACCCCAGAATTCACTAAGAACTAAGAAGATAAAAAATATCCTTTCCACCATTCCAAATACTAATAAGCTTTCCTTAATTTCTCAGAGAAAATATTAGGAAAAATAAAAAAAGGAATAAAAATGTTAATAAGACAAGTGATGTCTCCAAAGCTTTGTTAAACACAATAGCCTGGGAAATTAAAATTTATTTTAGATTTGATGAATCTGGTGAACACAAGCACACCAGGGAGAAGTTGCAGTCTTTAACTTGCAAACCACACAGCAATAGTTTGAGCCTGCCTCATCTTTTAAAGGCACAGATGCATGTCCTTCTTTATGTGCAGTGGAAACATTTCCCCAAAGCTCTGCTAACCACAAGAAATATTGAAATTACTGATTTAAATGCTCTCGATGAAGACTGTCATTGCATAAGGAAGACAGTTCAGCAAATCCTCACTTATTTTTTCTGCCCTGTTACTCCTTCAGGACTAGGCTGTATGATTCCAACCAGGGGGTAAGGAGAAGGACTAGCAGCAGCCCCAGAAAGAAAAAAAAAAGAGTGCAAGGAGAATCCTCCTCATCTCTGAGAAAAGAAAGACCTCTCAGAGGCAGTTTTTCAGCTATTTTTAATTTGGAAGGTTGTTTTGCTGAGACAAACAAAAATATTTCTTCTTCCCAAAAGCAGAATCTGAAATCACTGATTCACAGGACTGGTTTTCTAGAGCCTCTCAGATATATGCTTTTAAAATATCTGTAATGTTTTACCAGGCTTTTAGCAACGAGATTTGATCGACTAATAGGAAGAAGAACCACAATAACAACAAACCACAGCCAAGCCCCTTTAATAACTGATTGCTCTGCTTCCAGGATAGCTTCAGAGTTCTCTTTCCTGCAGTGGGCAAACTGCAGCTGGGACTGGTTCGAGGTGGGAATTTTAACCAGATGCAGATTTTTAATGGATGCCACCTGTTTCCAGCTCTGAGGGAGTCAGAAGAGACCCATGTTAGTGCTCCATCTGCATCCAATATTTTTGGGGGTTTGGATGCCTGGTACAGCAATACCATGCCAAGGCGTCCTGGCACCACTTCCTTTCCTTCTTCCAAACCCACAGACCATAACAATCTGTATGAAATTTTGAAATTAATCTGGACATCGCTTGTCACCATCACACAGAAAGCTACTATCTCTACACATTGCAGCATGAAGAACTAGGGTATTGTGTGAGATCTGGGCCACCAGGAGTCCCATTGTCGAGGTTTGACCCTGGCCAAATGCCAGGGACCTACGACGTCTGCTCTCTATGCTCTCTCCTGCCGCAGCTATGCAGAGGAGAGGAATCAAACTAACACAAACACACTGGACTCATGAGTTAAGATGAGGCAGTGGTGGGGAGGGGATGCACGAGAACATGAGCAGATAGGTGAGAAACTTAAGTTGCAAAGTGATTTATTAACCTAACAGCGTCAGAGGATAAATGAGAGGTAAAAATAAGCTCTTAAAACACCATTTCTTTACTCACCCCCTTCCCTCTTAAGACACTGTTCCTCAGCTCACCCCCTCCCTCCTTCACACAACCAGCAGCTCCGGGTGGGAGGCAAGGTATGGGGTTTTTCCTTAGTCAGTCCATCACCCCAATTCTGCTACAAACACTGTTTCTCAGCTCACCCCCCTCCCTCTTTCACACAAACCAACAGCACCAGGGTGGGGGCAGGGTATGGGGGTTTCCCTTTGGTCAGGGTCAGTCCACCAGGGAGAAGAGTCCTCTACTTAGCCATGGGGTCCCTCCCACGAGAGACAGTCCTCTGAGAACTTCTTTGGCGTGGGTCCAATCT
>VZTX01013914.1:466033-507199 GCA_013400915.1 Pardalotus punctatus
CGGGCTGTGGGTGGATCTCTGCACCCCCCTGGACTCCATGGGCTGCAGGGGGACCACCTGCTCCCCCCATGGTCTTCACTATGGCCAGCAGAAGGTTTTCAGCTTCAGCACCTGGAGCACCTCCTCCCCCACCTTCTCCACTGACCTTGGTGTCTTCATGTTGTTTTCCCTCACATATTTTCACCTCCTCCTCCTCCTCTGGCTACAAAGAAGTGCGTGCCCCCATTGTTTTGATTTCTTCTTAAATATGTTTTCACAGAGGCGTAACTAACATCTCTACTTGGCCCAGGTTTGGCCAACAGCATGTCCATCATCTTCAGAGCCATCAGAGCGTGGCTCTGCTGGACAGGGTGAAAAACTTCCAGAACTTTCACACAGGACACATAGGAGCCATCTTTGTGCCCCTCCCTACCCACTAGCAAAAACTGGGCCAAGTAAAACTACCACACCTGTAAACACTGGACTTTGGTGTAAATTAGAAACCAATGTCTCTGCCTGTCCTTGTGTCCACAAGCGTCTGAATGCTGGATGGCAGATTTCCCTGCACCTCTAAACAGAGGTGTTTCTATTCACTGTGAAAGAAAAGTAGATCCAAGCAGCGGGGTGTTTTAGTTTAGTCTAATAATCATGGTTCAGAGATAAAGTAGGGAGGGTGGGGAAGCTTGGGAAGCCCTGATCCATTGGGCACGCTTACACCAAACTTAGCAAATATTGTCAGTGCAGTATTCAGGACAAACCACTGCATCTCAGCCTGGATTACCTTTTTCCAGATTTTCTCAGGAGACTCCTTACTTTTAAATTGCGTGAGCGGACTCAGGTGCTGTGATCGAAAACACAACTTCTCCTGAGCCTTCTCATCAAAACACCCTCAAATACAGCCTAGAGAAAGAATCTGTTTCACTCACTCTTGAACTCTTTCCTGCACAGCTTCAAAAGGATGGGCAGAGGTTGATGACCTCAAAGCCAGGTGCATAAAGTGGTAAATGGAGTCATTTCTGTAGAGAAAAGGCCTCTTTCACACTGGCAAATCAACTGAATGAGGTCTCTGCTTCTGTGTAGCTGCATTAAATACCAGGATGCCTGCAAAGGCTCTTTCTCTTTACTTACACTACAAGGAGCATCAAATGCCTAAAGTTAGCTCCAGAATCTTCTTCCGAAGGGAACAGAGGTTGGGGAAGAGTCTATCTGGTAATTTTCCACTGAAAGAGTCATGGTGACTGTCTCTCCAATATCACATTTGATGTTTTAGGCTGGGCTGCTGCTTGTGGCTCAGGGAAAGCGTAGAGCTCTCTCACTGCTGCCGTCCTGCCCTGCCTGGCTTTGGCCCGATCTGCTGTTGTGGGGTTCGATGCCCACACGAATCAGTGATGATGTTTTAAGTAACTGAGGTTCTGTGCCTCAGTTTCCCTGTCTGATCCAAGGGCCGTTAGCATCAGGCAGTTTTTAGACAGAGACGAAGATAAGGAGGAAAGAATGGACTCTTGCCAGCTGCATTCCAAGATTTATTACTCTGCCCCAGAGGAACAGGGAGATTTTACCTTGAAGGGAAGCTGAACAGAGAGACCCTTTGGTGCTCTCTGGTTGTTACTTTTAAGGGGTTACAACTTAGGGGATGGTACAATATAATTATCCAATCAGGAACTGATGACACATGACATGAAGCCAACAGGAACATCTCAGGTGAGGTACAAAATCAAACTGGCTAATAACAGTACAGCTGGAGGGAATTTCCAACCACACAGGCCTGCCACAGGGTCTGAGGCAGTGTGATGGACAGGCAGGGAGTAGATGTAGCTGTGCTGCAGACTCTTCTTTGGATCCACCCTCAGGGAGAGAATCCTGTGAGGGGAAATCAACCCATCCAGAGCTGTTTACCCCGAACGTGGGCTGCACCATAGCAACAATTTGATTTCTGCATTTGGGCATGACACAGGCCGGTCTCAGCTCAAAGAAATAGGGCTGGCAACAAATCAATTCACTATTCTGTAATAAGATCTGATTTTTTTCTCCAAAGAGAAACATTTAATTAATGTTGTATGAATGCAAATGCATCCGTGAAGGTCTCTGTTCAAGGCAAAGCCAGAGTTAGCTAACACCTCACAGGAGCTGCAGCTATAGCTGCTAGGGATGGAAAATCTGAATTAACAGCCAAATGCTTCAGCTCAAAATTGTGGTGCCAAAGTATGAACCACAACTGATTCCATGGGAACTTTTCAAAGTTAATGTATGGGGGAAAGATTATGGGCTGGAAAGTAGTGGGATTTAAAAGATGTTGAGGGACCCATATGGTATTTTGCTGAGCACTGATCAGAGAGGCAGGGCCAAGACTTTATGTCAAAATTATAGAGGACAAAATAGATTTGGGGCCATGATGAAGGAACATGATTGATGAGAGCAAATGTGAGAAGCTAGAATAATATGGTGAGGTCAGTGAAATCTTTGCAATGACTCCAGTAAGACCTGGATTTGTTAGGTACTATAAAGTGGTGTCTACCGCAGTGCAAACCACCAGTTATTTATTTTTACCTACTTTTAAAGCCTCAGTTTATATGGGAAAAAACAAAAACAACACGCCACTTTCAACTACTCCAAAAATAGAGAGGAGCCATTGGAACTAAAAAAACACAATGCAGATAAATACACCAAGTTAATTCCATGTGGAGGTAATGCCTTCTTTGATACTTGGCAAGCAAATTAATCATTATTAGGCAGAAAAAAAAAAAATAGAAGACACAGAAGACCTTGGGATCTTCCCAAAATGAAACACAATCAAAGGAAGGAACATGCAGAAGAAATGAGAATAGAGCTGTGTGAAATTATTAGAAGCATGATTATACCTGCATTATTGTCTGTGAACCCTGAACAGCTCTACCTTTTCAGAATTATACAGACTACAATCCTATCCCAGTAGTTTGCCACCACTTAAGCAAAGCAAAAGGAAAAAGGAATTAAAACTTTATCTTTGTTTGAAAAAAATGGAAACTCTCTAGAATTTCTTTGTTTTCACCCTGGATGACACATAAAGTTTGCAGTGAAGCTGGGATTTAACTTCCTTGACATTCCTCACTTTGTCACAGAGCATTCCTTCTTCTCAGATACATGTTCAGAGTACAAGTTATTGTGGAACTCAAGAATTATAGGAATGGAAGGGACAACAGATCACTGAGTATTTTTTATTAGATGTACATCCTCCACATAAGCTTATTACAATGCTCATAGTATTGCCATTTAAAAGTTTTTTCTAATGTGTAACCTGGATCTTCCCTACTTTCCTCAGTTCAAGAGCATTAGTTCTTGTTTACTGCCATCAGACCAGGAGAAAAGCTCATTTCCTTCTTCCCTCCAGCAGCAGTTTTATATATTTGAAGTCTATTAGCCCTATTCCTGTTAGACTTTTCTTCTGTAGACTAAACAATCCCTATTCATTCAATTTTTCTTTATAATATCTTGATTGGTATTTGATGGTCTCTGGACTTTTTCCCATGTATTCCCTTCCTGCTTGCAGCACTGAAGTACTCAGGCTAAGTTAATTTGCAGCAATCAATCTAAGGAGAGGGGTGAGTGAAATTTAGGTGATACATTAATTTTATGTTTTGGGGTGCTACTTTCTTTTCCCCCATTTTTTCCCCTTCGAGGTGAAAGCAGGTACCTGAGTATCCCAAGTATTGTCAGCATTTTCAAGCCCTCTGCATATATACAAACTTTTGAAGTGGAAAATTTCTGAAAGATAGGTCTGCATGTATGCATAAGATATTCTGTTTGAGACTGCTACGTTAACTAGCTGGCATTAAAAAAAAAAGATGGCTAGAAAATATATTTATCAATGTGATTTCTTTTTTAAAGCAAAATCAGGCACTTTCTAAACTAAAAGCTCCAGTAAATTATTCAAATAGAAAATTAAAATACATTTGCAATTATATTTTTACTGTAGTAGTATGGAAATCTGAAACATTTTGATCTTTCCAAGTTCGGGTTTCTTCTTCACCAAGAATTGAAAAGCTAAAGCAATACTTTTGTCCTTGTCTGCTGTAAATCTCTGAATATTACAAAGTAGTTCACAATAGAAATATATGGCTCGAAGCCTAAAAGGCTGCTGTGGGTTTAAACACAGCTCACAGATAGGTCAGACCTCTATATAGAGCAACAATGTAAGGAAAAGAAACAGCGAATATGTTCTTTCCCAGAAGGCATAATTTTCCTGGTTTTCCTTTTTTGCATGCTGCACCAGGCTGTGTAGTCATGCCATTAACCTGTAGCTGGTTCTCTGGACACTACAGGGAGAAGAGCAATCCCCAGTTTATTTCTGGATTTTTTTAATCTGCTTGAAAATTAACATAAGCATCTCTTGACTGTGTTATAGCCCAAGAACCAAGCTGAAGCCTACTGGCTAGTTAGAAAACCTTCACCTCCTTGCTCTTCCCAGCCCACCAGTAACCCTGGGAAAATGCAGTGAAAACCCATTGTATGTTCTTCCTTGGTTCTGACCATGAATTCTCTCTGGCCCCATTAATTTTGATATTTTAGGTTTACCTCTATAAACATTGCAGTCACTACATTTTACAAACTCATGAAACCCAAGCTGACTGTGTGCCATCACTCATCAGCTCAGCAGTAACTACATTCAGAGTAACGTAACGTAACATGAGTTGCTGCTTGTGGAAACTTATTTTCAATTTCCACACTGGCTGTGACATTGTCCAGTCCAACCAAAGGCAACAGCACTATGTGATCTCTGTGGCAAGGAATCTCTCTAATGAAGGAGAAGCAATGAATCTGTCCCACCAAGAAAACCAGATCTGTTTGATGCAGCTCACACATCACATCTATAATTATTTTCTATCACCACCCTAAGTGAATATGTTCCAATAATGAGTGCTGTTCAGGGAAATTGATTTCTTCCTTTTGATATATTTGAGGCAGCAAAGTGAGACTAGAGTCACTGAACAGATTACTCCTACCTGGTGCATTATTTGTAATACTTCAGTGCTACTGTTTTTCTAATCAAATAGGTAAAATCTCAACTTGCCTGTTGTCTTCTGGCATTTAGCTAGTAATCATAATTTCACAGAATTGTAGAAGAACTTAGGTTGGAAAAGACCTGTAAATTCATCAAATCCAACAATGAATTTTATTCCTCTATAAAATTAGCTATTTTTTAGTATCTCTATTCTTTTCTTATGGAACATTTTAAAAGCACGTCTGCTGTATTTCTTCAGAGGCAGAGGAATAACTCAAGAGTTTTCTTCAGGCATGTTGCAGAAGCCTCTCCTTCAGCCCTTCTGATCTTCCATGTTCATCAAAGAGCACTAAAGTCTCAATAAAGCAGACTCAAGGAATAATGAGATCACTGGATAAAAACTACATATGTCTACTGCACAAAACATGGATCTTCACGAGATACACCACCCTGGAATTCATTATCATTGCAGAGATTCTGGAGCAGCTACTCACACTTTACACCACAGCAAATGAGATCAGAGCCAGGCTTTTTCTTTCAAGTTATTTCCCTATTTAAGTAAAAGTTGATTTAGGGATAAAAATTTTTAAAATATATTTTTTAAGTAACAGGGAGGGAAAGGAACTGCCTGAGCACATATCCAGTTTTGAAGAGTAGCACAAGCTCCTTAAGGGGGTAGATCTGTATGTATTTGTGCCATTGATGGCAACACTGCATTTCGAATCAACTCCCATTTCCCCTTAATTGTTCTGTCAACCTGTTTGGAATCTCATCTACCTTCCTCATTATGGCCTTCAGAGGGAGGGCTCCTACCACACTGAGAGTCAAGAGCAGATCATGTCCCTCATTTAGACCCAACACATCTTTCCACAGCCCACTAATTGCATGGCAGCTCAGGCTCATTTGTCTTCCCAGATCGTTAAAATTCATCACCATGCTCTGTGAGCTCTCACTCCTGCCCTTGGATGGGCAGCTGTAGATTATTTAGCCACACCAATCCCTAATGTTTTTAACTAGGAACTGACCCCAGCACCTGAGCACCTGCTGGGCTCTTAGTCTGTCATGTTAAAAGAGTGCACAGAAGGACTCAAGCCATCAAAAGCATCCTGCTGCATTACATTAAATATTGATAAAAAATATGCAAATTGTTTATTGATCTTCTCCAGGAAGGGCTGAGATAATGAGAGAGGGGCTGTTGGAGATGATGCTTGGGATTTTTAACTTCTTTTTTTTTTTTTTTTTTTATATTAGGTGGTTGTTGATAGCTGAAGTTAATGAGGTCTTTTGGTTCACTCAGTATTTCAGACCTTACCACTAGCTTGAAGATAAAAAAAAATCAATGCACCTTTATTGTGCATCACTGCCAGCAAGTGCCCTGCAAAGGGCAGGAGTATTTGTACAGGTGCAGTGCCAGCTCTCCTTACTAACTTTACCTGTGCTGCTCTGGTTAATATTATACCACTCTAAATTGTCTTATCCTACACTGTATTTGTTTTCCAAGGCTGATATTTATCAGAAGTTGATGCTCACACTGTCTCCAACTTATTAGCAGCTCAGTATATAATTAATACCCGGAGACCAGTTGTTTTTCCATTCCCCTTTGCACAGAGCATTAACTGCATCACATATGTTTCCTACCCTTTGTGTGATTGACATGTGACAGCTTTTAGCTGTCTTTCTGAGACTTCATCCTCATGCTGGAAATTTCTTCACACTCACACCCTTGGCTTATTTTTTCTTTCTTTCTCTTCTATCTGTTCCTCCATTTTTGGGTGCTTCCTGACACCTCAGAGGAGCAAGCAACCATAAACACAGAGCAGCTGGAGCAGAGCATAGTTGCCCCCACAATGACCATCCATTTGAAACCACAAATCTGTCATACCCGGTTTACATGCAGGACATGACTTCTGCACCTCCATCAAGCCTAATTCCAGACAGAAACACTGTGGATGTGCCCACAAGAAGTCTCCCTCTGCAACTGGGCCCCCCTTAATCAAATTCCTGGAGTGCCTGCATCTTGTCTAGGAAACAGCCACAGCCAGGTCATGAGGGTTTGGCAGTGCAGAGTCCAGGCTGCAATGACTGTCATTCCAGCCTAGCACTGGCTTGAAACAGAGCCTCTCTTCCCAAAGAATGCCAAAGAATAAACTTCATATTCTCACTATAATTATTTAAATTTTCTTAAGATTTTGATGAGCACATCAGTGCTGTGTTTGGAGCTGCACAAAACCATATAAAACTGCATCTTTGCCTCCAAAAGTTTACTGTTCTTAGATGAACGAAGCAGATATGATGTGATCTGACTTTTTGGTCAGTGAGAGTAAGAGACTGGCCTTTTGGTAGCAAGGAAAGACCTCAGGTTTCTCGTTTGCCACATGACCCAACCATGCGCCACACTAAGGAGTGCCAAAGAGACAGGGAAGAACAGGACTATAACTTTTTTCGCTACAACTTCTTTCCTTTCTTTTCTTTCCCCTTAATAACCTGCAGCTGACAACACAGGAACAGAATGAGAAAGCAGGCAAACGCATGGAGAAACAGAAGATTTGCTGCAAATTGCAAATGATTTGTGGCAAGACTGCAAATACAAGCCAAATCTCATGGGTTCCATTCTGCTGCTGTGGTCCCTGGGCCAGCAGTGTCCCCATGGACAGTGATGCAGGCACCTGCAGCAGGGAATGCCAACCTGACCTGTACTTCCAAATAAACGGTCTATTTAGTTAATGTTACCAAGTGGTTTTGTCACAAAAAAGTATTTATAGGAAAGGTATTTCCAGCACAAGCAGACAGCAAGAAATGTAGGTGGAGAAATACTGTTAACAAAACATTAGAGAGGGGGCAACAACTGGGGATGATGTGCCCAAATGGGATGGTCAGACAAAATCTTGGATCTGTCATGCCCAAATTCAGTTCCTTAGTGTATCAGTCCAAGAGCAGGAATTCAAAACTTCCTTGTAGTTTTGCCCAGATGCCTCACCCTGAATGTGCTTGTGTTCTCAGCACCCCTGCCACATTACACAACTTTACAAACACTACCAACTCTCCTGACAATATGTAATGGGAAAACAGAGACTTCCACACCGTCATATTCTTGTTCAAATCTTCTAAGGGTTTGAATATAGAAAATATCAAATGTAAAATCTCAAGTATGCTATTCCTAGAAACAGTTACACCCTAGCACTGTTAGGAAAAAAACAAGGAGCAAATATTAAAGATATTCTAGTTCATAGACTGAATATATTAATATATTTTTTATCATTCTTCATCAACTAAGACCATGGGAGAAAAGGTATGTTTTCTCAAGGGAAAAGACTCCAGTGAGAGGCTGAAAAAGTTAGTTTTTCAGAGAAAATCAGAAAAACATAAATAAACAATTATTCAAAATTGGATGAAAGAACAAAGTGATTGATGGACTGTACTTCCCTGTGTACAATTTCAAGATTGATGCCATACTATGGTGTATGTCAGGGTACAACAGACCTGAATTATTAATTGGTCTATGATTCCCATTCTCTGAATGATACACTCCCTCAGTGCTTCTGTGAATGTATATACTGTACATGTAAAGCAAGAGCAAAAGCATCACTGCATCCCCAGACAAACAGAAGCATTTTTGGTTTGACAGTTTCTTCCTGCCCCCACCAACAGAAAGAACCAACTAATTTAAAATTTCTAAGCAGCAGGGAAAACATTTTTTTCCCCCATCTCTTTCACACTAGAGTATTTAATTATGAATTTATTCAAACAAAAATTTCAGAGATCTCTGCTCCAACAGTCTCTTGCCCGAGGTGCTTTCAAGCCCACAACAGCAGAACAGAAGGGGCGGAGTAGAGCCCAGCACTTCAGACAATCAGCTTTGAAAGCATGTTACAGCCTGTGCAGTTGCATGGTCCTATTTATTTTCTATGTTTGGAACAAGAGTCATTTGCTTGAACATGGTTTTGGGGGTTTTTGCTTGCTTTTTTTAAATGTCCACTTATTCAAAGAAAATGAAACATATTAAAACAAGAACAAAAGCTAAATGCAAGCAAGAAACAATAGGAGGAAGCAGTTAAATGTGACCAATGAAATCATATTTCTTTTGTCTCTATTGGCTGCATCAGAGCTGAAAACACAGAAAAAGGACCTTAGTTAGATTGTGTAGATTGAAAATAAAGTCACTGAAGTAATAAGATCTTAATCTGTTAATGAATGCAGAAAAAATTCAAGGTATCCTTATGCTTCTTTACCATACTAAATTTGTAGTGCAAAACTACAATTCCCTTTTAAAAAAAGGTCACTGTAAACATTTCTGAAGATGCAAACAGACCTCAGGGTAGGAACAAACGATATTTGTATCTACTAAATGACCACGTTGAGCAGTGAGTGGCCCAAAGTAACCTTCATGCCAATAAAAATTACATCTGAAGTTCCAAAAGCAGAAGAATGCAATGACCACACTAATAGTTAGCAATAACCCATTTGTAAAACCATATGACTTAAAATAAAGGCTTCCAGGAAATCTTGCCATTCATAGATTAGCTTTACAAGAGGTTTAGGTTTTTTAGGGGACACACAACAGGCTCTGTGGGATTTAAGGAGCACACCAGTTTCACTTACCTCACTTCTATGTATGTTTGGGCAGCGGTGACTTCACTGAAAAAGGAATTTCATTGTAGAATCATAGAATATGCTGAGTTGGAAGGGAGCTGCAAGGATCACCAAGCACAAGTCCTGCCCCTGCACAGGACAACACCAAAAATTCCACCACATGCCTGACAGCATTTCCTCCCAGGTTGAAACAAAGCCCTTAAACTTAAAAAAACAAACCAGTTCTGAATGTGTAATTAAACCAGGCAGTCCCACGAGGTGCCCAAGTGCCACCAGCTCCAGCAATGGCAGAAGGGCTTCTCTGGCTGTGCAAGCCACAGGCTGCATGGAGCCCAGACTGTCCATGTGGCTGGCAATCCCATCAGGACCACGGCACCAGCAGGAACCTCAGGGAACCTCCAGTGTGAGAGCTCTCTCAGATGTGTGAATCCTAGGAAACATAGCTGATAGCAATCTGTCTAAAAATTCGATAGATCTAGGAATTTGGAAGATTCGCAGAGATGTAATAGTTTCTTTACTAGAAGCAAGAGATCCTGGAAAGAGGCTGGAAGCTCATCTTCACCAAGAGTTACAGGATCAGTAGCCAGCAGTTTGGGCTTTCAGGATCCCAAATTTTTTAGGAGCCTGTCTCTGGAGCAGACATGATCTGCTACCTGGTAAATATGGACTGGCTCACACAGTGTCCATGGCCCCTGCTGGCCAGGCTCACAAGCAGGAAAAGAAAAGTCATCAAAACACTTCCAGTGCTCCTCCATCTCCATAGATTATTTTGGGTTTGACAAACAGGATTTTTCTGGAAGAAAAAGATTCTCATGGAAAACACCAAACTGAGCCCAAATTCCACTCCCCTAGAGACAACACAGCCAACCATCTTCAGAAAACACAGAGCATAAGATCCACTTGGAAATGGGAAGAAACGCTCCTGAAAAGGTACTCCTTTCACAGGATTCCCACATTGCTGGAATTAGTGAGGAAACAAACCATATATGACAGATATTAATTACATCAATTAATACACAAGCACCAGGTGTACTGGAGATGAGATGGCAGAATTGATACAGAATAAAATTAATTGTTTTCAACTGTGGTTTTCACATATGAAAACCCTCTAGGATGTATCCCTACTTTATTTAACAGTTATTAGGCATTTTTTCATCAATGAATTGTAAGCTGATATTCTGATATCAGTCACTCAGAGAGAAAAAAATTAAGGTATGTTCAGAAACAAAAAAATTCTGCTCAAAGAAGAACAGTAACAACACCCCTGCAATCTACTCTGAAAATTTACCTAAAACCCACAATTAAAGCTCTTGGGAACAGAGAGGAACATCGCCAGCATCATCTTTAGTAGCAGAGAGGACTTCCACATCAAATGCTTTCTCATCTCCCTCTAGCAGCCAAAAAGGAGCATTATTGGTGTCAATCCACACCTGCAGGCTGTGTTTGGGTTACCAGCAAGGATGTCAGAAGCCATAGCGCAGGATCTGAGATGTCACACATTAGCCCCGCAAAAGCAGAAGTTGCCTCACAGTTGTTTTTTCAACACGCCAATCTAAATAACTCAGCACAAATGGGTTTTTTTAAAGTTATTGTGTGAACATTCTTCCCCCCAAAAAGACCTTTCTTGACTCCTTTGCTGAGTCTCAGCCCATATGTTTGGCTTTGCATTTGCAGGTAAGCATGGCAACAGCCAAAGTGAGGTCACTGAAGAAATGTTTAGGTTTATGAAATCGTTTCATCCCTTTGAAATACAGCATGTCTTACCAGCAAGGCCACACATCAAGAAGTCAAGGTATTTGTTTAAGAGTAAGGATCCTCTCTCCTTTCTTCATTTCCACTTGTTTTGCCCTAAAGCAGCTCAGTTAATTTCTCTGCAATTGTTTTAAGGAGCCTGTTGATTGCCAAGATCCAGTAAAATTATTAATGATGATTGAAGAAATGTGCACACACGAGAGACAAAGCTCCATCACCTCCCCAAACAAGGCTGCCAACAGGAAGGAACATCAAGCTGATCCAATCCTTGACCTCCAACAGCTCCAGAGCACCATCAGTTGTTACTTATGACCTGATGATCCCATCCAGAGTCACAAAATCAGGGTTCCTGCCTCATCTCTTGCACCCACACTGCACCAGAAGACACTGCTGCAGCACTGCCAGGAAAAGCTTTCCGGGCAACACTCCCTGCTCCAGGGCAGCCTCCTGTCTGCAGGTGCTCTCAGACCTCATGGCCTGAAAAAATAAAAGATGCACTGTACTCTTACTTCCCCTCATCCCTGGAAATGTTCAAGACCATGCTGAATGGGGCTCAAAACATCCTGGTCTAGGGAAGGTGTCCCTACCAGGGGGAACAAGATGGTCCCTTTCAACCCAAACCATTCTATGACTCTACCTGGATCTCTGCTTTACCTTTTTTTCTGAGAGAAATATATATATTTAATATTTGTATCATGGTGGGCACTTTCAGCACTCACAACAATGAAAATAAAAAGCACAGTCTTCATTGTACTGTCCAGAAAAAACATGTTATTTATTGACTGTAAAACAGAAACCTGAAGCATAGAAGCCCTCTTAATACTGCAAGGACCTGATTCAATATTCACTGAAGTTTTTTTATTTTCTCTAACAAGCTTTAATAAGCCAGGTTCATAGAATTACTTCTTTACTGAATCAATTACAGAACTACAAGCTATTTTGCAATAGGATTGGTAGTACTATTTACTCGGGATGTACAATTACTACTAACCACTTTTCTTCTCTCTCTTCCTTCTCTTCTATTATTTTTCTATGTATTTTCAATAGATATTATTTGGTGTCTTTAACTCTGGAATTCAACAAGTGAGAACACTAATTATATGCAGATACCAAGATTTTAATGATAAGCATAAGACTATTTTCTATTTAATAAAAAATAAATGAGCTTTAATTTGAAAAAAATTAATTATAAATCACATTAAATGCCAAATCTTGACACAAACGTCCCCTTTACTACAGTCATTGATAAAATCACCTGTGATTTTCAGTGGCATTCAGATTTAGGTCTAATGATCAAGCTGATAACCATACAGGAGAGGGGAATCAGGATCTGTACTGGAAATTCAAGCTGACACTCTGACCTTAACACATGCTGTGATGCTTTTTGAAAGGGAGGGCAAGGAGCAGCTTTCTTCCCAATTGTATAAGTTCAGGCAGAATTGTCATCTCATATTTTTCTGTCCTTCTTTGTGTAGTGTTATTAAATATTGCTTAAATATGTTCCAAGGTGGTTAAATATTTTAAAAGGGCCAACTCCTTGCATTAGAAAGAGTGCAATCAAAATGGGTCCCTTTCATGGGAAGAATGCTTTTATCCATACAGAGTCTGCAAAGACTTGTTTTATAACAAGACGGCAATGCTTTAAAAAAAAAAAAAAATTAAGTAACAGCCAGCTTGTATTGCCTGTTGGTTTATTTCCAGTGTTCCTTAAAATAACAGAAAATGTCTTTTTTAAATGCTCAATTTCCTTCAGAAACTAAGCTTGCCAATATGGAAAACAAAACATGAGCTCCTAATTCTGCAAGATCTACAGATCTTCATAGTATATTTTATTTTGGTATTGCCATGAGTTGCTTAAACACATAATGGCGATAAGATTGTTTTTCTGATTTTAATGCAGGTAATGTACTCAGAGCTCAGTGATCCAAGAGAAAATTTCCCAGCAGGCCACACTTGACAAGCAGGTGTCACTCAATCATGCACGTTTTCACCTCCCTGAGAGGACAGATGGTCCCAGCCTACTTAGCAATTCCATCCTCTGTTGGCAGCCCCTCTCCAATGCAGTGCCATAATAAAGATGCTCTGAGATTTGTGTTAATCTGTGGTCTTTGGGGTAAACTGTAAACAAAGTGTGTAGAGTTATCGTTTCTCATTATGAGCTGGACCTCTTATCTTCTCCTGTGCCTATAGCATATAGCTATCTTTAATAGCCTCCACCCCTGGACTCAGCTTTCATGGAGATTAGTTCCTATCATTTTAAGCACCACAGAATTACTTTGTCTGCAGAGGCTTGACCTAATCTGTTTGAGGCTTTTACTATAAAGACAGTAAGACAGCCTTTTTTCTCCAAATTAGGGGAACAATGGTTTAAATTGGCAATAGCTCCTGTTGCTGAATTTTATGCATACACGTGTATTATACTTGCTGATTTCCTGCTCTGAGATGGAAGAGGAATTGTTATTCCCCTTGCCATCATTCAGAAACAAGTACAGCCAGGACTGAGAGGGGAGGGAATAAAAGATCCACACATCTGAACACCATGTCGAGGGGGGTTATTTGTCAATTCTTTTTTCACTGCTGTGATACATTTCCACAGCATCCAATTTCCCCTGTGTAAAATGAAGATTATCTTCTCCCCACAATCTGACAAGAGCGGTACGGGAAAAAGCAGGGGGAGAGATGGAGCGCGTGCAAGAGTTCCCAGAGTCAAGTCCAGCACCTCCTATAATTTGTGCCATTAGGGAATTTCAGGACTTTCTACATGCAGAAAGGAAAAAGAAGGTCAAAAGTTCACAGTCCTCATAACACTACTCAAAACAAAACCAGATCTGCTTCCAGCACCATTGTGTGCCACAGAATGGTGTTGGAAGGTTTATCACATTGTTAAAATGAATTATCCAAATTCATTATGCCTCAATTTCAAGTTTCTTAATTTCATCTTTCAGGTGTAACAAAAATTGCATAAAAAACAAGGAGCATAATTCTTTGGGTTTGACTTGTTCCAATCTCCTAAAGGGGAGTCTGTGAAAGATTCACAGTAGTTTTAGTGGGCTGTGGATCCAGTCACACTGATTGGAGGGACAGAACTCAACTGGTGGAAAAGGGGATTTTGAGCAAATTTTGTCTCTGAGAAGGTGGCAAACATTTTCACCTGTTGAAACTAATGGAAAGAATTAAACCAGATTTAAATGTGTCATTTCAGAAGATCTTTGGTTTCTTTGCTTTCGTAGCACCTACCTAAGCCCTACATTCCTCACAAGGCAACAGACATTTGCAGACCTCGCACAAAGAAGTCCTTACAGACATGTGAGAGTGATGGAAACAGCCATGAGGCAACAACTTAACTGGCTTCATCCTCATCACTGACTCTAAGGCATTAAAAGACCAGCAAGCAAGATAGGGATGGAAATGGCAAATATTAAAAATTAAAAACAAACAAAAACAAGCAAACAAAACACAACAGATCAGGAGTCCTGTATTAAAGTTTGCCTCAGTGGTCAATAGGAAACTACACTGTCAAAGGACAAAGGGAGGAGAGAGGGAAGCAACCTTTCCATTTCCATGGCTGGCTGTGGACATGTGTCCTGAGGGTGAAGATCTTGAGGGTTTTTTTCTAATTTCACTGCTGGTCTCCTGGGTCACTCAGCAAACTATTGTCAAGTCCTTTCACCTCCTCTCCCTCAAGCAACAATGATGGGGAATTCCTATGAAAAAATGATGTTCCCTGCCCTGGGATTCTCACCAAAGGTAAAGGAAGAATAAGAAATAGCGCCAGAGTAGTGACAGCCTTTGGCCTTTCAGCTGAGTGCTCTGTGGGTTCTCATGTGAACAGCCTTATAGCAGCTGTGCCTGGCTCCTCCAGTGCTCCTCCACATTTTACACAGACAGTGCTCCCAGTTCTCAGGAGCTGCAGGACTGTTTCCACAGACATCTTGGGCATATGTTCCTTCCTGATTTTCACTTTCCTAGGAATAGACCCTTGCTCCCTTACTGCCTTAAGCATCTGAGTCCACAAAGCATCCCTGTACTTTGTGAATTCAAGGCACATGAGCAGTCTATAAACATATTTTGGGTAAACCATTTACGTTTTCTTCTTCCTATCATTAGGAGAATTCATAGGAAATGAGAAATGAAGTACTTATAAGCTTATACCACTTTAACTTATTATCAAATTTGTCTCTTGCTGAAAAGAGGACACTCAAAGGATTATTTCCTGTAAATTCAAACCACTGTCAAATGAAATATAAACACAGGAGTGACTACACTGGGTCACACCAAAGGTGTGCCTGTTTCCAGCAGCAGGGACAAGAAGATGTCCAAGTAAGAATAAGAAAAAGCTAAGTAGGTGGAACATTTACAGAATCACATCCCAAGTTGGAAGGACCCACAAGGATCATTGAAGTCCAACTCCTGGCCCTGCACAGGACACCCCATGAGTCACACCATGAGCCTGAGAGCATTGTCCAAATACTTCTAGAACCTTGTCAGGCTTGGTGCCATGACCACTTCCCTGGGGAGCTGTTCCAGTGCCCAACCACCCTCTGGGTGAAGAACCTTTTCCTAATATCCAACCTAAACCTCTCCTGACACAACTTCAGGCCATTCCCTCTGTTCCTGTCCCTGGTCACAACAGAGAGATCAGTGCCTGCCCCTCCACTTCCCCTCACGAGGAAGTTGTAGACTGCCATGAGATTTCTCAGTCTCCTCCAGGCTGAACTTCCTCTTAAGAGTCTCCTGCTTTCAGCTATTTCAGTTCAGGGACTTCTGAAACTAGAAGAAGAGAACAAAGGTGGAAAAGAACCCACAAAACATAAATCTTAAAATCAAGAGATTCACCCTAACAAGAAAAGATAGTAAAATTTACCTTCAAACTTATTCCAAAGAATATTCAGAGCTTAATTAGCAAGAGCTAGCATCCACCCACAGGCTGTCCCAGCAACTATTTTTTCTATTTTATTTTATATTATTCAGTACTAGCAAACAAAACTGGTGACTTTAAAAAGATTATATAAGGGGAATACAGGCATATTTGAGAGAAAAAGGCCATTTCTTTGTTCTGTATCTAACAGTGCTCACAGATATAGAACATTACAAGTGACAAAAAATAATGCAGTTTCAAAAGAAATGTGAATGAAACAGGTCAGCAATAATGTACAGGCAGCCCTGTACCTTCAATAAGAGGTGTACACACTCTGTCTCTGACTCGGAAGTTGTGTGTGTGTGTGTGCCTGTGTGTTCGTGAGCTCACACAGGTACATTTTCCTCAAAGTCCAAAACCACTTTCTGTCACTGAAAGAGGAATGGCAAATAGATCAATGATCCATTTTTCAGAGCAGTTTTTCTTTTTCATCCATACACCTGAGGAACAGGGTACATCCCAGAGCAGTTATTTCCTTTCCCAGATGTCAGTCCTTTTTTCCATCGTGACTAGTGCCTGATTCACTGAAGCATCCACTGACGGTAAAACCCAACTGTCTGTGATCTTGCAGTGGCAGAAGCAGAAGGAAGCAAGCAGTGCATGCAGGAATACTTTACTCAGCTACATATGCTCTCTGCAGCTTGCACACAACCCTCCTCCCTCCCCAGAGCTCTCCTCAGATCACACCATGGAGGTGGGGAGACACTCTGCCATCTAATGCAATTGGGTTCAGTGACCACCAATGGGGGTGAAATGGATCTTTCTTCTCAAACTGACAACCTTCCTCCACCTACTTGTAAAGAAATAGCTGAATTCCTGGACATGTTGGTGTTAAAAACCCTGTTGAATCTCTGGGAGGTGTCACCTGAGGACCATAAGCTTCCCTATAAAATAATGTATGATGAAACCAATCAATTTAGAAGAAATAAGGATCCTACAAGATGTTATTTCTTTAGGACTGGAATAGGAGATTGCAAGCAAGCAAGAGGACATAGCACCTCCTTCTTAAGGGCTGGAAGGGAAAAGAAAATCTAGATTAGAAAAGCATCAGACAGTCGAGCAGAACTGTGTGCACACTGCTAAAGCTCCCAGGAACAAGTTGACTGGATACTGCTGGGAGAAAGGTGAATAAGAGAGACTTTAAGACTCTACCTGAATAGCTGATACAGAAATCTACTAGACCAGAGGAGATAAGAGAGTCAGCCATTGAATTTGTTTGGGAAAAGTCATTACATCTGAGGTTATCTATCCACAGAAGTGCAAGGGAATGCACTATATATTAAAGTCTCAGACTAAAGGGACACTCTTGCAAGGACCAGCACCAGGGTGTTACAAACACTGGTGAGCTCTGCAATCCCCATACAGTGTTGGAGGGGTGAATCTGTAATTCTCAGTAAACCGAAACAGCCCCCAAATCCAGGTTCTGTCCCTTACAAAGTAACAAAATAATTATGGGACAATTCCTACTAGAATGAATGCAATGTTATATATTACAACACTAGCTTTTGTTGACTTCTCTAGTTCTTTTGAAGTACCAGTAAAAGCACAGTACTGACAGTTAGTGAAGGAAACATATAACTCCCCTGCTTGCTGATCTCTTTTCAGAAAGGTTTTTTTAGAAAATAACTACTCATAAATACTCATTATTGCTTATGGAGGGTGGGAGTCACTGAGCCTCAGTATAGCTCCACCCTTCACCTGGTGAGAGAAAAATGAGCGTCCAAGGCAGACCAAGGGGCAGGATCCTTCAGTGGCACCTTCTTCCTCAGAGGGCTCAGTCATCCTGAGCTGGTAGTGATCAATGGTGCAGAGTCCCGATGGATGTCAGTGACAAGTGGTATCTCTCAGGGGTCCATGTTGGGACCAGTACTGTTTAATCTCTTCATTAATGTCATAGATGAAGGGATCAAGTGCAGCCTCAGAAAATTTGCAGGTGACACCAAGCTGAGAGGTGCTGGTGACACACCTGAATGACAGGATACCATCCAGAGGGGCCTGGACAAGCTCAAGAACTGGGCTCATGTGAATCTCATGAGGTTTAACAAGACTGAGTGCTGGTGCTGCACCTGGGTCAGGATAACCCTGGCATCAATCCAGGCTGGGGATGAACACATGGAGAGCAGCCCTGCCCAGAAGGACTTGGAGGTGCTGCTGGATGAGAGGCTGGACATGACCCAGCAATGTGCACTGGCAGCCCAGAAACCACCCATGCCCTGGGCTGCATCCAGAGCAGTGTGGGCAGCAGGGCAGGGAGGGGATTCTGCCCCTCTGCCCCACTCTGGTGAGACCCCACCTGGAACACTGCATCAGCTCTGGGGTCCTCAGCACAGGAAGGACATGGACCTGTTGGAGACAGTCCAGAGGAGGGACACCAAGGTGGTTAGAGGGATGGAGCACCTCTCCTATGCAAAAAGGATGAGAGAATTGGGATTGTTCAGCCTGGAAAAAAGGGGGCTTTGGAGTGATGTAATTTCAGCCTTCCAGTACCTGAAAGGAGCCTAGAAGAAAGATGGAGAGGGACTTTTTATAAGGTTATGTAGTGACATAGGGAGGGATGGCTTCAAGCTGAAAGACATAAATATAGTTTAGATTATATATGAGGAAGAAATTATTCTCTGTGAGCATGGTGAGATGCTGAAACAGGTTGCCCAGAGAAGCTGTGGATGCTCCATTCCTGGAGATCTCCACGGCCAGGCCGGATGCAGCCCTGAGCAACCTGGTCTAGTGAAAAGCCTCCCAGACCATGGCAGGGGGTTGGAACTGGATGATCTTTAAAGTCCCTTCCAATCTAAACCATTCCATGATTCTGTGATCCTCACTGCCTTGACCAAAGATAGCACATTACTCTCAGTTGATACTGAGCCTCTTGACCAGATTCCTCATATACATGTGATCACTGAGTATGGTACAATTAGCTGATGGGTTTTTTCCTTTTACTTCTAATGCAGAAACATCTTCCAGCCACTTCTTTTCAGTGAGAAAATATGTTATTTGTGCAATTTCTCTTTAAAACACTTTTCCAAAATATCTCATTAATTTTTACTTAGGGAAAAATCATCACCATTCTCTTTTTATATTTTTTTCCAAGACTTGTTTTTCCCAGTGCAGGTTTTCTCTGTGAGCATTTTATAAAAATCTAAGAAAAAAAACCCAAGACTTTCTTTTCTCCAAATTACAATAGATTAAAGCTGTTAAAATGAGGAAAAGCATTGAAATTATTGATAAAACTAATTTAAAACATTTTCCTTCAGCTAGCCCTGAGAACTTGTGAAGTTCTAGGATTTAAGACCATTTGGGATTCAGTTAAATACAGTAATTGGTTGTAAGTCAGCCCATCTATGCTAAAAGCATTGCTAGAAACTCCTCATGTATTTGAAAGCAAGAAGTGAAAGAGAAAGAATAATTTAGTACATAGCTCAGAGGTATCATTAGTAGCAACAGTGTGATGTTAAAAACAGGGAAATTTAGGTTAAACAGCAGGAGAGAAAGCTGAGTGAAGTCATGGATGTGATGAGAGGGGAGAGCCACTCTCCCACCATGTGACCCTGAGCACATCTCTGCCAGAAATCTCTCCCCACACTCAGCCCTTCACCCCTTTTTCTCCAAGAATAACTTCCTGAGAGTATTATATTACAGGACAGCTCCCAAAACTGTTTTGAAAACTAGATTGTTTAGGAAACAAGTTGTTCTTCTGCACTGAAAATCCATAGATTCAACGAGACTCTGCAAGAGGCACCTTTCTCTTGCTGCAGCTCCTGCACCATGACCACATCTCCAGGTTGACCGGTCTTTGTCAATACTACAGTGGTCTCCTACATCTAACCAAAGTCTCAGAGCTTTTCAGGCTCATCTGCCAGCCCTTGTACCTTCTCTCCACACACAGCAGATTTTGTACATTTCTATTAGCTTCATGTATTATAAAGCATCACTTTAAAACCAGACACACTGAGACCAAAAAAGTAGCAGAGTTATTTTTCTTACTTTAAAATTTTTTGTACTTTATTACAGGTAAAATAATATTTCACTGCGGGGACTTTTTTAGAAAAAAATATTTAAACACATCAACCTGACAGCCACAAAACCTGCTACAAGCAGAGCAGGATTTAAGCGCTGCATAATCTTTTCCAGAGGAGACTTTCTCAAACAAAGATGCTGTGGTTTTATTTGGTTTCTATTTAACTCTCCTGAGAGGTCTCTCTTTAAATCCAGGCATGGAAAATACATTCTCAGTCCAGACACAGAGATTTTGGAATAGAGAAATGCAGTGAAACAGCATTTCATTTGCAAGTATTTTACATTTTAACAGTGTCTTTGGCCTTCCACTCAGCAAACATTACCAAAACTAGAGCTCCCTACAATAAATTTTCTTTGAAATTGTATTATTTTAATTAGTGTACATACAGGATATATGCAATATAAACAACTTTAGCATATCTGCATAAAATGGGCACATAAAATACATTTGTGTCTGTGTATACTATATAAGTAGACCATATACAATATATACATATATTCACATATGTGTTTAATGTCACTTTGGTTCTAAATACAAGATACATAATTTCAAATTACAGTATTGAGAAAATGAACAACAAAATCCAGTCTGCAAACACTACTGAACAGATGCTTGGGAAAAGTAGGGTGGAAAAAAGTTAAGAGAGGAAAAGAACAAATACATCTGGTTTAAAAGCGGTTTGTTATACACAAGGAAGACAGACATTTTTAGTCATTAAAAAAAAAATCAAGTTTTTCTTGTGTTCAGGCATATCATTAAGGTTCTAGAAAAGGAAGGGAAATTGAATAGAAATTACTAAGATTTGTTTGCATATTTTGGTAAGCTTTTCCATAAAAATAAATACACTTCAGACCCTTTTTAAGCCAAGTAATTGCGTCCAGGAGTTCTGTTTTAAATACACTCTGGGGCATCTCATTGTTCATACTGAGTGTAAAGTAGATTGTTTCTATGCTTAAGGAACCACAGTGTGTGGGATTAAATAATACACTTAATGAAGAGGCTGAAATTACTACATTCTTGCTATTTCAAAGGGATTCCAGGAAAGAAAACCACCCAGGATCAGGGAAAACAGACTTTTACCACCTCATATTTTATTAATACACTTTCTGAAGTGCACCCTACTTAAAGCTGCGCTTAAGGAGTATCCAGTTATGATATTACACCACCACAGACCTCCTTAGCATAAATCAGAACATCCCATCTTTCAACTTAGTTATCCATTCAACACACTAGGACCAGTGCTGGCCAAATGAGTTTGGAGAGGCTGAGTCACATGCTAGTGAACTCTGAGAAAGAAGAAAAGCTCAGCTCTAAATCACAGACTATTAACTCAAGCCCTTAAGTAGTGATGGCTCAGTTTGGGCTGTGAAACCCTGAATTACCTGGATCCTCTCAACTCCAATTCGTTGTCCCATCTCAGCTTTTCTGCCACTTTCTGTTTTATATCTCACATCAAAAGGGATTTAACTGCTGTGCTATGGCACTTTTAGACACATTCCCACTTTCTTCTACCATCATCTTCCAATGATCCTCTAACACATTTTCCAGTCTTCCTGCACAGTATTAGCTTAGGAGAACTCCTTGCTCTGTAGTTCCATCTCTGTTGTAAAGCAAGGGAATCAGAGCTCCTTCCCTTCCATTCTTGACTCCAGCTGGAGAAGAGAAGGACCTGGATAAGCAGTTGTAACACCTGGGAAAGGGAGCAGTTTGCTCCAAACCTCAACAATGGGTCAGGCATTCACCTCTCAGTGGTTTTTACCCTTGGAACACCTGAGACGATAAAAGCAAACTCTTGTCATGTCAAAAATCTCTCCCTGTCACTTCATTGCACTGTTTGCTTGAGCTTTTTACGGCTGGGCATGTGCCACATGCTTTCCATACCCCCATGTATGTCCCCGCTGGCATTTGCCGCATTTCACAGATGGATCAGCAGTGGCACACACACACACACACAGGCCTGTTTGGAACACAGGTGCTTAATGCTGCCCTGGTTACCAAGCTAGCCAGAGACTTCAATTTCTGTTTTTGGAAAGGGTAGGGGCACCTATGAGAAAAGAAAAGCTGCCAAAAAACTCTGTTGTGGTATTGGCACTCTCGTCCTTGCCAAAGCACACCAACATTCAAGCCAAAGCCATTTAGCCTTTCTAGCCAACTCTGAATTTTACCGTCTGTTGGGTCACATAGACACAGTGTCCAAAGAACAGCTCTAATGATCTCAGTTCTATTGCTTATTGGCTTTTGGAATTTAATCCAAAATGCGGACATCTGATCTTTGTGTCCTTCTCAGTACGTACACAGAAGTAAAGTTTTATTTATGAAACTCCACTTTTAAAACACTTGTGAGTGAAATATATTCAAGCTCCCTCCCCACCATTCAGCAGATAGTCTCTGTAATTTGTCTCTGATGGCCAAAGCTTTTGCAATTAGCAAAATCAGACAACAGGATGGAGCCAACAGAAATGAGGCATTATCTTCTGCTGCCAATGCTTGCATCATCCTACTGAGCTCATTTTATAAAATACCTAAAAGGTGAGCCAGTCACTTGGAATCATAAATTGTGCACTACCCTCCCTTACCAGCTACGAAAGTTCATTGTGGACATTGCCCTGCCTTTGTTACTGTAGCTCTTACTCATTCTTTTTATTTATTTCTTTTTTTCCCAGGGGAGAGACTTGGAATTCTTTTACTTCTCTCACAGCAGAAAATCCTCTGCACTGTGCATGATCACCAGCCAATAATCTAAAGCAATGAAAGCAAGACCTTTGGAAAAAAAGTTTCCTGCCACATCGCAGCATGCTGCAAGGGCTACTCAGACCAGGAGAAAAAAGGAAGCTGAGTGTGCAGAAAAAGTTCATGCATTCCTGCATCTGTGCTCACATCTGGGACTGAGCCTGCAGAAATTTGCATGATATTTCTTATTGACAGGGAAGCTATAACAAGTCTACCTAGACTTGAAACAAACAAACTAGCAAACAAACCAAAAACCACATAAAATTTGCAACTCAGCAGACTGTTGAGCACATGATGCCATATTGACTGCTTTCTTGCTTCTACATCACCCCTCCCATAGAGCCTATGCCAACCTGAGATGGGTGGCACAAGAGCTGGCTCAAATGGCTCTATACCCACTGAAAGCCACCTACTCTAGAGGAATTAATCACTAATTTCTCACAGCCAGATGCTAGACTCCTTGTGCTTCCTGAGCCAAACAAAGAAACAAAAACACACATGCTTACATGAAGCCACTGAGAGGATCAACGCTTGCAGCTAAGAGTGGCACTATTTTTATTTCATTTTGTAGGTTAAAATATCAGGAATCAGGGCAATAGAATATAATTTGTTAATCTCCTCTATAAACAAATATATCCATCCTCTAAAGGAGCTATGGATCATGACAACTTTAGTTTTGGACTTCGTATACCACTCCAGTGCTAACTGAGACATTCAGAGAAAGAAAACTCCAGCCTTAGTAATTTCAGGAAGTATCTGTAGCTGCAACACACCATCACACTGACTAAACCTTGTGTGCTCTGACCACTATACCATCTGTCACTCTAAAGCTTCTGTGGATGTATTACACCAGTTTATCTGTTCCCTTAAAGCTTGGGAATTTATGAACTGCAAAGTCTATTTGTAAAACCTGCAGTAGTTTGAGGGTGAATTCATCACAATAAATTTTGTCTTCAACACCCCAGGATTTTCCTGCTACTGATTTTTCACATCCTGGACACCTTCAGTAAAATGGAGTCCCATAGTATGTGTCCAGAAGTGGGAAATGACATATATGCAATACCTGACTGGTGAGAGTCATAATGTCAAACTCCTCTCTAAAGGTTACTACCCACCCTAGGAAGGTGATGGATTCTCCCTGTCGTGAACCTTTCCAAGGGTCCCGACTCAGTAACACTAAAATAACATCAATTGGCACAGAAGAGAAAAAGACTTCTTAGCAGACATGATTCTCAGTTCCTGCCGTCTGATTTTTTTGTGTTTATTCAGACATGTTTTTATTTATAGGTCTAGCCATATTTTCTTCTGGGTGGAACAACTGAGTGTATCCATTGTTCCTCTGAAACACCTTCCATAAATGCCCAACACTGTATTGACTTCAGGACCTTTTTTAACTGTTAGGACCGATAGGTGTTCTGGTGCCTTCATGAAAAATGAGCATGGTGAGGAGGACCTGGTGAGGAGGACAAGCAGAGAGGATTAGGAAGCAGCTGTTGTCTAAGGGTCAGCAAAGCACTAGAGGAAATAAACAAAAACTACATCTCTGTAAAAGCATTTCTTCTGTGGTTATTGCAACAAATGAATATTTGAACTCTCATGAATATTTGAACTGAGACTGCCAAAGGTGCTTACAAAGTAGGTTCTCCAGCTAGAAAATGGACTTAAACACAGAATCTTCATGCAGAATACATAATAAACTCTGTCTGCACATGGCGGGAGAGATGAGCAGAGCACTGTGGTCAGGAACATGCAATCTTCTGCCCAGCCACAGGGCATCCACCTCTGCAGTTTTGCCTTTGAAAAAAAAAGGAACTCTTAACCTGTATCTGTCCTTGTTTCATTCCTTTCAACCCGCCCTGCTGTTACAGGGGGTTTCTATAGGAGGTCAGAAAAATGAATGATAAGCCATGAGCAGGTAGTAGCAATGGAAAACATTTCTCTCTTCCTGAAGCAATGAAAGAGAAATGATTCAGTTTGGATGCAACTGTGGCTAAAAACAGCATTGCTCCAGATGCACCTGCTTCCGTCCCTGCTTGTGACCATCCTCCTTTCCTCACCCTGCCCCCTTGGCATGAAGGTAAAGCCAAATCCCTTGGCGGTTCGCCACCTCTAACACACAGGTATGAACTGTCTCTTTCCAGGCTGGAGGCAGGAAAAGCAAATGGAGAGAAGCAAGAGAGAATGATAGCAAATTAAAGCAAGAGGGACAAGAGGAAGGTTTCCTTAGCCAGGGTGTCAGCTTTGAACTGGAGCCTTTTAACCAGGCAGACTCGAGACTTGGTCATCTTCTGCCATTGCCTCAGAGCAGGATCCGTGCAGGCCTCTACAAGTGTTCATATGAATATGGCAGGGCAGCATGGGAAGCCTTTAATAATTCAGTTCAAGTGCATTCCTGTTTGCTCATGAATGTGCTGCCCAAACATGTTCGTTTTCACAAAGCTGCCAAGCCCCCACCTGTGCCTCTTGGGCAGACCCTGGGGCCTCTGGGCTGCCTTGTCCCCTCGCTGAGCCTCTGGCCCTGCCTGGCTCCCCAGCTGCCTCCTCGTCCTCCTCCACCAGACATTTCCACCCTCACTGAGCCGTGGCACTTCTCTCTTCTTCCCATTTTAAGTCATGTCTGTCACAACTGCTGCTGCCACAGACAAGTGCATGTTGTTATTAATGCATTATTAAATTTTATCTCACATTTAGAGCCTTGTCGATGGTGCTCACTTAAAGACACTGTGGTGATAAGCACTATAGGAAGGGCTATAAATAATGAATATTATCCCTCTCATGTCTTTCCCAGTCTCCCAACCCAGTAGGTATTCACTGCAAGGCAAATGATCATCAACTCAATTTTATTTTTACTGATTAAAAGTATCTTCAGGATGCACAGCTGCCACAAGGTAGGAAAAAGACTGCAGCTACCATAGGAGACAGCCCAAAATATTTGAGCAGCTTCTGTTCCCACCAGGATACCTTTCTCTAAAAGCAAAGCATTAATTCTAATTTGCCTGCTATGTTCCTGCTCCTTGCAGGACTCCAGAAATCAACTGAGAGGGTGGAAAGGTAGAAAAAGGGTCCAAATTCTCCTGACGTTTTCTCTTTATAGGTCAAGTGCACAACGCAATTTTTAATTGGGGAATGCATCATCTCCAGCATTTGCCTCCCATCCAGAAAAGTTCAGACGACCGCTGGTTCAAAACCAGAGCCCAAAAGAGCAGAGTGCTGGTGCTATCTCAGCTGCAGTCTGTCCTACATCATTAATGTTTGTTATTCACTTTGTCTTTCTTCCATTCCTCTGTAGCTCCTGCAAATTAAGTCTTTGAATGCTGTTAACACTCCCATGCATCTGCAGTCCTTGATCACTTAGTCACTGTAAAATGTAAGAAATCTTTGCTATTATTTGAGTATCTATGGGAACTTGGAGAGAAAAACTTGGGGAAAAAAGTGTTTCAGGACAATACTGAGAGGTCTTAAAAGAAGCGCTGCAAACACTTTGGGTTTGGTCTCATAAATGCCCAAGCAAAAATCTAGACTAATGCTATGGAACAAGATCCTTCAATCTCTTCCTAGTTTTATAATGGACTGAAGATCGTGTGGTTCAGATCTCAAAGGAAATTCTGGAATCAGATTAGATACCAAAATCAGGCTGGACTCTATCTCAAAATTTGGGCTGTTTAGAGTTACTGATTAAATTTGGCTCAACAAACACATTTTCATCTGGCAGCTCAGATAAGATGTCACACATAAAGCTGAAATGGGCAGAGAATCGTTTTTTAACTTTCAAAAATATTTGATATATCATAATTTTTCTTCAAATGAGTTTAAAATTTCAAAAGCAAAGTCATTTTAATAAGCAAAAGTCCAGATTGAAAAAAACAAAAATCAATTTAGGCCAATTACAGCATTTTCTTCTGTTAATGTTGAAGTGTTTAATTTTTATTTTGACCTGTTTTTCAGTTGTGTATAATTAGCTGATATTCAACATTAAAATGTTCTTTAAGTAAGAAAATGTTTTGTTTGGGGCTTTTTCAAATGTTAAAAAGGTCCCTACATTTTCTCAAATGAGCAAATACACTGGGAGAAGAAACATTTTTTCCAGTCAGAAGAAAGTCCCATTTTAGTACATCCTTGGCTTTTGTGTATCAGAAACACAATTCTGTGAAGAAACTATCATCTGCTTCACCTCAGATATGAGTCCTAAAAGTCAATCATCACCTCAGATATCCAGACCCCTGACTTCATTGAGGCAGACTCAATGAAGACCTCATCACAGACTTCTTTGGCCTTACAGCATGAATTCTGAAAGAATCCAAAATTACCATGAGAAAAAATTATCATATTTCCCTTGCTTGAGACCTCCTGACTTCAACCTAGACTCAGGCTTGCCAAGCATTTTGACCTGGGATCCCAAGAATTTTTCACTTAATACCTTTGCTTGAGCTGCTTCAAAACTCAACATGGGCTTGCTTAAAACTCAGATTCCCTTTTGCTCTGCTCTTTCCTGAAAGATGAGCTGAATTTTATTAAACTATCGTAATGAATCGATCTGTCTCAGCAGCCATATATTGTCCTACGTTATGGTCCCAGAACACAGAAAGAAAATCTCCCTCATCAATAGGTCTAATCACAAGGGTGCATTATATCATCCCTACGGGTGTATCCTTCTGTAAAGCTTGGGTTAGATTTAACATGGTTACACAACTTTTGGTCAGCTTAAAGTAGAAGAAAAATTAATTTCTGCCTGCCTGCAGAAAACTTCTTGGATATACCCTTAAGAATATATAATGAAAACCACACAGAAATTTGATAATGAACCAAAGTATTCAAGCACATATATTCACTCTGATGTCATTTCCATCTTCTGTCATTACTTAAGTACCATATAAATTATGTTGTATTTGAGGTTGCTTACATTTGTGGATCCAGATCTCAACCCCCCAGTATCAAACCTGATTTTTAGGGACACTAAGCATCCACATCTCCCACAAGTTTCTATTTTGCCAGAGTTCTCCCACCAACAGAGATAGCTTTGAGAGTGAAAAAACCTCAAGCAGACAGGGAACAGTTATCACTCAGCACTCCCAAGATAGGATTCAGGGTTACTATCAGCTGCCCTAGAGTTCCCCCAACAACACAAAGTACTAACTCATCACACAGGGAAGAAAAAAAGAAAAATAGAAGCAGCTGGGCTCAGTGAAATAAGGCTGTCAAGGTTCCTCTCCTAAAGTGGAGATGGCAATCAGTCCGCTCCAATATTTACTTTGTTATCTGCCCATCACAACAGACAATAATTAGATTACCACGGGTCAGTTTTTTTCTAGAGAGGTCACACAATGGTATAAGATGCTGTCTTGACAAGACAATACCAGCATTTTACTTTCAAATTAGAAGCATTTTCCACTTCAGTTTTACAAAAAGTTTCCCCATCTATAATTACAGCACGGTCATTATACCGCATACAAACCAAGGCACACTGCACAGGACCACAAATTACAGAAATGAAGGCATAAAATATCAACTGTCTCACACACCCAACTCAGTGCATCAAGGAGAAAGCACAAATATATTTTTCAACCCAAATGGGAAACATCAAAATTCTCTAAGTGTCCAGTAACCCTCCCCAGCCACTTCTTGCTTGTCACAGCTTTCCCTACACCTACACAGTGTTTCTCAAGATTAAAGAGGATAAGTAACTCCTTCCATAAAGGTTTTCACCAGCTCACATGTCAGAAGGCCTCAGCAATCAAATCATAAGCTCTAAATGTTGATATTCCCAGTGCTGTACTTTTGGGAGGCAAGCTTGCCTGAGATAAATGTTGCTTGGAACACAAGCTGTTCCTCCTCTTATCAAGGAAAAATTTTGTATCCTGAGGATTCCCTCGTAAATTAGCTGAGCCCCACTGCTACACCCACTGCTCCCCTACAGCAACACAAAGAATATGGTAACACTCATTAGAGCACACCACCAGGGAAAAGTCTAATTGCTGGATTTACATTTTGTAGGCAACGTGTATTTATACTAATAATTCTATTTTGTGCTGCTTTACTAGTCAGAGAAGAAAAAAGCATATTGTATTAAGCTCCAGCCCCCAAGCACTGAAATAACACTAACAGATCCAGAGAGATGGGCTTTCATATAATTGGCAGGTACCCACAGAACGCAGTTGATGATGAAGCGTATTTCCATCAGTTCATAAGAAGGGCATGTGATTCCCTGAGGATTTTCAACCTTTAATATTCGCCTATCTTTGGGAGCATCTACTCATCTCATCATTACAGTCATACTAGTCACTTCCCTGATTGCAGTGGGACTGGAAAAATCAGCACTTTAACCTTTCCCATTTGGATCTTAAGCATTATGTCCCTCAGTGGTCACCTCCAGGCTCCCATAGATACTACAGTAAAAAAAGTCCTATACACTGTTTATCAAGAAAATAACTTTAAGAAGGAATAACAAACTGCAGAAATAGTCATACAATCAGAAATAGTAACTAAACATGAAAAATTCAAATATTTCTTTTAAATATATAGATATTGTAAAATATTATCTTTTCTTGGAGAACATAAAAATTTTCCTTCTTCACAGAATCCCAGTGTCTTTGCTTCCAACTACAGCTGAAGTGAGGAAGTGCTAAGTTGTTGGCAAACTTGACTTATCTTTTTCCTATAATGAGTTTGTAAAAAAATTTTGTGACACACTGAAGTTTTCAGATTTGATTCAAGATTTCTGAAGGTTCTTATTATATCTGAAAAAAAAATCACCCAGTCTTAATATTTTATTTTCCTTTATTACTATAAAAGTGGGAGTTTTAGACCTATCAAATGGATGAAGGATAAGACAAAACTTAATGCCAGTATGAACTTTTCTAAAGATCAAAGTTGCCAGATGCAGGGGTTTGGCTTGGGACTGTCTTGACAACTACTAATAAAAAAAGTTAAAAGCAAAGAAAGACATACTTGTCTTACTCATACTAGCTTCACATAAACTTAACTCTACATAAAAAGTAATTAGAGACCTCTTCTAAAAGGAGCTGGAAGCCATGGTGTTATGTCTCCCTTCATACATTTTTTATCCAATTAAGCGATCTCAAAAAAATACTTTATGCATCTTTAAGACACGATTGCTTCACACTAGCTCACGTAGCTATTTTACCAGGTCACTGCACATCCTACTTCTGGCCTCTTTACCTGGAAACTCATTCCCACAAAGTAACACCATGCTATTAATATTTTTCTGTTTGATGTTCTCCTCACCTTCATTTTATGTAGCATTGCCAAATACAAGGCATCTATTTGCATGGCTCTGTTTGCAAATCAGCTCATTCCCTTTTCAAGCCCTCTGAGTTTCTGCGTGGGAGAACTTGTAAATGAAAATAGGCATCGAGCTTCCCAGGCATTGCAGACGGGAAGTGTGTTGGAGACTGGTTGGGCTTTTCATGAGCAGGACATCAGCCTTAACTACTCTTCCAACTCATCTTGAGCTGCCCAGCCATGAGCCTTCTGAATGCAGGCTTTTTTTTCCGGCGGGGGGGGGGGGGGGGAGGGCAAAACAAAAAAACCCACAAAAAAAAACCCCAACAAAGACGTGGTTGTGGATTCCATGTTGAGTCATGGAAGAGCAATAACACACCCACCATTGAAATAGCTTTGCACACCAGAGGTATTCAGGAAATGAGGCTACGTGAAATGCAGGCAGCATAGACGGAAAAAACCACTGCTGAGCAAATGCTGTTTGCTGTCAGGTGCTGTGTGACCTTTTCACTAGGTACAAGATGGGAAGATTGTGGAGTATGTACTGATTAGGCATATGGCTCTGAAAATACCATTTGGAAAAACAAAATCCTTCATTATAGTGCAATAGAAAATATGCTGGAATGTGAGAAAGCCAAGAATAACTAATTTTCTACCAGTCGTTATCTTACCTTTCTTATTCCTCATTTAAACACTTGTTAAAGCAGCCACTCTGATGTAAAGAAAAGAGAGGAAGAGCAAAAGAGTTCCATTTTTATTTTCCACCTTCTGCTGAAGTGATGACTGCAAACAGAATCCCCCCGGTAGCACGCACATGGTCATCAGAGACAATGACTCACTGTAAAACAAGCCCAGCAGCCAAAGCAGCCACGGTGGATATTTTTTGCTGATTCTGTTTGGGATGGGCTGGAGTGGGGTTGGACTTTTTACAACCTTATTTGATTTTGGGGCAGACAATCTTATGCAGACTTAATTATTTCCTTATTTCCTGGAGACTCTCTAATGGTTGTCTCAGGCACCCTGCATCTAACAATTTCAAATGCTTCAGTGTTTTAAAGGAGAAAATTATAAGACAGCCCATTGCTCTCAGCAATACCTGATGCCAGAGGTTATCAGCCCCTAACTGGGCCACACACCATTTTTCATATTTCCAAATCTGAGTTATTTTTATTAAAAAGGAAAAAAACTTCATCAGAGTAGAAGAAAGGAGAACATAACTCCTTTTCAAAAGTTTTCCAACCATCATCTCCTTTTCTGTTAAAAATAATTAAGACCACGTGTTCATCAGTGCAAAGACCTCATTTGGCTTGTCCAGAAGGAGCTCTGAATAGCTAGTCAGTATAAATACTGCATAAAAAATAAAAAGTAACAAAGGGAGGGTTTTTTCTTCATTTGTTATTTTTGGGGAGAAAAAACAGCCATCTGTGTTCCAAATGTGTTGCTTTTCAATGATCCACAAGCTGTTTCTATGGTTAAAAATTATTTGACTTTGCTCTTCTTTTGAATGGTTGCCTTCACCATATTAAAATACAGCACCTCATCCTGCTGAGTGCTGTGTTATTTGTCCGGCTGCTCTGCTAGATAAGCATTGTTCAGGTCTGGAAATGATAACCTATACAAGAGGGCAGTTTAGTTTCCACTGCAACAGTGGAGGAAGGCAGGAGGGAAGCACGGAGAAGTTCACATTACTCTGGTGAAGATTTTACCTGAAATGCAATTTTATGTATTTTAGGTGACAGGGAAATTGTTTTAGCTCCTATTTCCAGCCATCATGAATACAGTTTCTCACCCTCTTCTCAGCTAGTTCTAAAATGCCTAGAAATTAGGCATTTAAGTGCTTAAAATGGGGGAGGTAGGAGGGGAGGGGAGGGGAGGTGGGTTGAAGCCTTCTTGTATGTATTTAAAAAATCTTCCATATACATTGCTTGTACATAAAGCATTTTATTTTGATTGAGAGCAGATTGTTCACTCCTATCCCCGATTTGAGATTGGACAGACTGCACTGTGTGCCCATTTTCACAATGTAATGATCTTTATGTACACACAGATGTACATACAAAGACATACATATGGCATTTTTTGTAAATTTAACACTTCTAATTGTTTTGATGCCCGGATCTATACTTACTAGTTAGCCCTGCACACATTTATTATTAAGAACACTGTGGATTCAGCAGCTGTTTATTAAAGGTAGAGATGCAAATGCAAAACTATTTACATAAATATCTGCAAACACTACTCTTCGTTCTCTTTGTCTTCAGGAACACAGCCACATGCCAGGTCTTTTGTATGTTGAATGACCAAACACACACTTAAATCAAATAGCAGTTCCATTCAGTCTGGGCTCTCCACAAGTCGTTAGACACGCTATGTTGAAAGGAGTGACTTCGTGCACACTCAGCTTTTTCAAAGAAACATCTGTGATTTAATGGCCAGATCTAAGCCATGCAGAAGTCTGAGCTCTGGGAAACTTACAGCCTGACTGCCATCCACCCAGGAAACTCCTGCCATAAAGGAGTCTATAAAGATGCCATTCACAGAGTCATTCTCCGGGCCCCTGGTGCAGAACAAACCTAAAAACTTTTACTGAGGTCTGTCCTAGAGAAACTCCAAGCGTTCCAAGTCTGGGAGTCACGGAGCCCTGCTGCAAACACAAAGCAGCACTTCCTCTGAGACAGGCACCTCTTAATGAGAGCAAACATTCCCCTCTCTGAAGAAGGCAGCAGGAGACGGATGTGTGCAAGGACCAAGCTCTGTCTATTGTATTTCCATGGTTCCCACTACCACAGCATTTTAGAGCCTCACAGCTTAAATACATTTCTTCCCAAGATGCCCCAATGAGGGTCGGAAGTGCTGTCACCATCTGGGACAATAATTCTCTCCACAACAGGAAACCCAGGGTGAAATAATTGGAGCCATTCAGGTCAGACTAAGGAAATAGAGATGACACTTCTGGTTTTCAAAGGTCTGCTTTTAAGTTTCTCATTAATGCTGCAAATTTACATTGAATATTTGTTAATGTTTTAGAATATTGAAATTTAATTCCAGAAACAAACACAGAGATATCATGCACAGATTCTCAAAGATGAAAAGATAAAACAAAAATACTTAATTTTCTCTCCACATTGCACTTATTTTCCACTTTTCACCAAAGCCCTCCTTCCTACCCCAAGCTATTTTCTTCCTTTCCCACACAGACCAAAAGGGTTTGGATTCACTTAAGTCAGAAGAACCTAATACTTCAAGAGTTTTACAGAATCTTTCCAAAACTATCCAAACAATTCAAATCTGTGAAAATGGGCTGGAAATCTCACCAAAGCAGGCATACATCCTTCTACCTTTTGTAGCACATCAGATGTTCCTACAATATTTTAGATCAAGAATGGAAATGATAAATTGTGCTTCATGTCCCAAAGAGACTGGCACACATTCCTGTCTTAGCACCCTCAGAGGAGAAGGGGTATCCCAATAAACCCTCCCTGAGGTTCACTGGGTGAACTGGATATATCTCTTCTCCTACAGACCACACTGAGACCTCAGTACGTGTTGCAATACCAGGTCTCCTGCCCCTACACAGCTCTCAGGGCTGTGCCAGGTCTGCTTCCTGCAAGGTAGCACACTGAACTGCACCAGGAACTGGTCCAGCTGAAATATAACCTATCCTTTCATCATTTTTCTTTTTATTTTTCGCAAAGTTTTCTTTCAACTGGTGCGTTTCACTCCACAGACCCGCATTGGATGTGCTGGCTCAATAGAATGGAGAGGCACTGGGCAGAGACTGCTAAAACCAGCTTACACAGCATTGTATATATTTAATATTTAACCACGGCCTTAAGCTCCCAGCTCTGGTCCTCTGAACTGCAACCAAATTGGATACAGGAAGCAAAGCAAACAGTGTAATCTCCTGCATCTCAGTCTAGGGCTTTCATCGCCACTCACCAAACAAGTTGGAAATATTTCACGGGTTTTGTGGTTTGTCCATGTTCCTCATTCCATCTGTGCAAGTTTGAAATGTTAATAAAACTATCAACTACAACAACAAAACCACACTCACAGAAAACTTTTACTATCTCTACCTGAGATGCTGCCTAAAGCTTGAAAGATTATCGAAGCACAGAGATACGTCTCAAAACCAGGTTTAATCCACTGAAGCCAGTTGTAAAGCTTTCATCAGTCTGGGTATAGTCATACAAATATTTATTTCCAAATACATGCAAGCAGATACACACTTGCCTCCAGTCAGAGAGATGGGAATCTGTGTACAGTCATACAAATATTTATTTCCAAACACACACACTTGTAATCTCTGATTTGTAGTTAAGAGAGATGTGACTCCAGAAGAATGTGTTGTAACCTGCCACCTCAGTAGTCTCCAAACTTGCATCTCGAGAAGTAGGTAATTTCATAACCATATTGTTAAGATTTATATCCTTCAGGAAAAATGCATTAAATGTAATTCCTTACTTTTACTTAACTTTTGCAGTTTTGCAAAAGATTTCTCATGACAGTGAGCATTTGTATTATAATAATAAACACTATTTCCATTGCCCTTTTATATGCAGTCTTGAATCTTGGCCTATGGTTTGCGCAAGAATTATAGCAGCAAATGAAGTTGACTCAAATGCTGCAACAACAACATGGACACCTTTCAAGCTCACCATAAGACTGGGATAGAGCATCAGAAAATACACACCACTGAGCTGCTATGAGAAAACACAGTTTACAGTTCCCATGCAGTATACAACAGAGTAACAAGGCAAAAATTATCTGCACAAATGGGAATGATTCTCATTCCAGGGCAGGCAACCATTTCTCCCTCTGTCACTGTAGTCACCCCTGGTCCTCCAGTTCCATTCATCTTTTCTCCATAGAAGGAAGCCTAAAATACTGAAAATATGCCATTTCCTGCGTACAACCTTTTGCATGTCTCTTTTATTTCCCCCCAAGCTAATTTACACTGCATTTATGGCCCTTACATGCCACTGGAAAATACAGAAAAAATCAGTATTAACTTCTGTGCTGAAATATGATCCACTGTTTGAAAGGCCATTGAAGTAAAGATGATGATTGCTAGCAGGATACAAGTTAAGGGCAAGCAATGTCCTTACCTCATAGGAGTATATGGAAAAACTTATAAGGACAGACTGGTCATTTGTAGCCATCATTCCCTGGAAGTCATCCATGGGGAGACACTGGGTGAACTACCAAGAGCAGACTCGAAAAAGCAGTTTTTCATGGTGAATAAGCACAGAGGTTTGCAGATTTCTCTGCTTTGGGCCCCTCTGTGCAGCCATAAATGACAGCATCTACTTCTCTCTCACTGAGGAGATCCAACGTTGCTGCCAACTTAGGCATCCAAGATTTTTAAAAATGGTCTCAGGAACACAATTAGGGTCATAAAACCTGTTCCCACTTTCAGTTCATTGCTAATTCTTCAACAACCCCTTGATACTAAACCACAGTTTGTCTCTTTCCCACTAAGTCATACTTTAATTGGATGATCTCTGCTGGCAGCACATCCCTTCTGCAAAATCACAAAGAACCAAACACTGAATGATAGTCCAAGTGCTAATAATGCCACCCTGGATTTTCTTTGTCTCTGATCAGCAAAGGAATCTCCAGAGTTCAGTGAATCCCTAAGAAGTTACAGTTCTAATTTTACAGCAACAGCTGTACCTAGGTTTAAAGAGCAGGCAGATGTCTTTGTCTTTCAGTAGCCTTCAGATACAAGACATCACTTGTGTTGTCAAAACTGAAAAAAAGAAAAAAAAAAGTGATTCGTGCAGGAAACCTAAGTGTATTCATTTGTATTGTCATTTCCAAAAGGAAAAGGAAAATTTCTTTCCCTTTACTGGATGGAAAACTCAGCCCTTGTTTTCAGTGTTGATGCTCTCTGAACTAGGATTCAGCTGTTTACAATAGCAGGAGTAGTTTGAGGGAGAAAGTCCTTGTTTAAACACAAAATTCTTTCAAGAATGAACAGAAATGGCACGCAAAATATATCAGAATTAGAAGTCCTGTGTTTGTTTGTTTGTTTGTTTGTTTGGTGTAATCTGGGAATGCTCCTTTTGCAAGATTTATGTGTTTGGTAGTTGAAACAATATTCATTATCCATTACAACAAATGTTTCAGAACTCAATTTGCTCTCCAGAAGGGATCCTCAATCACCATAAAAACAAATGCAAAGACCATTTCCCTAAAATGCACAGGTTTTATTTCCTTAACCTGTGAAATTTAACAGGGAAGAAATTGCCTGGGAAAAAAAGCAGTTTCTGTTCTCTTTAGCTGGACAAGAGCCACTTCCTTTCAGCAAATGTCAAGGTGTGAAAGCCAAAGGTTTCACCATAAAATGCACAAATCACATCAGCTGTTCCAACCCCAGCTATGCCTCATGCTGCCTCACTATCCAAATTTCACCTCCTACCCCTCCTCACTCCCCATCACACCTGGTACCACCACTCAGGCTTTTCTTACAAGAGGGTAAAAGGCAAGGAAACTGTAACACTCTTTTTGGCTCCATCCACTCACTATAGCACAGCTGTCTGGGAATCCTGGACATCAGGACACCTCCACCGAGGACTTCTTTCAGGCATCTGCACGTAGCCACTGTTCCCCACTGAAACAGCCCTCACCTCCCGCAGCATTCACCAGCCACTGCTGAAAATGGGTAACACAAGCAATACCAGCACAGTGACAGCTCCACAAATTTATCCAAACGTGTTTTTGCTTTAGTGTTTCCTTCCCTCAAAAATCAGATGCCAACAAGATTCCCTGAGTGTGGAGCTCGTTAAAGCAGCCTCTCTTACGAACCAGCCAGCACAGACAGCTATTGAACACCAGTTTCTCAGGCTGTAGAGAAAGCAATATATATTAGAAACCTGTTAAGCCATTACAGTAAAAAACAGTGATGTGTAAAAATGATCCAAAGAATATTTTACTGGTTAACTCATCTTGTCATAAAACTGCAGTAGAACCTAACTCATAAAACAGAAATTTCCCAGATTCCATATGCACTCAAGAAAATTTTAAAAGCCCTGATGTACAGGACATCCATTTCAGCGCAGAAGAGCATTTCTGCTTAAAGTACCTAAGGCAGGGAGGAAAGACAGGGCGGTGGGGACTGTGTGAAAGAATGCCAGCCCTGAAAGAAAAGTCCCTTAGTAGTCTTTCCTGCTGGCATTGATGGTGACACAGAGTAAATAACACATACTGCATGTTCAAAGCTTCTGGGTCAAAATCTCAGCCAACATAAATAATTAATGCTTTTTCTCTGTCCCTCTGATTTTATGAGGGAAACACTTTTTATTCCATACTCCATAAACTGCAGTGGTCACATCATCCCAGAGGGAACTGGTCAGAGGATTGTGTGTTATTCAGACTATGCATCTCCAGCAAAAATTAAATACTAGTTTCACTTAGAAAGAAGGACAGAAAAATATCCCAACCCAGGTGAAAAACAAGACATAAAGTACTGGAAATACACATTTAATGTTTTCCCATCATTGCCTTCCTGTGGACATATGCATAATATATTATTTACACTTTAAATCTTATGCATCTTTATATATACTGAAAATAAAATAAAATATTAAGCCTGTGAAAGGAAATTTATCTGTCTATCTATCTATCTGTTTATCTATCCAAATCAGACAGAAGCATTCCCCACTACTCCCGAATGGTCTTCTGTAAAAAATGTTGATTAATTTTGATTTTGATAATTAATCAAAAAAGTGGGTTTTGCCACTTTAAAGCTCACGACAAAGCAAGTTCACATTTTTCAGTTATCTATGATCATGACAGTTCTTCTAACTGGAGAAGGGTACTTCAAGATTTACAAGAATTATCTCCACTTACAAGGTCCATGACCCAACAGGTCCCTGTTAGTACCCGATGCTCAACATAACAGAGTCCTCGAAGTACCCTCAAGGAACCACAAGAATCACTACCTCAATACATAAGAACAAACAATTTTCACCTTCTTCATTTCTTAAAAATAAATTTTAAAATTTCTTCCTTCCCTTCTATTCTTCCATCTATCCTGCATTCTCTTTTTTCTCTCTTCAACATCTTTCTTGACTTTTTTTTCCCCCCCTCCAGTTCTGTTTTGGTAACATCATCAATCACCAGCCCCTTCCCCCAGCTCTGACTTTTCTAACCATATATTTGCTGACTATTCCTGCTGCTCTCCTTCCTCATAGGATTGCTCCTCAGAGTGTAATTTCGTACTCCAAAAGAGATGAATGTTTTCAAAAAGCCTGTTTCAGCCCCAGGAGTGAAAGGGAGCTAGTGCTGGGAGAGGTATTTGAGAAGAACTGTCAGTGCTTCTAAATTGAGAAGCACTGAAACTATGCAGGAGGAATGAAACATAGCTTGGAGTAAAAGAGGTCACCATAATGAGTTCAGGATCAGATACAGAGAGCTGCTGTAAATCTGTTAAACCTTAGTTTGGTATGAGAAGAGAGAAATCTGTTCCTAAATGAGGAGCTTGTATGGATTGATGAATTTTCAGTGATCACATCTCAAGATTTGGTCTCGATTCCCAAGATCTCAGTGAAATTTTGTGACCACATCCCTGTCCATCCACAACACACACTACTCCATCATCCTGGATGCCTCCAATTTGCCTTAGGTGTAGATGGTGCGGTTTTTACCCTGGATAGAGAGGGATATGGTGTCACATCTTGAGGTGTCAAAGCTAAGAAGTCCCTCTCAGGGACAACTTTTAACTAACCATCACCACATTTGTTATTGGTTCATCTCCTTTCTGGATTCCTGTACTATATGCTTTTCACACCCACAAAGTGAGGTGGGTCCTGCTCCAAGGAACTCACAGCCCACAGACAGACAGAGGCAGAGGACAGAAGCAGTCTGCCTGCAATACGTGAGGTACAGGAGATTAAAGGGGGGATTTTTAACGGAGCCCATCATTATCCACCTTTGAAAATTAAAGATGAAATGCATTACTCCAAGTTACATGGGAATTATATAGCAATGCTGGATATGAAATTCCAGATTTTGTGAATTCTTCCTCCCAGTGGGAAGGAGCTGAGATTCACATCTGCAGCAGTCTCCTCAGAAAAACTGCCTTCCCTGTCTGTACTGTCTGTACTACCCCTACTGGATTTTTCTTTACAAAAGTCGATAACCATCATGTTTGTCCTTTACTGAAACCGTAACCAACCACCCAGACCACAGTTAAAATCAGTTTTACAAGTTTTTTCCCTTACATAGTTTTTCAAGGTTCCTGCAGACCTCTGTCTTTCTTCTCTAGACCAGCAATAGATGCATGGTGAACACAGAGCTTTAAAATTGCTTTACTTCCATGCATAGGCCTTGGGATAATTCTCCAAATGCTTCTGGGATGCTGCCGGACATGCTGCCGAGCCCCAAATCCCATGAGTTGCTCCCAGACTACCTGGAATCTTTTCTCACAATATTGAACTAACCTTGCCATCCTGCTTGCTTCAACACTTTCTTTGAAAGCCCATAACAAAAATTCATAACAGTTTTATATCTTCTACTTAACCTTTGAAGCTGTTTAAGCTTCTCTGAGATAGAGGCTCTCTGATTTATATTCTGATGCCTTCTAGTCTAAACTAAATGCTATTTTTTCTAAAATGTCCAACTTTAAATTATGGATTACAGCACCCAGAATGTTGCCGCAAAACTTCTCACCAAGCTCAGCTCAACCTCACCAAGTTTTTTTTCTTATATTGTGCTCATTTTTGTGTCCATTTTAAAATTCTGTTTGTGATATTTTAACAGCTTTATAACTAATTTTCCCAATAAAATTGATTTAGAGGTGAAGAAAGCCTCTGGGCTTGCCCTGTTCCCTTAAATGTTTTTTCAAGCAAGTTTGTTCCAAGACACTACTGAAGAAAAAATTCAAGGTAAATGAAATTCCATAGCTGCATCTATTTTTTTTTCAGTTAAAGTCTGTGTTCTGTCTTGACAAATGGGAAAGCCAGCATCCTGGCATAGGCACCCTATTAAAAACAGCAGAAAATGGACATTCCCCAGATCAATACCTCTCCTAGGACCTATCAAAGTGTGAGAGGAATGGTCCTCATTAAGGCTATGATGGTAATACCCAGTCCTTTGACTTTTGTACTGCAGTTATCATTGCAGATGTATCGAAATCCATTGGCAATGGACAATTTCACAAGACCTGAGATCAAGAGATCAATTCAGAGAAACCACAAAAGAATCACCAACCAGTGGTAATAGCTTTCACACTCTCCACACCCTAAATTCAAAGAGAAGGTCTAGATGTAAAAGGCTAAAAGTCTCATTACACTGCAAATCTATCACCAGGCACTATCCAGCTTCCCATGATGGCTTGTACTCAAATCTCCATTTCATTGACATTTTAAAACATCTTTTAATCCACTGTAAAAGGTCTGTGAAGCACCTGTCAAAGGAAGCACATCAGAGACTGCCTGGGATTTGAGGCTAGGTGATTTCAGATAAAGTTAGAAAAGCATCTGGAAATTTTCAGAGTTTAGAGAAAGCCCCATTGAAAGGTTCAGCTATGTTACATACATAAAATTATTGAAGATTTCCAATTCCATGTCAAATTGAATAAAACACAGGCATATAAACCCATCGATGTGGCTGTAAAAAAAAAAAAAAAATTTTTGCTCCGGCTATAACCTGATGAGTTAATATCCATGGCCCATTTCTGCAGTGCGTTCCAGTTAAGTAGACACCCTCTCTGACCTCAACAGGCACAGCAGGCTGCATACATGATGTTGATTGCAGAACCAGGGCCCACTGTATGATACCACATCGGAAAAAATAAAAAGAATCATCCAGTCAAGCAGAAAGCAGACAAAAAAACCCAGTCTATCAAAAGAGAAGGATATGAAAGTTTACCAGACAAAAGTGTCTTGCATTTTGTCCCCATATATTTTCTTGGTTTAGCACAACCTTACTTACAGAAAGTATTGATGGAGGGGAAAGAAA
>VZTX01013914.1:507238-530511 GCA_013400915.1 Pardalotus punctatus
AAAAAAAAAAAAAAAAGAGAGAGAAGAGTTCAACACATCCCTGTAGAATTAATTAGTTGTGGACAGTTTTCACCCCTATTAAAAATTCAAATAAATTAGTTCTCTTAGCCTATCTATAGACCCCGGATGTAATTAGTGTGATAATCAATATATCAGTAGGAAACAGCTACTTAAGTGCAGCCAGTACAATTGTAGATTTAGGACAAGTGAAAGGGGCGTACTCAACAACAGCAGGGAAGAGTATAAATGCAAATGAAGCTCATAAAAAAGAATGAGTGGTTCTGGCTGTGCAAGCTGCTCAAAATTCATCTAGGTTTTTTCTGAAACAGTGAAATATTAGGCTGCTGTGAACTACCCATACTTGGCTAACAAACGTGAATATGTGCCATAGACCTCCATTTGTTTTCTCACTTCCTTGAAGACTTGTTAAAGTGCTGCTAACTCTCTACTCTCCACTAATGCACAATAAAAGAAAGTTCTAATAAAATGTGCACCTGTCACACTCACATTTTTAGTGTTAAAAATACTCCCTGTTGTGTGTGGAGTACCAGCTGTGACAGCAGCTTCAGTGCATGAGTGACAGTGACGTGCTCAGGGACATCAATGGCTGAAGGTGGTTTGCCTCAGATTTGGCTCCAATATTCTTTCCTTACAATGGGACTTCAGAAAGTGCAAGCTAGTGAATCACAGAACACCTTTCACAGCAAATTTCACCCTATCATCCTCTAAATATAGGAATCATGTGCATATAATGAACTGAAAACAACATTACATGTTCTATATAATTCTTTAGGCTGTGATGCTCCTTTAAGGACACAGGCATCTGACTCCTGAGACTTTCTGTGCCACCAAAAGCAAGGAGGAAATCAACTTTGGGATGATGATGTGGTAGAAATAAATATGACTGTAGTAGAGGTTCATGTTCATTGCCCCACTTGGAACTCATGATGCTCTCAGCTATGTACAAAGAAAAAAGAAAAAAAAGAAAAAAAAGAAAAAAAAGAAAAAAAAGAAAAAAAAGAAAAAAAAGAAAAAAAAGAAAAAAAAGAAAAAAAAGAAAAAAAAGAAAAAAAAGAAAAAAAAGAAAAAAAAGAAAAAAAAGAAAAAAAAGAAAAAAAAGAAAAAAAAGAAAAAAAAGAAAAAAAAGAAAAAAAAGAAAAAAAAGAAAAAAAAGAAAAAAAAAAGAAAAGGAAAAGAAAGGAAAGGAAAGGATACAACAGAAACAGGGAATAACTGATTGGAATTAGATTATCCATTTCTCTGTGGGGAAGCCCAAAGGTCCACAATTTATTTAAGTCCCTGGCTTTAAACAGTTTTGTCAGACCTGATCTTCAGGCAAATGTAGAGGAATCTTACACAAAATACCCATCTCAAACCTATCTCAGTGGTTAGACCCTGACCCAGGGATGTGCTTCACACAAATCTGCAGAGAGCAATAAAAGCAGGAAAATATCTTAATTGTTCGCTCTCAGCCTCTAAAAGTCCAGTAGCTTCTTGGCTTTCAATATCCCACAATTCTTTATCCAAAAATTAAGTTCTTTATTTCCTCTACATAGAATTATTTTTAACTCTGTGTTTCTAATAAATGATGATTTTAATATCCTTTCAGTTTCAATCCCACCTAGGTATATTTCAACATTTCTCTTTCACAGGAGTCCCTGTCACTAAAACACGGTTTGAAGTGAACAACATGGTCTCAGAACCCACAGCAAGACTTACAGGAACACCTCCACAGCTTCATAAGTCAGGATCTACCTCAACAAAACCTTTATGCATGTGATTAATATTCACCTGTGGGAAAATTCTACAAATAAAATTAAATTAAAACAACAAAGCCACCAGATTCATCCATATGTTCTGTAATAGGGAAATGAGGACCAGAGGTGGTTGCAACCAAAGAGCTGATACCAGGCTGCCAAATCCTCAAGGCACTTAACACCAAAGGGCCTCAGAGAGCCTCACCTGCACCAATGTGTTCTTCGAAGCAGCACAGAAGGGAAAGTCAGAGATGCAAAGCAAAACTTATGTTGTTTAGGGCATTCTACCTGTGAATTTCCACATTTTCTAAAGTTTTAGAAACATCTTCCCCAAGGATGCAGGATTTTTAAGCTACAGCTTTTTTTAAAGAGAATGCAGATATTCTTTAAAATATTCTTTACCCTGCAGTTACTGATAAAGCTTTATCACCTCATGCGAAGCTGAATTATGATTTTGCCTGGAAACTTATACATCCACTTAGAGAGAAACAGACGGTGTGTATTCATATATTTCAAAACAGAGGATTTAACCTCTGAAAAGAGATATCAAAGCGTCACCGAAGCGTGGACCTGCATTCAGCATTTTCACATTTGGTTCACAAATACCCAATTAAGTTTCTGTCTGAACCACAGTAGCCCAAATTTATAATTAATCATCTGTCAAAGTTACAAGGGCAACAGAGCACCACATTGTTTTGAACAATGATAAAAAAAAAGAAAAGATGTTGAGGTTTTTTGAGAGAATTTCTTAGTTCTGAGTAGCAATATCAGGCTCCTCTTCACTGAAGAGTTAATAAAGAGCTATGCAATATTTCCATAGCAAACTCAGCAGCCTGTTTACATCAAAATAAAGACAGAAGGGACACACAATATTTAATGTAAACTCAAAATGGGCTGCTGTAAATGATAAATTATTTTATGAAAAGTAAATTGTTAGGAATCAATCCCCACTTCTTAACCAATACTAATATTAAGATTGATTCTTAAAACCTCAAATAACTTTAGAAAAATACTTTTCTCCCCCTTTGTTAATTGCAAGTGGCTAAAGATTTTGTTGGTCTGGAAAGCTGTGGTAAATTTTAACAATGTTAATTAACACTACCATATAAAGGAACAAATGTTTATAACTACTAAGGATGCAGAAACCCTATCAAACTAAACTAAAACTTTTGTCCTAATTGGGGCTATAATTGGAATAAATCCCCTAGGATTTTGCTATTCCTTCTACATAAAACCCTATTACTGGTTGATCCCAGAACAAAGATATGTTCCTAGAGATTCCCATAACCCTAATCCACACAGTTGTGTCCCTCACGGGTACACAGGTGCTCATAAAAAGTGGAGGTCCCCATCTTTTTAAAGAAGCTTTAATTGATAAGACCCAGACAGACTGCAGACAAACACAGCAACATGGTAGCAAAATTACTTCTTTCCCACTTTTTCAGTGGGAAAAAAGATAGAGGTTATCTGGCTCAAAACATAGCTCTAAGGTTAATTTCAGAAAATGTGATTTTGTCTGAAAGCTGAAATTGTGCTCTCCCAGTATCAGCATCCACATACTGATATAATTTGGGACTTTATTCTACTCACGATGTACTCTCTTTAACAGATCCACTGTGCACGAGGATGTTTGCCAGGATTTATTCCCTGATGTTATCTGCCTGTACAATTTCCAGCAATTCTAGAAACGGATCCTCCTTCTTCCTCACAGCATTGGACAGGTTTAACACAGGGTTCAGTTTTACACTGATCTTACATGGGAGCAATCCCATTGAAAGACTTGAAGGCACAGCAAGGAGAGGGCAAAACCTGCTATGGGAGAAAGAATAAGATCCAGCCCTCAGGAAGCAAACCTTGTTTGGCATTATAAAAATTCAAATCCACTTTTTGAAGCAAAACATCTCAGCACTAGTCCAAAAGCCTCACTGTAAAGAGACGCAGATTTTAATGCTTCTTGTGAGCAAATTAATCACCTCTTAGCCCAGTCTAGTATTTTATACTGAAGCAACATCAAGTAGACAACTAGAAGAGATAACCATGGAATTAGTTACCACCCACAGTTCTTGCTTTTTGTTGCTTCTATGCACAGAGACAAAACGTATCCAAACTTGGAGCCAAATTAACCCTGGCTGGGACTCTCCCTCAGCAAAAGTCTCAAATCCAGCTGCAGCCCAGTCTAAGATACTGCTGCTGCCCCAGTCTGGGGACAGAAGAACAAGTCTGAAGGGATGAGGTCTACCAAGCTGTTGGAGCACAATTACACTCTGGTTCAGGTTGTTGTGAGGGTCTTTTGTTTGTTGGGGTTTTTTTAATTTGAATTGGGAATATTCAGGCATTAAAATGAACTGAGACTGGCAACCATTACTAAAATCAGGATGTACCAAAACCAGATGTAAACACCTCATCAATACTGGCAAAACCTCCCTGACCACACACATAGGCAGAGAGGAGCAGACAGACAAAAGGTGTCTTAATTAGTTTATTGTTTTATGACTCTCTCAATCTATGAAACACAATTTGCTTTACAGTGCATCATTAAAAATGCACCCGCCAAGGATTTCAATTTGCTTGAATAATATAATTATCAGTGTTAACATTTCTTTTTATTGTTTTGACAGACTCAGCTCTGCTGCCATCTCATTTGAGCATCCTCCAGCCTATAAAGGAATGAGCATTACTCACTTGCTCTCCTTTACCAAATTAGATGCATAATTTATGGAGACATGACTTAAAGTTTCAGGCCTTTTTAAAATACAGAAATTATACTAAGAGTTTCACAAATTCTGAAGTCATAAGGATATAAAAGGCAAAACTGCAAAATGAATGTTTCATGTGACCTGTTTCCATTCAGGCCTCTTACATATCTTAAATCAATACAGAAACATTTTACAACCTCATTTTTGACATGGAGCATATTCTATGGAAATAAAGCAAAGCAGGATAATCCAAAATTCCTCAGGTAGCTTTCTATCCATTGCTAGAACAGCTGGTTGAAAAGTGGCCCTGGGAATGAACTCACTAGGATACCTGGTGCCAAATTCCTGACTGGCACAGCACAGATGTTCCATCAGCACATTCCTGCTGACATCGGTGAAACCACTCCAATGAGCGTTCATGAAGCAGTAATATTCTCCCATCGGTTTGGGTTCTTCCCTCCTTGGACCACTCTTGACCGGCTCTTTAGTTAAAGCCATGGGAGGAGACACTTTGAAACAGATACCAGCATTTGCAAATCCAACAATTTCCTCTTTTCCTGCTGTGCATTTGTAGTTACATATTCAACATCAACCACATGCACACCACTGAGCAAGGGACAGGATCCTTGTTCGCTCTTTGAGACAGGAGGGACAGGAATCTTGTTTGCTCACTATCACAGGCCTCTCTCCTTCCTGCACCACCATCCTTCCCCCACCATCTGTCTTGTCAGGGCCATACCTGCTTCCCTCAGCCACAAGGCTATGCCTGAGATAGTTCCTATCCAGTGCCCTCACAGCATTTTTTTTTACTTTTTTTGTGTAGAGATTAGTCCAATCCAGGATGGGTTTCTCAGACCGATGAACCTTCAAGGCAGTGGGAAAACACAGCTCCCACAGTACACAAGAGAAATGGGAGGGTCAAACAAATCTTCCACGGTTATACACAAAGAGTTTAAGCTGCCTTTCAGCTCATCATTTTTCAGACTCAGATAACGGCACAAAATCCATGCAGGATCCCTGCGGGGGAACAGGATGTGAGGTCTCAGAGCTAACCAGCCACATAAAAAATACAAGGGATCAGCTGGGAAATGAGAACTAGTGGATTTACACTCAAATGAGAGGTGTTTGGGAAGAATTAGGCCCAAAGTCTGCAGCAGACCTATATGTAACCCAGCCTTGCGCCTAAGCATGGTCTTGCTCCCCAATCCATTCTACTGTCAGCCTTTCACCCAAATGGGCTCTTAAACAGTTAAATCAGAGATTTAACCTGGCACGAAATTATACTTGGAGGACTTATTGAATGGAGGATATTATCAATATCACATCTGTCACAGGTGAAAAGCTGCACATACGGATGAGCACTGTGCAATCCATTCATTGTTTTATAGACCTGGAATTCCCCAGAGAAGAGCACAACATCTACATCTCCCCACCAAGTGTGGAATTTCACAATCAAATGTCCGAGCTGGCTGAGTGTGTAAAACCACAGCCAGGCTGCTCCCATGGGACCACACCTCTGAGGAGACTCCTCTGCCTTGCTTATTGCAACAAGTGTGTGGAGCATCTTACAGTGATAAAACAGCTGACAGCAACCCTTGTGTGCAGTGACACTTGGCACACCACTGACACACAGGAGGAAAGCTTCCACCCCGAGGAGAACCAAGTCCTTTCAGCTTCCAGGAACAACAGACACATCAGACCCCTGCATCCAGCCATGGCTTTCAGAACTGATGGAGCTATGCACAAGCTGCTCCCTTTTTAAAGGATAAATGGGTGCAGAACTGAGCCCTGAAGTATTTGCACAAGGGCTCAGGGCACATGAGGTGGCCAGTGTTTCCCCCAGGACAGCACTCCACTGAAAGGCTCCAGCTGGCAATTGCTGGCACTGGTGCTATAATTTCCTGGGTCTGGGGTTCACTGCCTTGCTTTGAGACATGCAAAACTGCTTCCACCTCTTCTCTGCATTTCTCCTATGGAAAACAAAGGTTAGCAAATTAGTAAATAATTAAATAAATAAATTGACATTGAGCTCTAGGCAGTGTGTTACGCTTTTGAGCAAGAAAGAAACACAAGAGCCAGGTAATATCTCCTGCTGCTTTAGCTGGTATATAGGTTATTATGCTGCTGGTTGGTCCTCTGAAATAAAGATTTCTCTCACATGCAGAAGGCTAAATAGTCAAGGTGATACTGTCCAAAGTTCCTGTCTCAGCTATCATAAAAATATGCCACACAAACTTCCATAGGCAAGGACTTATCTGAAAATGAAAAAATGTCTGCTAACATATACAAAAAAAAACATCTCAGAGTTGCCTATTTCTTGATCTTTTCTAAAAATTTGATTCACTTTGGATTCAGTTTCGTATTACAAGTCCCAGTCCATCTCCAGCCACAAGCTATGGAAGCTCTGACAGGGACTCCTGCAATCCTCAGGTGACCCCACCATGCAGCTGCCTCCTCAGCCCCTAAAAGCCACTCAGAATCCACAGACAGTAGCAGAGAAAAATGCAATAAACTGAAAGATAAAGCCACCACAAAACAGTAAAACTAATTTTCTGAAAACAGATACTCTGTTTCAGCTGGAATATTTCAGCTTCACAAAATTTATTCAGAAGTGTGAGGGTGGTTATACTTGGGTTTGTTTTTTTTTTTAGCGAAGTGGTTGTTTTTTAAACTTTCTAACAGCAATTTGAAATTTTTCACAGAAAAAGTTAAAGTTAGCTTTCATTATCATTGATGCATTAATGGAAAAATACATCCATTATCTCCAACCAGCTCTAATTTTCCCATCTGAGTAGTTTCTTCAGGATGTACACTGCTTTTTGTTTTCCCCTTATTATAATTCTCTGGCTCAAAACTACCTTGGTGTGAAGCACAGGTCACACCCAAAATGAGCAGACACATTTAGAAATACTAGCCCAGTATTGATGTTTGCCACTGTCTGCTTGTTCCTCCTGCAGATTGCCAGCTAGTTTACTGTTCACAAAGGGCATGGACTCACATCCTGTTACTTCTGCTGGGGTCATTTTTATTATTCAATGTATGGTTTCAGTCTCATTCCTGCTGACTACAGACTTGATTCCTGGAGACATTTCAGGTTGCAGAAAAAGAAAGGAAATTATCTTTAAAAGACCTTCAGTCTTACCCTTTTTAATTTCCCTGGAATTCTGATGTGTGTGTTCTATTCACACACATGAACTAAATTCCTAAATGCAAATACAATGATAATATGTATAATATGATCTGGCTTTCAAGAGGATTCTTCTGTGAGAAATAATATGCAGCACATAACTGATGAGTTTGGGGGAGAGGGGAAGGGGGGGTTTCCCACCATTTCTGAAAAAAAAAAAGCAACTTTGAAAACCATTTAAGCCTTTAAATGTGCACACTGCTATAGCTAACTAATCTATTCTAAAATGTGAGTGTGAAATAGCTGGAGTATGAAGGTCTGTTTTTTTCTTGCAATTTATCATCTCTTAATATTTATAACAGCTTAACAAATGAAGTTTATTTTAAATTAATTTGTGTCTAATTATCAGAAGGAAAAGCTTGCTATGTAACTGTAATAATTGCAGCCTACGTGCAAATTCTGAAGCTCTACTGAAGATAATGTCAAGGGGCTTGCTATTATTTTTTAAAGCAGCAATAGTTAGACACCATTCAATTCAAAGGTAAGTTTTACATATTTATCTTTAGCTTACAGGCATGTCTCAGATAGGATTAGGAAGCCATTCTGTGAAAAATAAATGGGGAAAATTTAACAGAATCCAAAAATACGAGTTTGAGATAATATTTTAGTTAATGAATTCTGGATGGGTTCTTTTTTGCATCTATTGCAAAGGCAAGAAAGAAAGACTTCACAGTACAAAAGTTAATATGCTCAAAGATTTCTCAATCTGCTTTTTCAGTTCTCTCATCAGAATAACTTGTGGCTATTCAAAAAATACAGGGATAAAGAGGATAGAAGGAATGGATTAACAAAGAAAAGAAGACCAAAGCTGGTTACCTCAGTCCCAGTTATATTACCACATAATTATTACTTTATTGATTTCCCAGTAAAATTCACTTAACTAGTTTTCTGAGTTTTATAGCTAAATAAATTGCTTAATCCATTTCAGAGGAAAAACCTTATGCTGATGAGTTTATGTTAAAGATGTCATAACCCCTTGGGTATCGCTCACTAACCGCTCGTTCACGACTTCTGTCCCTGGAGACCAGAGTACAGACATCAAAGGCACAGCTGGATAAACTGTATGGATTGGCTCCCGAGCAAGAATTATCATAAACACTATGAATCCACAAAGAATGTGGAAGCAATGATCATTTAGATCCAGAGAGTTATTAAAATTCTTTCAGTCCATCTGCTTATGGAGGTATGCGACATTAACCATCAACCGCGCCATCGCCTGAAGTTCAGGAACGGCTCCAGAGGGGGGGATTTCATAACAACGATTCCACAACAAGGAGAGGCCAGACCCAGCTCTGTCTTAGTTCTCACGAAATTCTGCAGTCCTAAGTGGGCGTTCATGACATGTGCAATCACACCATAATCACAGTGAGGGAATAAATCTGGTCTTTCAAAGATCTGGCAGATTATGGAGAACTGACCTTTGATTATTCACCCCACCACTTTTACCACTGATGGACTGCTTATTGCTCATAGATTTCTTTAGAGACCTTAGGGAATTTTCCAAACCCAGGCCAAAAGAGAAAAAAACATTTTTTGTGAATATTCTTACAACGTAAGAGATTATTTCTCATGGTTTCCAGTCAGCTCTAAGAGCCGTTTTCTTGGAGCAAGAACAGAGGAAGCTGTATTAGTGAGAAAGTTTTTAATGACTCTTCTAAGAGTTAATGTTATGTCTAATAAAACAACATTTCAGTGAGTATTATCTGTTTATCAGGGCTGACAGTAAACTTTTAGGAAAATTACTTATATCTAGCACAAAATTTTCTTCTACCAAAAAATGCTAATGATAGATTAAAAATCTGCTACTTTCTATCACTATTAATGTTATCCTTGCAGCATGCAACAAGTTAAATGTTAATTTGTCAAAGCTGTTTAATAAAAGAATAAAAATCCTTTCAGCTCCATATATAAATACACTGATTAACCTTGACTTGAATAAAACCTGCTTTTCTTATTCCTAAGTGATCCCTCTATTTTATTCATCCTAATTGTGTAGGCAATGCAAGCTGAATTAAGTATTTTCCAGTGTACAGAAACTATAAAATACTAGTTTTCTTGGATACTAATGTATATTAATGACCAGCTCCTTCTCCCTGTACTAAGATTGCGCTCCATGCAAAATGAGATACTGCTAATAAATTGATTTTCAGCCTCTTCTCAGTGGGCCTTTGGGAACTAGCCTGTGGGTTATTTCTGAGAAGTCTTGTGAAAAGCGCCTAGAGAAAGCAAGGCCAGGTTGGTGCTAAAGTAACCCACATACAGGAAAACACCAAACTTCCCTTGGAAGAAAATTAGATACTGGTCAAAACCAGTTGGAAAAAATATTTCCTTAAAATAATTCTCAAGAAAAGACAGCATAGAAAAATACAGGTACCAAACACCAGAACTGTTTTGAGTCTCTGAAAATGCAATATTTACTGTGAAAACACAAAAGTTCCTATTTCACACAGAAAACCAGGACTTAGAATCTACATGTTATTGCTTAGGAAGGCACTCTAAGAAAACATCTCCAGTTCTCTGCTCAGTTTAGAAAAAGATCCACGGGAATGCCACCAGTGCCCGCCTGTCTGCTCCTCTCCAAGAAGGCTGACCACATGCTGCTAGCTGACTGACTATGGAAATTACTTTGTTTCTGAGCTCCAAAAAGTCTACAAATATGCTTTGGAACATGCCCTGACAAAATATACACATGTTCCAAACAGATTAAACATTAATTAATCTCAAAATGGTGACACCCACCTCTCTTAGATAAAGACACCACCCCATTTTGTTGATCTTAGTCACCAACTTCCAATGTGACTTATCTCACCCAAGTAGGAAGGAACTGTGAGGAAAGGGTGTATCACTGGGTTGCTCAACAGGATTACCACCTCTCCCATTTCCCCTTCAGTCAGTGCCTGCTCTTTTCCCTTCAAGTACTTGGAAGAAGAAATGTCTTGTTTTCAGACCATTGCAGCTTCTAAGGATCATTCCTAGAACTTGAAGAAATGTGGTCTCAGTCTGTGAGAGACCTCATAAGGCAACTCAGTTCCTCACCACTTACTGCTCTCCCTCTTTCTTTTAACAAGGTGACAAAACAGAGAGAATTCTGTATCTTATTTATTTATGGTTTCTGGAATAAATGAAAAAGTAGACTTTTCTAGAAAAACAAGAATTTTTTCTAACAGCTAAAAAGGTTTTGGATTTTGAGCCAAATTTAAACCATGGTTTGGGATTTTCTCAAACATTTTCTGGTGACTCTATCACTTGCCAAATGAAATCCTCTGTGATCTGGCTCCTGTTTTCCAAGTCAGAACTGGTAGCCATCAATCAAATACATCTATAGTTTAGAAAACTATTTGTTGAATGAGCTGGACAAGCATTTTAATATTCTTCTCAACATACTGTGATGGAAACATGATCAGATATTTTCCTAACACAGAGATTACTATACAACATCTTCAAAAGAGCCTGATACTAACAAGTTTCCTATTTGATTTAGGCACCAAAAATCCGGTTTCATTTTTGACTAAGGCTTCAAAATAGCTTAGGGCTTTTCAACTCCCTTTTCACTACTGATGCTATAATTGACTATTTTTCCTCAACGCTGTTAGTGTGGCTGTGCACTGCCGTACTTGTATTGCTTTGGGGAATTTGGGCCAACCATTTCAGAAACTGCAGCCAACAGTTACACTTCCTAAATCCATATGTGACTACCCCAATAAATGCTTTGCTTTCCAAAAGCCAGAAGCACCTGAACAGCTACCATTCATTTCCAAGGCAGCTGCTGGATGCCCAGTATTTTGGTATATCATTCCAACTACTGCAAAGCTGTAAACAAAATCTGAAAAACTTGGCCTTTAGGTGGTTATCTATAGTACTTATCTCAACTGGTAAGTGCATTAAATCCATTTGCTCTCCTCCTCTGAGACAGAGTCGAAGCAGGAGACAGAGTTTAAGATAATTGAAACACATAAATGATAAAAAAGCCATTTGTGATAAAGAAGTCTTGTGTGTAAAAGATGCTGATGCTGTAGGGAGCAGCAGTGGGCTTGGCCTGCCTGGGGACATCTGTTTGTATTTGTGAGGGTCGGGATGCCAGAGGCTTCCATGCTGCACCAAGAAGGAAGTTAATATCACACAAGCATGCAAGCTGCCTGCCACATGTCAATACAAGCAGAATCTCCTCTGCTTTTATTCTGCCTCTCCTCCCCACCCCCAATGCTTGTTTCCCATCTGACATCCTCTTTTCCCCAGCCTGCAGCCACGGCAGCTTTGTTTTCTCCAGTGATAGTCTCCATTCATCTCAAGCCATCTTTGCTGAACAATAGATCCCAAGCTACCACAGGCAGAGCAGAAAGGCTGGAGCAGCCAGGAAAGTGGCTCTTGCAATTGTGGGCAGATGAAGCACAGAATTTGCTGCAATGCTAATAGAGGGGAGAAAATATGTATACACTGACCCACTTCTATATACTGCCTAGGGGCCGTTGCTGAAAACAGCTTGATAGCACAGTGGTGGAAACTGCAGTTAACCAAGTCTATTTTGTTGGTTGTTTATGCTCTGTGATATGTTTTGAAAGATCAAATACATAAACTTAAAACTATCCATGCAGTCTACACAATTATGTGTTTGTTAGACCTCCCTCCTACCACCAGAGTTTCTTCTTGCCTTCAATCCCCCACAGGAAAAACAACTAAGAAGCAGCAAAACCACCTGGATTTCAGCAGGGCTCCCAAAGACTCAGTGATTCAACCAAAAAGCTCCCAGAGGCCAGATTGTAGGGAATTAAGCTCTTTGAAACATGTTATTTTCTTGCTGTTCTGTAGCATTTATCTGACAGGAAGACCAGGAGTTCACCTGTGCTCCAGCCAGGTGATTTACAGAAAGTAAATCTCCAAGCTCCAGGACAAAGCAGAGACACCTGAACCCAAGGAAAGCAGCATTCTAGCTGGAGATGCTTCTCAGTTTCAGCACCATTAACATGTTGGGACTTCCAAGCCATGGCAGCTGGTCTTCTCTGGGGATCCCAGCTAGCCCCTCTAAAGCTCAGCTGATGTAGAAACAGAAATCAGCCATTTATACTTCTATCAGTCCTGGCACTACAGAGTTCGTCTCCAAAAGCAAGCTTTTGCAACCTAATGTAAAAATAGAACCACATTTGTCCCATTCCTTCTGTACTGGGGATTCCTATTTTTTACAAGATGCTGTTTTGACCACCATACATTATGTACTGGACTGTCAGATAGCCTCTCACAATTCCTTTTGCTTCAAACAGTCCTTTTACTTCCAGTGGGAATAACTGTAAGCCTTAAAAGAAAGAGGCACTTTTCTGAGTCTATGAAACTGCTTAACCTGCTCTACTTCCAGCTATCAACAGCATCATTAACTTCTCTCTTTCTCAAAGCAACTTTCTGACAGTGGAGATACTTCTGGTCCTGTAAAGACTTCAATTTCCACTTCTACCAAAAGTAATTGGAGTGAAATTGTCACAGTCTGTATGAAATTTCCAGTTTGCAGCTTATGTGGTACATTTCAATCAAGCTTTGTATTAGGTTTTGGCTTTCAGGTGCCATATATATCCCTGCAGGTGTATGTCAACCCATTTTCCTTTAGTCTGTACCATATGTTCAAATGATCTTTATATTATTGATGATGCTTCTTTAAATCAATGGAGTACTCAAAATAATCCATCTTATTTTTCTGGCAAGCCAGGTGTTATTCCAGATCTTTGTACTTTTAGTGTTTGCCTCCAGGTGTGGCATCTATCAGAGTTTTTTTATACCTCAAACCTAGGGGGGTTTCTTAAGGGGAAATATAATAACTAAAACTACTAGCTGTTGCCTGAAGAACATCAATAACAATGTTTAGTCTACAAAAATGTTTCCATACAAGACAGATTTTGGAGGCCCTGGCTCTTTCTAAATTGAAAAAGCTACATAGTGTTGATTTAGTCCATTTCTGAATGAATGAATATTTCCCCCATGTACTCACTTCATGGTTTTTGTTAATAACATTTATCTCTTTCCCAAAGTAATAATTTTTATAATATAATTTTGAAGTATCTCTGACCAAGATTTCTGTCTGTAATACATTTTTATCAAGCTCACTGCTTTTTATCAGCTCTAAAATCTATTGAGGTTGTGACCCATTACATTCTTTCTATTATTCTTATGCATATTTTTATAATGACCTCATGGGATTACAGCAATTTATTATTTATGAAACTCCCAGTCACTTCCCTCTATCAACTGCAGATTCTGCCATCTCAAGCAGCAGAATGCTTACTGGAGGCAGACTCCCAGCTCTTGTGCTTACAACTCTTTTTTTTTTTTTTTTTTTGGCTCATAGTGAAGAAAATTAACTTATCCTTAAGGCTTTGTGTAGTCTTGCTACTTCACACCAAAGAAAGCTCTTTAATTTATACCTCCTGAGGTAAGCTACAGACATTCAAATGCTAAGGGCTATTGACTGCCTCCAATACCAGCTGTCTAATTCTGTTTTAGAGTTAAGATTTCTTCTTTGTTCACCTGTTATTTACCTCTGTAGAAGCACTGACAGTCTGCTTCTTATGCTCAAACTAGGAACTCTACTGCCTTCATTTGATAATGCAAATCCAGTACACAGACAAACTTTTCTCCCTGCCCCAAATCTATCTTCTGACCGAGAAAAGCAGTTTTCTGTGTGTAGGCAATGACCAAATAACAATCACATGGAAAACATTCAAGACATATATTTAAAAGTCCAGTTTATAAACTATAGAAATTAATCACAAATACTATCATAGTCTCTATTGGAAATACATTTTCTTTTCTTAATAAAAATATCACTGCTTTAAAACCAAGCAAGTGCCTTCACATTTCAAGCACAAACAACAAAATGTTCTGCATTATTAGCACCTATCCATGAACTCATGGTTTCTGCTGTATTTCGATACAATCTGGAACACCAGGTGAGGGACAATTCCCAGTGTCAAGGTCACCGTGCACACAAAGCTCCCTATCAGCTAAGCAGGACAGGTGCATGGGCTTGCTGGGGATCAGCTAGAGCCATTTGGGTATGGTTGTGACTTGAGAGCCAGAATTGAAGCTAGACAATTCCATGTGCATAAAAACTGTAAACAACCATAGCAGTATTTTGGGACCAGAAACAAATGTTCTCCAGCTAGATCCAGCCCACAGGACAACTACCAGGCATCCCTGACCTGAATAATAAGGTGCATTTGGAACCAGAATGAACTCTGTCTATGCCTACCAAAAAATGTCTTCTACTGAGATTTTCCACATCTGTCTTTGCTACTCTACCAAAGTTGAGCCTGTTGTCTAAAATGCACAACCAAGCAACCCACTGTATTCTTATAATCCCAACTCCTCAGTATCTTATAGACATTGCTGGAACCACAAATTTTTCAGTGTTCAGACTCTCTCTGGTGTCTAATCCCTCCTTTGCTTTGCATTTACACTACAGCAAAACACAGCTCTATTCTGAGGTGTGGAGCTATGTGCAGCATCATTATAAATTATAGTAATGAAGAACATTACAGGAATAACAAAAGGACTGAGTTGTGGGGTGATAACCCCAGTGCTCACCTCCGTGAGATGCCCCATTTCCAAGCTGCCTGCCCCTCATGCCAGCTCAAGCAAGAGACACCAGCTCTGTGCAGGTGCATTTGCAGCCCTTGGTATGCTTGAGCGACCCTTTGAGCACTGCAGAGCCCTCGGTGGCTTTGCAAAATCAGGGGCGGGTGACGGGCAAATGCCAGCACGGAGCTGACACCTGTGCAGTGGAGGTTTGCAAAGTGCCTGACACCTCGGGAGGCTGTGACTTGTTTTTCTTTCAACTCCTCACTCAACCTGACAGGAGCTTGCTTCAAGTTTTCAGTTTTGGCAGTGCCAATAAAATCCCCTTGTGCTGTGAGGTTTCACGCTCTGCCCCTGCTCATCCTTGACTTCTCTCTTTGTGACACTGTTCCACACCAGGGCAATTACTGGCACTGTGTGGGACACATTAAATTCCCCATCAACCAGTGTGTGGTAATATTGCTGCTGCGACTGCTACAGCCACCTCTGCTTCTCCTCTGTAACAGAAGAAACTCTGGGGCCTCCAGCTCATTTCATTCCCACCTTTTAATTAGTTCAGACATTTTCCAGGGGTGATTTTTATATTGTTTTAGGGACATCTTTCCAGCCAGTTCATTTTGCCTTCCATTTGAGAAAGAACATACCTGAGAGGAGTGTCAGAAATGTGACATATTTGCAGACCTCTTTTTGCCAGTACTTCTTCCTCCCCTCCCAGGATTTTCACTGGATGAGCCAGAGTATGAACTCACCTGTGTGAATGGTGTTATTCAGTAGACATGCAATGTACATTTTAACCTCCAATGAAATCTGTTTTATCAGTTGAGACCAATGGGTCTTGAATTCTAGTCTGTCAGGGAAATACAGCTTCTCCTGAATTAAAGGGATTGATCAACCCTCTTCCAAGCAGGGAAGGGAGGACAGCTGCCATGCTAAATGATGAAATCTGAGTTTTCTGAAGCTTGTATTTACTGTTGCACCTTGTCTGGTTTACCTCTGCCCTGCATCTCAGTCATCATAATTTTGCATTAATAAACCAGTCAGCAGTGGCAGGCCTCATGCTGTGGCTGCAGGGTATTTGTTTTAAATAGCAATAGCGTGCTTCCTTGTATTTTCACTTCCTTAATTCTTTTCTCTTTTCTTCCCTGAGAATAACCAGATTTAGCTGTCACTGCCAGTTCCCACCAGCAACTCAGGTGCTCTCATCAGCTCTGCCTGTCTGCCCAAAAATCCACAAATTGCCACGAGCAGCCTCCAACAGCCACCTCAGACCATGCTTTTCTCCACAGTTGATGTGCACTGCCCTCAGGATTTGTTTTCTTCTGAATCCACTTCAGCAAAGAGCAATATCCTTCCCTGTCATAATGAGATGTGCTGATGCATCGGCATTTCTGGGTTAATATGAGAGAAAATAAAGGAATAAAACCAAAAGCCAGTGACATTTAAAACAGTGGTAGGAAAAGCAAATATCAGTCTCATCATTTGCTTAACAGTTATTTGCTTGATGGAATGGATCTATTGCTTTCCCTAGGAGAGGGAAAGTGTAATTTATAATTTCTTCTTTCTTATTTTTTTAAATCTTAATTGAGATTTTCCTCACATTCATTTCTTAATGCTCCTAATTTAAAATCATTGTCTCCTAGCAGGCTGTCCATCTACTTATTAACAAAAACAGTCCTCCTCTATAAATACAGTGGGGAGTGAGTGAGAAAAGCTTACAGCATTTCAGGGTGAGGAGGCAGTCATGCACTAAAAAAACAAAAAAACAAACAAAACAAAACAAAACGAACAATTAAGCTTAGCAAAATCAAAGCTCTAAATTTTATTAATTGTATCTTACATATGTATGTACATAAAAATAAGTGCATGGCCTCACTCCTACCTATTATAACTGACTTTAACATCATACATATCTAAAGAACCATGTGTCCTCTTCAGCAGAAAAAGATCTGTACTATGATATTTACATTGAATCTCATCCTGTGAGACAATAACGTGCAATGATTATTCAGAAAGAAGGGTGACAAAAGTGTGTAAAAGATATTGGAGCAGTGAATGGGTTGCTTTGTACTGGGTTTTAAAATCCTACAGGCTCAACTTGTTATACTAACTTCTTTCCAACCTTCATTAAATAACATCAGGCTTTCAGGACATAAAGTTTCCCCATGCTGCTTGAATCTCTCTAAAAAGAAGTAGTGACTTCAAGAGCAACACATCTGAGGAGAGGGGGATGTTCACCACCTCTTCCACCTTGTGAAGATACAAGACAGAGGGCATCAACCCAATCAGTTCCCGGCTCATCAGGGTTGTGTGGGTTTTTCAAATTCTCTCTCTGCTTTCCCCAAAAAGATTTCTTTTCCCTTCACCATCTGTGCAGTTCTGACAGAAAGATTTCCTTAGCTTTTTCTGTGGCAGCTATTCCCTCCTGAAACATTAATTTTACTCTTGCACTGAGGGTGCTTCTCCCACTGCTCAGTCTCTTGGTTCATGTAGATTCTGCTCCAAGTCAAACGTTTTCCCTATCAAAAATCAGCTGAACACTCATTGTCTCAGACTTCCTCTCCATTTCAAGGCAGACCACTTACTTTTAATTTGTTTAGAAGTGATGAGATTAAGTCCTGAAATTATGTGCCAGAATTTGCTTGCTTGCTTATTTTGCTGACCCATACCACTTGCAACCTTGTTTTCCCCGTCTTTATTTAATATTCTAACAAGCTTTCTCCTGGGGAAGCACTATAAACACCACTTTGCTGACACAGATCCACAAGAGCCACCAGAGATAACTACGTTCTGAGAAAGCAAAAAAGGGCTGGTCTGTTTTTAAACACTCGCCCCCACATCCACCCTGCTCCAGCTCTCCAGCTCCAGCATTCCCAGCTGGGATCCCGGCTGGACCCGTCTGCCTGCGGGCAAGGAGCCCAGGAATCTCCAGGCACCAAGTGCAAAGTGCAGAGCTGCAAACTCACCAGCACAACCACGCAGGAAGAAAAATGGGGTTTTTCGAAGTGCAGCCCTCCTGATTTCAGGGTATTTAAAGCTAAACCCGTAGGTATCGACAATGATAGGCACACAGTTGATTTTCAGACAGAGCATCCATCTGCCAAATTGCGTCTAAATGGCACAATTCTAATTTCGTTTGCTCAATATTTCCCTATCATTACCCAGACTTTAAAAAAAAGAAAATAAAATACTGTGGGGAAAAAAATATTTTCACTCTAAAACAGATATATTTACAGAAATTAAGGAAGTGCAAAAAGGACACTGTAGAACCATTGAAGTCAGTAAGAGTATTTCTGCTGACGTCAATGAGGTTTTGGATTAGATTCTAATTTTTTGAGTGGATTATTTGTTGACAAATCTTCATTCATCTGTAACAGGAACAGACTGTGACACAAACAAGAAACTGGGCAGAGAAAACGTATTTGTGTAAAAGCATTGGGACAAATGTTCAGACCGAATGAACTGTATCAGCAGGGTGAAATGTGACATTTACAGGGACAGAGATATATGGCTTTTCATATAGGAAGAACTGAAAAAAGGCCCACATGAAAAGATGTGATTTTTAGCATTTCCTGCGACATCTACAGTACATGATGTTACAGCATGGGCGGGGGGGAAATAAAGGATTCTGTCAGCACCAGCATGGAGTCACTCACTCAGTTTTCACTGCCATTAATGGTTTGACAGAACTTTTTCTTTTGCTCTTTTCCTGCCAGTCCAAAGCCCTGGTATGTGCAGAGTCAAAGCAGAGTAATCAACAGGTTAACCTGCAGCAGGGTGGCTTTCAAAAAGACAATTGTGTGCCCCTGTCTAGAAGGTTACAGCAATCTTATTCTCCAGGAGTAACATTACACTCCTGGCTCAGCTGTCTGATTTTCAGTGGAATGACACCTGCAGTCACACTCAGATGCAAAAAAAAATGATAAAGGACAGCAGAGCCCAACTTTTTGACAGCTCTGGAATAGTGTGTCATGTCATGTAACTTATCTTGATGCAATGTATAGGAGCATGTATAATACTGTTATCTCTCTGTGAAAGGAGGTGCACAGAAACACAACTTTTGGAGATCTCAGGGCTATAAATGGAAAACAGCTGCTTTGAAGTGCATGAAGTAACTCAAGTACTAAATCTTTAGTTACTAGCAGCAAGCAGGTTCCCTTCTTATCAGTCAAAACTCTCACTTTTATTACTAGTGTTTGGCTAAGGCAGGACATTTCTGACACAAAAAAATACGTGTAAAATCAAAGTTACATACACCAAGCTTTTTGCTTTTCTTTTCTGCAAAGAATTCAATGGGCAGCAGTGTAATAAAAAAGCAAGTCTCTTTTTAAGAAAAACTGTCCTCTCCAACTATGTGTAAATATTTCAGTTATGAACTTGGAGCTGCAGGTTGTTTCCCTTCCTTCTCCCCACAGGACAGAGGCAAGGTCAGTATTTGAACTCTTGCACATTCATTCCCACTCATGAAAGATCAGAAGACTTTTCTGGAAATTAAGAAGAAAAGAATAGAGCACATCAGTCAAACTCTTTCTGAACAAGTCTTGTTACCATTGGAAATTTGCTGAGAATGAAAGTTTACTCCTCATAGAATTGCTATGAACGTCAGAAAGTAATGAGACCAACCTTGATCCAGACCATTCTCACTAACTCTGGCATCTGTATTCCACTTAAATAGCTTTAGTTTTAGCTCAGCTGTCTGCTTGAGGACACTTAAAGAGTGAAGCAGAATTTTTCTTTTTCAAATAGGGAGGCATTAGAAAGAGAAGCTCTCCTATTGTACATAGTAAAATTAAAAGTAAATCCAAGCAGAAGATGGATATGACTTCTAAAATCAAAACGCAGCAGAGAAGCCACTTCTTTGGCTACTAAAGCTCAACACAAAATTCACAGGTAGGACTGCTCAGCTGATGACTAGGCTTCCATCAGACTCTTCCCACTTGAAAATCAAGACAATGAATGTATAAGAGTTCATCTTCTCCAGGGAATTTGTACCTATCTAGTAAAGAAATTACTAGAGTTAGTGCCAATGAGCCTATGGATTTAGCCTTTATCCCCACTGCTTCAAACTAAAATGAGTGACTAAAGATGGAACAAATCAAAACTTGTTGCATGGTGTTACTTGCAGAATTACCTGCTGTTCTCCTGCAATAATCAACTGTGTTTCCAGTAGCTGCAAGTTCACAGGGACTGTTTTTCATTTCTCACTCAGTTCCCATCCTGATGACAACAACAGAGTCAGCTGAGTCTAAACAGTGTTTGGTGAAATCAAGGCATGTGGCTGGCAGGATATTGGAGTTCAAGTAGGAGTTCAAGGCCCAGTTGGCTTGGGCTCTGGGCAGCCTCATCTTGTGGGTGGCATCCATGCCCATGACAGGGGTTTGAAACAAGATTATCTTTAAGGTCTCTTCCAACTCAAACCACTCTGATTCTATGCAACTCCCAAAATTAGGCTGGAAAGATCATGGTATTTGCACTGACTAGCTGTGGGCACAGCACTGTCCCCCAGACAGGTGAAAAGGAAGATCCCCTCCAGCAATTCCCCCTGATCACCTGGCACGCTGCAATTCCTTTCAGGTCTTCTCTTCTGTCACCAGTCTCCACAAAACAAGATTCGCCTGGAAGGGAGAGGTTCATCTGTTCCAAATTAGACACCTGAAAGGCAGTTGATTCTGTAAGAGATGAGAGTCTATTCCTGTAGTGATTCATCCCATCCTGAAATAAGTTCAGGGCTTTGACTTCTTGCACACTTATTCCTCATCCCTTTATCCCCTCAGATCTGTGTCTGCTTAGAGCACACAAAAGGGATCATGGGCACAGGTGCTCACAATCCCTCAGGCAGAATAAGGAAAGGGCAGGTGCTTGCTCAGGTCCTATCCCAGTGTGGGTCAAGATGGGCCTGATGTGCCTGGAACTTGGGAAAAGCTTCTGCATTAGTCACAATAGGCAAATCCCAAAAGAGAAGGAATAAAACATCCTCTGGTGATGCCTTCACCTTGGCAGGGAGATTAGACAAGTGGATCAGTTTATAGGAAAATCCAATATTATATATCATCTTTGCAGTGATTCCCCAGCAAAGGGAGAGCACAGTTGGTATTTTTGTTCTTTTCCCTCTAGGAATTTCCTTATCATGAATCAGAAGCAGTGGCAGTCAATCCAATAGTGTTTTTTCTTATAATTAACATTTCACAATATGTCCCAGCATGAATTCTTCTTGTTCAGTGTTAACTACAAGACTCTTCATATTAGCTGGAATACAGACAGCAGTGACACCTGTTTCTTTGCTGATCATTTTTCCAGATACAAGAATAAATTGGTCCATTCAGAACATTTCAGTGGGACACTGACAACACTAACATTATGTGCTTTATGGATAATATATCTACAGAGAAAAGCTTAGTGTGTTTGAGTTGCTTTCTCTTTGTCTAGCACTTGGGCATGTGAGTCAGGTACATATGCCTTCTTAAAAGTAAAAAAAATCCTCATTAAGTTACACATGTAATGGCCTCGCAAAGTATGTAACAGACGTGAAACCTGTTCAGATATGCTGGCTCAATTTTTTTTTTCCCCCTACAGCATGCATTGCCTTGTCTCACAATGACTTATTCAAAATATCCATTAATTCAGGGAAAAGAATCTCAGGTGGAATGAGAAGTAAAAAGCTTAAGGTCCCACTGGTGCTAATAAAGCTAAAGCACAAGGAGGCAAAGCTTGCATTTCCTATATGGCCAACCACCATCATGGAGGGAAAGCAGTTACAGGAACAAGAGCTTTATCCAAATGCTTAAGTTCCTGCTCACAACCATCCAGCTGGATGTTTGCTTAACTTCACAGCTAAATAACGACAGGACACCAGCAGAATCCCAGATGCTCATTTCACAAATCAACTCATGCACAGGTAAATTCCCCTTCTCTTAAATCTCTGCAAAAGGCAAACCATGCTACAAAAGACAGAGGAGGATTCCGTCCTCGCCTTTGACTCTTGCAGCCAATGCATGAAACAGTGGGTGGGACATGGGAGAGAGCCTGTCCTGCACTGTATTTGTCTCTTTCATTGTGAAAGGTGTGGCACTATTGCTCAACAAGCACAGTACAGAGTAACAGAAGCTAAAAGCAGAATTCTCATTCAGCAGCCTCAAAACTTTAGCACAATCAGGGTCCAATTTTATGAACACCATCTCACCAGCAAAACACAGCAAGAAAAGCCTGAATTTGCAAGTACTCAGGGCAGCAGAGTGGGATGTTTTATATTCCTAAGTAGTATCCAAACATAAGGAGTAGCACAGATAAGCACACATGGACTGAGCAACAGTGAGCTTTATTTTCGTCCAAGAGTAACTCCAAGCACCAAGCAAGGCCAAGTGATATTTTGTGTTTGAACTACATGTTTTAATGCATGGGTACTGAACCGCAAAATTACCTGATTGAATGGGGAATTAAATCAATACAAGCTTTTGCATTTAAACTTATAAGTTTAACTATTTACCTGCAAATTCATTATTTGCCTAGACACTGCAAGACACAGTGTGAGCAGAAGTAGCAACCCTTCAAAATGATGGCACCAAAGAATTCAAAGCAGTGAGAGAAATAAAGAGAAATTACCATCCTAGATGGACTGAAATGTTTGACTTCTTGTTCCAGCATATAAAACGGATTGTGCGAAAAGACAGAATGAAGAATAATTACCCTTTCCTATGCTGGCACCAGAATACATAAATACAACACAATTTTACCAGTGTTTACTCCCTCTCCACACTCTGATTTTTTATGGAACCACTGCTCTTATGCAAATAAATTTTTTTAAAAACAAATTAAGATAAAACTGCTAAGTTCTCTAAGGTGAGTCAATCATTCCATGCTATTTTATACAGCTTTTTTTTTTTNCCCTTTCCTATGCTGGCACCAGAATACATAAATACAACACAATTTTACCAGTGTTTACTCCCTCTCCACACTCTGATTTTTTATGGAACCACTGCTCTTACGCAAATAAATTTTTTTAAAAACAAATTAAGATAAAACTGCTAAGTTCTCTAAGGTGAGTCAATCATTCCATGCTATTTTATACAGCTTTTTTTTTTT
>VZTX01013914.1:533325-684830 GCA_013400915.1 Pardalotus punctatus
GGTGGGGGGGGTGGGGGGGAGTGCGTGGGTGGAGTTGGTCCGGTGGTTTCCTGGAGGATCCTTGTCTACTGTCCTCCAGGGGCTCCTCGGGTTCTTGGGCAAGAAAGCAAGTCGAGGAAAACAAAAGTCCAGAAAAGGAGACGGCAAAGAAGAAATCCCAGGGAAATAAATCTAGCAGCAGCCACAGCAGCAGCAGCAGTGAGAGCATCCCTTCTTCCCCCTTGCTCCTCAGCCAAGAAGCCTGGGGGAGAGTTTCAAAACACCCGTGCCCGGCAGAGCTGCTCCTGGCTGCTAGGTGCAGTTAAAGCTACAGGACCACATTTCTGGGCATACACACAAATGATCGGGAATACAGGTTCATCATGCCATCATCCTAAGACACATGGCAAGCAAGTACACAGATACCTCCAAAAATAGAAAAATGTCTATATAATCCCTATTAGCAATGTGACGTTCTTCCATTTCTTTTTTAAAGAGACAGGGGTGCAGGGTAGAAACTGAACACCCAACTATTGCCTGAAGGGAGAGAGATTCTCATGTGGCACCACAAGCAACACACACATCTAGACCCATGAGAGAGTGACAAAAAATAAGTCAGGCTGTCAGCTGGTGGAAAGAAGACCTCTAAGAAGGAAGTAGCAGGGTCAAACAGACTTGAATTCCCACTGTGATTGGTTTACTGAATTACACAGAAGTTGCCTTTTTGCTTCTTTTTGTTTTACCTTTCTTATAGCAGCCAACATTGCTTGACAGATCATACATGTGCATGTAACTTCATGGGTCACATGCCATTGATATTCATTAGACTCATGACATTCTATCCCATTGGATCCAGGGCTAGAGCCTGTCATGAAGAAAACTGACATCCTTCAATAACATTCCAGTAAAGTAACAATTTGCTTGACCTAAGGATTCAACAAGTCACTGATTTATTTTTTTTCCCGTTAAATCTTTGGTTCAGGTTGAAAGCACTGACTGCAGTTTTCAAAATATCATATTAACATCAATTTGTGGAACAAATTATGAAATGTAAAGATACTGGGAGATAATAAAAGATGGAAACCCTACACTTAGAAACAAGGTTGGGAGGCATATTGCTGTCTTTGCAGCAGAATTTATGTAGGACTCTGCTATTTAATGTACTTTGGAAATGTTTACAGTCAACCTGTTAAAGTTTCCTCTTATCACAGAGAAACATCCCATACGTGGGCTTGAAAGGCAGCATTCCTCACAGCAGGGATTATAGGTTAGAATAATAAAGCAACTTCCTGCAAGGCTTGGGAATCTTCTGTTCCACGTTCTGCACCTTATGGATATCATCTGCTTTTAACATTTACTTTTAACATATGATTCCTTTTAATGTTCATTTCTCAGCTCAAATTTCCTTGCCATTTGTAGCTTGATCCGATGTGGGATTAATGGAGGTACCACAACATTTAGAAGTATAAATCATTTAGGCACAGGTCTTGCTATGCAGGCAAAATGACACAGATAATAGGAGGGATAAACCCTATATTGTGTCTTCAGCTAATTTTCTTTGTTTATTCCTTGCACCCTCCTGGCTGTGAGAAGCATCATTCCATTTAAAGCAGCCCTTTTTTGTGCTGAACAGTTTCTTACCCGACAAGTAGAGCTTTTCAGGCCACTGGTTGAGGAAAAGTGTAAACCCCTGGCAAGGTAATTCTATCAGCCAAAGCATACACTCATTTGCATGAGCTTATGCTTCAAGCCACTCCACAAAAATCAATTCACACCTCTGTTACTCACCATAGAGTCACATCAAGAAGTGAGAAAATTAAAGTGATGGAAAACTGAAGCTAAAATTCATCCCTGAATTTATACTTCTGTTGATTCAGGCTAGCTCCAAAGTCCATTTTTTAGTGGCATTGAATAGAAAAGAAGGGGTAGGCTATAGATGTATTAATGTTTGCCAGATTTAGCTCCAGAATTCAGTCAGGACACCAGAACATTATTTTTTACCTTGTCTAAAGCTGATTGCATCCTCTAACCAGCACAGAATAATCTTGTGCATGAAGGGAAGGAGTGTATTTTGGAACTATAAACTTTCTAGTATTAACTCTTATTTTGGAAAGAGCTCAGAGGGTGCCCTGCCTCCCCTCTCACCTGCTGCTCTGCCCCGAGCTGTATCCTTTCCAATGCTCTGGAATGTGGAGTTCTCCTGCAGCTCCAAGTTGTGGGGAAGCAGGAATAGAGCTGTGCCTTGACTCACACAGCACTTCAACTTTATTTTCTTGCAAAAAAAACAATGAGGACATATTAGCTGTGCAATCAGCCTAGAAAACTTGCCTAGGAAGACTCCTTGTTCCTTCATGATTTTAACACCCTCTGTAAATTTTTCGTCAATAAAGACAGTAACACCAATTTTAATGCCACTCTAACAAAGTATAAAATAGGTCTGTCCTGAGCAGAGGAGTTCATTTTTCTTCCAGAGGAATCCCAAGGCAGCAGAATATTGATGTCACTGACTTGGAATGCTTCACCTCTGTGTGGCACTATCAGAGCCATACAATTTTATGCATTCAAAACACAAAATTTAGTCATTGTTCTGTCCTAGAAATATTCAGGCTGCCTGAAATACCAAGCATTGGGAGCAGCCACAAGCAGAAGAGTAAGCAAGCTCAGAAAGCAATGTACTTTCTCATCAAGAGTTGAGATAACTCTTGCGGAGTTTACCATGTTGTGATACAGCACTGCAAAATTTAGATATATGCTCTTAGATAATCACCTGAAGTAAATCCTAACTTACACAAGGGCCATTTTCAGAGCTGGGATGCTTGAGAGCTGTGTAACCCATTCATCACCAGTCCTGAGCAAAGCACAGGTCAGACAGAGAGCATCCGACTGCTGAATGTGCTGCTTTGGACTGGTTTGCAAAGCCCAAAACATAAATAGATGGGGGGGAAAAGGATTGCTTCTCAAGATTTTGTACCAGCAAAATACAAGTCTGAAAGCTGGGAACGGATTTGAGACTGAATTTATTGTTAGAGAAATGAGTAGAGCCAAAATTTCAGCTGTAATGAACTTCCTCATGACATTAAACACATCCAACTGCTCTCATATGTGCATAGCCTCTCTCACTCTGAGCACGTCACAGATTTCATCTGTGCCAATCACCCCAGTACATGTGCCAATCACACAAATATTATCAGGTTTCTCAACTAATGAAAAATAAATTATAAACTGTCACTTCTTCCTAAGAAAGAAAAAAAACCCTAGATATATTTATGATTTTACTTTGAGAATAAGGCTAGAAAACAAAATATTTTTTCAGTTTATCTTTTCCTTAACAACTGAGAAAGGCCCACTTTGCTACAGTTAGCCAAAAAGAGAGCTTCTCCTGCAAGAGAGTCAAAGAATTATGGTTTTCTCTATTTTGTTGCACAACTGCAATGCTGATCATGGAGTATACAGCATTTTAACAGGAGGTCATGGATTATAAAGCATTTTCATAAGCAGGCATTCACCTTAATCTTCCTCTATTGGAAGCCATATTCAGCCATATCCTATTGCAACGTTTCAAGAGACTGGAGAGTTGAAGTTCCTAATTCATAGTGAAGTCAGAATTCCCTCTTGTGATCAGAAAAATTAGACCTCAAGGCAGATATTCAAAAACACTTATTCAAGCCAAGGAAGAATCTTACAGGCTGTGGTTCAGTTTCTTTTTGGAAAGAATACTTCAATAAGAATTTCTTTTTTTTTTTTTCTTTTTTCTTTTTCTATTGCACAGAGAAGAAAACTTAAGACAGAAAATTCTCCTTAACAACATTGACTTCTATTAATATATTGCCAATTCCACAGACACAGGACTTCTGAAATGTCCATTAGAGTCCACATAGATTTAGAAATATGTCCAAAACAACATTTCCTCAACCTGTTGTCCAATACACATTTTGAGTGCACTGGCTTGGTGTGCTGTTATTAATTAACTTACCACCCTGTTTGGAAGTCCTCCAAGCAATCTGAAATGGGACTACAAATTCTGATCTGCTTAAGTCTGCAAACTTCAAGTCTCCAAAGGATTTAACTGCTATGATTTTAATAATCTTATTAATAACCCATGATGAATTTATGCCCATTAATCCAGAAGTTGCAGGAAGTAGAATTAAAAATTCTGACTATATGATACAACCTGAATGTATTATTTAAGCACCCATTCCAATCACTGGCCATAGTATAAATCATACAACATAAAAAATACATCATAAACAGCTTTAAAAAATTCAAATATCCAGGGGAAAAAAAATCCCTCAGAAAAAGCCTCAGGAGATAGTTTATTGTACAAATAAAACTCTTGCAAATCACTGATGTTTTCTATTAAACATCAAAGCTTATTCAGTGTATAATTTCTAATTTTTACATTAAGGTTTGCGTAGATTTCTTACCAAGAAATTTTTTGAGGAAAGGGCATAACCTCACACTTTCCCCAATTTTTCTTCTTCATGGTGATTTTAAAAATGGTTTTATATTCCTTATTGATGGTAGAAGCGTTCACTGTCCCTTTATCCTCCCTTTTACTTTTTTTGTTATATCACCTTCATATAATGTTCCTTCCAACTAACCTAGAAAAAAGTCTGGTCATGTCCCAAGAAATAATCTAAATCATAGCTCTCTTAAGAGTAATGCCATACTTTACCTCAAGCAATGCCACATGCAAAAGTGGACATCTGATTGACAACCATATTAATTTTTAATGCCAGTATTTTCAGTTTTAGCTCTTGCACAAGACATTTTGATTATAATATACTGTTCAGTAAAGGCACTTGTCACTCAAAGGGACAGTAAAACACTCACAAGAAGATGGAGTAGGCACACCAATAACACAGAGAAGTGGAAAGAAAACACCACCATTTCATCTCCCAGTATGGATCACCACAGAAGCCAAGCCGTGGAGCTGAGCTGGCAAAACCACAGTGCCATTCAGAGAACAAAAATATCTATTTGTTCAAATAAAAAACAAAGGCACAAGGAGGAAATTATGCAGGACTGTAATGGTGACAAGGGTCCCCAGCCTGTCCCCAGCCTTGTTTTTTTATGTAAAGGCAGTTTAAACAAACTGCAATGTTTTATTAAGTTGATTTCACATTGTGTAGACTTTCTTTAATGTAGACACTGTACACACACACACACACAGTCTACATATTTGTCAATTTTGTGTTTTGAGATAACTTTACATGATGATCTTGACTGAGATTTTCAAAAGCAGCTTGAAGATCACAATCTTAATATGCTGCTGTGATTTACTTTCTGGTTCTCTCGGGGCATATTTTATATAAAAAGTCATGGAAAGCATTACCAGCTCACATGTTGCAAGGTTGAGAAGCACTTAAGCATGCAAGTGTGGGAAGCAATAATGCCCTCAGTTCATTTCCCTGCAAGTACTAATTAATAAAGAGAATTTTTTTTTCTGCCAGAGAAGTTACAACAGATTGAACAGATAGAAATTAAAAAATCAATGACAATTCTCACTCATCCCATCCACACCTGAATTACATTGTACTGTAGATTGAAGTGCCACAGCTCTACTCACTACATTCAAATTGCTTGCAGCCAATGACCCACTTTAAGAATCTTTACACTTTAGAATAACCCTCCCAAATCAAACCTGTTCTGCTGCAGATAGGCTTTTGTGTTGAAAGGCATTTTCTGAAGTAGCATTTATCAAAACCAAAACAAATGATGGGACAATCTAATCAAAACACTGAAATGACTGCCTGATTGTATTTTAAAAATCATAACCTAATTAGAACCGAATTGATTTTTCCGTTAGCATGAAATTAAAACTAATTTCCCTGCACAATATTTACTCTAATATTCCCCAGATGCAAATATAGACTCATAAAACATTTCATAAAAAAGGTTTTATAATTGTTTCCTGATTTTTTTCATTACATCATCAATTACATTTATCTTTCTAAACTATCCTTCTTGTTGTCTCTCTGAAAAATGCATTAATGAAGGGAGAGATGATGAAACATCACTGAAATTCTTTAACTGCTCAGATACCGCGGGCAGATAAAGAGGTATTTTTCAGCGGCCACAGTCTTTCATTTCCTTTCCTAGCCAAACCTGCTGCTGAGATGACTTCTTCTAAATTAATGTTACAGTCAGGCTGATAGACAGCAAAAGGTGGCAGACACTCCCTGTTCAATTTCTTTCAAAGAAATAGGCTAGAAAAGTAGATTTGTCGCCAAAAGAAATTCCTATGTCATCCTTCAACATATTCACAGTTTTCTCATTCAGTGTCACGTCTGCTGCCCTAGGCTCTTCCTTTCTCTTTGCCACAGAAAAAGTTCCTGAATTCCTGCAGCGTATGGCATTTTGTACACTGGGAAATTGAGCAGTGAGACACTACCTCACTCCAGCCCAGACACAATCAGATTTATAGGACCCTAATTTCATTTGCTACGATGGCTGCCTTAATGAGGAACGTATGTTTCTGTCCAACCAGGTCTAGTCCTAATGCAATATACTCTTGACCTTGAATGTTCATTGGGTCCATCTGTCCAGTGGTCAATCCTGGAGAGTCCATCCTTTTTAAAGCCAAGGCAATGAACAAGAAGTGCTGTATAAATATCAAGGAATCATCTGATTGCCCAAGGAAGAAAATTAATTATAGAATAGTCACCTCACAACTTTTTTCAGATTTACACGCCTATTTATGAAGCCCATCACTTTCTGCAAAGAGTGATTTCCCAAACAAGTAACTGCTGCAGCACTGCAGCTGAATATCTTCCCAGTTTCCTCACTCTTTCAATGGAATGTGCAGCAGTCAAAAGGAAAGTTAAATCCCAGAAAATTCCATCTTTCTCTCTTTCTAGGAGACACCTTTTCTTGTCACTGGATAGAGGCAGATGCCTTCTTTTCTCTATATAAACCATTAATTTGTAAAGGCAGGTTTTCTCACACTAAAGGAGACCATATTGTGTCCTTTGCTCTAACACACAAAATAAAACCATCCCTTCTGATTAGGAGAGCTCACACACGTCCCTATTATAAAACTGTGACAGTTTTTGGACAGCATCTCCTGAGGCAGGCTTGGTGAGATGCCCTTGTGGCAGAGCCACTTTAGTGTAGTTGGACCACAGAGTCTCTGGAGAGGCACTGGTAAGATTTTTACTGCTCAAGCATACAGTTTATCAAGAAGAGAAGGTCTTGGAGAGACATGTGTCTACTTGCTGCAATGGTAATAAGAAAAAACTGAGTCAAGGGCTTGGGAACTTTGATTTCTGCTCACACCTCAGTGACAGACCTTAGAGAAATCATTTCTTTCCTCTTTGACTCAGCTCCCTGAATGCAAAATGAGGTTAATGGTATTTTTATCATATCCTTTGTCTGATTCATCTACTCAGAATTCAGGTTGCAGGGAGGGTATGTGAGGATATCACTGCATAATTCTACAGTAGCCACTGTAACAAGGACAAAACTATTAGGGTGTCTGTTCTCCCCTGCCACCTTTATAAATATGATAAATCATCTACTATTAATCATCAAGGGTAAGAAAATTAGCACCTCACAAAATGCTGATAACAGAGAACAATTCCAGCAATATGCCTGCCATTTATCAAAAGTTTTTAAAAAACCCCCACAACAAAACCACCAAACCAAGAAAAAGTCAGGACTTTGTTGGTGGAGGAATAAACAGCTGACTGACCCAAGAGAAAGCTTCCATCAGCAAATTATGAATCCCATAGATAGGTAAGTTCCTCTTCTGAATTTTTGCTTTTATATTTGCTCTTTGTAATTTCTTCAAGGAATTGATCAAAGATTACCATTTACCAAGGGATAATTATCCCAGAGATATTTTCATTATTATTTTCTCTTTTGAAGAGGATTCTGCATCCTGTAAACAAAAGGAGGCTTGTGCAGAGAGCTAAAGAAGACAAACTTATTTTAAAAATAACAACCATGCAATGAAGGAATTGGATTTGCATATCTCCCACTTAAGGAATTGCTGTTGTGAGGAAATAATCCTTCTTGAACCAAGACGATTCACACACAGGGTGAATTAATTCAGGAAGCAAGGTCCTTCCCCTCTCCTCTTCAAAAGAGATTGTAGATGCTACTGCCTAGACTAGCCAGTCATTAAAAAAAAAAAAAAAAATGTACTCAAGCCTACTCACCTGCTCTGGGAACTCAGTGGCATATGAGCACTCCACTGCAAAATGCCATTTAGTTATGTGTTTCTGGCATTCAGCCAGCAAAGGGCTACACATTTTTCTCTCATTGCACAAATTTTCTCATTGTGATGGTACTGTTTGGCAGGCCATTAACAGGGCTTGTTTATAATCTCTTCTTGCATTTATAGCATGGTGCACAAAACAAAGCTAATGTGTATTTTCCCATGTCCTTGATTTTAACACCAACTTACTACCCAGAACTGACACCTGCAGCAAATTCTCTTTGTGAGTGGGCTGAGCCAGGTTTCCCACAGGTCCACGCAAAAAGTATTTCCAGTGAAAGTAGTCCCCAAGAAACAGATCATCAGTATTAAAATGTGTATTGCAATCCAGCACCAGAAAATAACGGTACCATCCTGGATAAAAACACTGTTATTTAAAATCCTTTGTCAATATTACCTGCTAATCATACACTCTGGTCTAGCTTTGTACTATGTTAAACCCATTGCACTGTCCCTGTTTATTCACAATGACTATTACAAAGATAATCCCTTTTTCATGAAATATATTATTAAAATAAACAATGTAAAACAAATATTTGAAATTCAGCTGATGTCTAGAAACCATAGGCCAGAATATCACAGCAGAAAGTTATTACAAAAGCTTAGATCTCGAACAGAAAAGTGTACATAAAAAGAAGCACCGGCAGTCATGACAGAAAACCCACAGAGCGTCGTGTGTTGCATGAAGAGGGAGTAGTCTGAGAACCAGCAATGAGAAGAAGACTGCAATTCATGGAAGCTCAGCTAAGATGTAGACTTAGTGCACATTCTCTCCAAAACCAAAAAATTCTGGTGGGGGATATGGAGACAGAAGGCAAAGTTGATCTTCTCTGTTTGCATCTTGCTCTTCTGATTAGGCATTTAAAAAATAAAAAAATCTTTAAAAAATTTTTAAAAATTAAAAAATAAAATCAGAAAAAAAAAAAAAAAAACGAAGAAAAATCAAGGAATAGGGTCTGTCCCAATGCTTCCAACTAAAAGTGTGTCCAATTCACTGCAAGAAGGCATTTAAGAATATGAAGCCAAAAGCACTGGTACACATGAAAACTTAGATATCAAGCTTTGCCCTCTTCAGTAAACCTACAAAATTACAATAAATGCTGTTTTTTCACTGTCATCTCTCAACAATTCAACGTGTTTATTATATACCAGATGTCATGTGAAGGATTTGGGTTTCAAAGTGACATGAGAGACTTTGGAACAGCGTGAATTCTAGGACAACATATTGTGTGTGTCTATCTCTATCTGTCATGGTAATGATAAGAAAAGGCAGGAATGCAGAGGCACTTGCTCCTCTCCAAATATAATCACCGTGCTCAGAAATTCCTAAATAACAGCCTTGATTCACTTGTTGGGGTGAGCAGAAATGGTAATCCTTGGCTGGCCCAAATTAGCTCAAGACCACCACATAGGAAACCTGTCAGGGAGGAAGCTGACAGATCCAGACAGCCAGGCTGGGTGTCTCATCTTACATATTCATCACCCGAGGTAGCACTTGACATCCCAGGCAACAACTGCGTGCGAGGACGGCAGCGCGCAGCGGACCCCGGTGCTCGCGGGTGGTGAGGAACCCAGCACCATCACTCTGTGAGGAGGGGCACATTCAGAAAAGGACAGGCAGTATGAAATTAGGAAATTAAGGAGCCCCATGAGCAGATGAAGTAAGTATTTGAGAGATTTTTGAGGACATACAGGTGCATTTTTTAATTTGCACAAGTTAATGCTTTCAGAGGGTAAGGATACCATAAAATAAATGCACACTGCTTGGGGTCTCCCTCTTGGAAAATGACAAAGATCAAAGACTCCCTGCCTATTTTCTCTCTGAAAAATTGAAAATTAATTGCCTGAATTCACATACCAGTTTATTCAACTCCTGCCTTTCCAGTCATACAATTTACATTGACTGACAGATACTTTTAAAATGCTAACATAAATAGCTGGCCTAATACTCCGTGTCAGGGTATATTTTAATTGGTAAAAAGCAATCATCATCTTTGTTGCAGTAGGGTCATTTTCTGAATGTCAGATATCAAATTAACACAAAAGGATAAGGTCCCTATCAAAAAAGTTGTGCATGCACAGCCAGCAAGATATAAGGTAGAGAATAAAATCCACCAGACTGAAGAGCAAACTCAATTCATAATGAGGACAATGGCATCCAAAATGTTTCTTATCAGAGTTGATAATAAAAATTTTAAAAATTAAAAATAATAAGAAAGATAAAAGGCTGGGACTAAGTCTATAGCACTGAGGTTGTAATATGTATAGTGTACATATACAGATGTTCACAGCTCCACCTATCCTACCAAGGCTGAACATTTGACAGTAACCCTTAATTAGTCATAGCTGTGGCTGTCAACAGAAGAGTCAAACCCAAACAACTCTGGATGGTCTCTAGGTTGCCTGCCCACCCCTCACAAAATTCTCAATTAGTCACCCACCTGTATTACAACACACAGTATTTTATTATGTTGTATAAAGGTGAGTGCATAATAGCATAATATGAAGCCTTGGGGTGTTGCCGTTCATTCCTTTCAAACAATAAAAAAATGGCCTGTGCAAAAGCTGTGTGTACTTATTCTCTAGCTGCCCTATGATTAGTTAATTAAGTCTCATGAATATGCAAATTCCTAATTTCAGTGGGTTCTTTTACTTTCCTCTCAGCTCGTATCTGCACCAATAGACCTAGGTTTGCAAAAGTAAAATGTGCAACACCTCTGTGGTTCTGGATGACAAATAATGTCTATATAGCACTTACCAAGGGGGGCAGTTTGTGCCTGTCAGCATCCTGCCTTCATTACCATCCTTCACAGGTTACCTGCAGCAAAGTCATGTCTAGGGCTCCAGACCAGAGTCCAACATTCCTGTGAAAACTAGAATTGTCTGAGGGAGCTGCTTTGTGATATAAAATCTAGTAAATACCTCAGACCACAATTCAAAGCTTCAGAGAGAGAAACCACATACTTTAACAGCTCCATTGCCATAAGCTACAGAAGGTGTCCTGGAGCCTGAGAGTTAAAACACTGGATATTCTTGTTACCCATAAATATCCAATCAGTTTAAAGTCTCACTGCCACTGTGTGAATAATGGATTTTTGCTCAGCACAATAACTTAAAGGGGAAAAAAAGCCCAATGCTTCAAGGTGACCTTAAGCCTTTTTTTTTTTTTTTTTTTTAACTCTAGGCTTATTTTTAAAAAAATTATATAGCCCAAAATTTGATTTATAAGACCTGAAGAATTCTATGCAAACACACCTTCAAAACAGAAACAAAATGTTTCCTTTTGAAAGTATTGAAACCAGCTATTGTTATTCTCCTCCTTTTTTCCTTGTAGCTGAAGGAATATGTTTAGATTTGGCCTGAGTTGGAGCTGCCAAACTGTTCTTCTCAGTAAATATACTCTTCAAAATCTGTTTTGCCTATCTATAATCCTAAAAGATTCTCAGTTCCATTATATTTAATCTTCCAAATTCACATGGTAACAATAAGATGGAGTTTTTTTCTGTTTCAGCAAAATCAGCTTTGTCTCAAAGTTCCCACTACCTACAAAACACTTTTTTTTTTTTTTCTTTTTGTGTGTCTATCAGATCAACTTCTCATTATTCTGTTCCACTTAGGGCAGACAGAACATTGCTGCCAGGAGACAAGATCGTTAAACAAATTACAGTGGATGTGTATAGATTATACCCATGTACATGGTCTTGTTTAAAAAAATAATAATAGCAACAGATAATCCTAAGAAATGGAGAGTGTAATTTCTGACCAATTTCAAAATGCCATCTTTATCAAAATTCGACCTACAGCGAGTGAAATCAATATATGGATGTTGCTGTAAAATTAATGAGCTTTTCAATAGCCTCTTTTGAGCTTTCTTTTTTAATTGCAAATCATCCCTAATTTTTCTTTCCTAAATTGTATAGACACATGCAATGGTTGACTAATGCTGCACCATAGCACAAGAAAAATCTACTGGAGGATTTGTTCCCTGTAATGATCTCCACCAGGCATATATTCTTTTTTCTCCGCGCAGATAGACATCAAAATTAAGTACATTGGCTTAATTCAGTTGCCATTGTAAGCTCAAATGGGATACAAAGTGAAATCAATATTAGTGAAATAGATCAGACTGGAATTGGAAGGTAATATAATTAGGTTGGCTTTGCTATACTTTGTAATGCTTATCTGTAGTATTTTACCAAACAGAATATGGGTATCTATTTTCTGAAACCATAGGAGTTTTTCAATGCTGTATTGTCCTTATTTACTTCACTTTGAGGGAGCAGTTCAGACAGACCTGTCTGTCCATCTCTGTGGGATTTAGGGCTGACATATCTCCCCGAGTGATCTGAATTTTGTGCGCATAAGGGAGATCTACTTCTTAAGCAAAAGCATTAAGAGTTGTTTTAATAGCACAACACAGAGAAAGCTTTCTGTGTTCTGTTCACAGGAAATATGCTCTTTACCTCTGAATACAAAGCATTTCACTGTGCTATGGCCTCAGAGTATAGAAATTAAAAACACGGGATCTTGCGCCTCTACTTCTCAGATTTCAGCCCCATCAAAACTTCCCCCATCAGCTGGGAAGCTTTACTGTGCATCCTTGAGACAGGGATGCAGGGCAGGATAAAATCTCTCCAGGGTTCTCAGGAGAAAAGGCAGCCCTACTGCGTGGTTTCTTTGCTCCATTCTTCTTGGGCTGAGCTGTGGTGCAGGGCCGAGTGTCAGCTCACACACAGAGGTTGTCTCCAATGAAAAACGTCATTTCTGAGCAATCAAATGAAAGCCATGGACTCCTTCCACACCTCTGATGTACAAATCTTCCCCCAAAGAAAGGTGAATTCATTCCTGAAACCCAAAGTATATTTCAATGATGACTAAAGATATTTCATAATTAGCTTGGAAGACTGAAGATTTAGTGAAGGAAAAATTCTTTCTAAAGATGATAATAAAAAGGCTACATCAACTCTGGCTATACAGAGTTCTTGATTGATATAAAATATATTAAAGGTTTCAATAGAAAAACTCAAAGAATATTCAGATTTCGGCTAAGCATGGAGTTTGATGTCCACCAAAAGACCTGCTGGATATGCAATGAGAATTTTATCTTACCAAAACTGAGGCGTGTCACACTGGGGAAAAATTCTTGTAACATGGTAGAGGAACACACCACTCTTAGGCCAAAGCAGCAGTGAATTCCCACTATTCTCACTTGTCTTGCCCAAGGTGCACATGAGATTGTGATTACATGTAGCCTCACAAAGACATTGAGCTAGTTAGCCATTGAGGAGCCTTCTAATGAGGAGGTGGCTGAAGAAGGAAGTATTCTTGCTTTTCCCACTTCTGAGATTGATGATGAAGCCCCAAGTTTTTAGACAAAATTCATTTTCATTATTTCAGCATTCACTTCCTTGAATCCTGGGATTTTGTCCTCTCACTAGTTTGCTACTGGCAACAAGAAATTTTTTTTTTACATCCTTATCACTAACAGAAGGAAAAAGAAGAAAAGTTATTTTCAGGGCCACTCTCTCTTCAAGGCTAGTTTTCATGGTTTTATCTCTTTGGACTAAAACTTGTGATCCCAGAACTCAGTTTAATGACAGAGCACAAAGTAAGAAGGCATACAAGAGCCAGGAAAAAAAACAAATACATCCAGTGAGGTGTTGTGGAGCCACCACCTCCTGCAGGCACTTCAGTCCAGCTGCTCTCCTGCTGAAACTTTGTGAGGAGATTTTATGGTTCACAGCACCAGGAGAAAAATGTTGAGCTCCCATGGCATGGAGGCTGCACCACGGCCTTGCAGCAAAGAGCAGCAGCCCCTCCATCAGCATCCTCACAAATATCCCTGGCAAGTGAATGCTGCACACATTTCACTTCTGAGATTCCCCAGGGCCTCAAAAGCAGAGAGGAATGCAATAAATACTCCCAAGGAATGGGAAGGAAGGTTTCACACAAGGCACAAAAACACCACAAAACAGATTAGAGGAAGCTCTCAAAGGCTGGAATTTGTGGTTAATAACCTGATGCAGAAAAATTTGGAACCATAAAAGCAAATCTGGCAGCAAAGGACAAAACGTGTTTTCCCTGTTCTTAACTCAGCCCTGGCAAGTAGGAATGACCTTTTTCAGTGGGGGAATCAGCGCAGTAACAATAACCAGCAGTGGAAGGGCAGTACTGCAGGGACATCAGTGCCATCACAAGGACAAAAGAACCAGGAGGAATGGGGAAATTAGTATATGAAAATAAAATAAAGGAAATCACTTGTAATCAGATTTTTATCTCATTTAGGATTGCCTGTTCATTTTTATGCTCCTCTAGCTGCTTTCACAGGTAAAATAAGCCAGAAATCAAAATTATAGTAATGCCTCACAGATTTATCATAATTGCAACATTCCCATCTGATTGAGAGGATACCACAAATTTCAGTGTATGTCAAGGATCTCATTTGTAGAGATAGATCATAGACTATGAGGAAAAATAAGATTTCCTCCTTTCAATGTAAATTAAATAGAGTAAATCAGATCAAGTATAGCATCAATAAAATATACTCTCATATTTTAATCACTGGTAAACAGGCTCATACACAGAATATGTCACACCTGTCATACATCTTACCATCCTGGACAGAGATGTGTACTGTATAACATCTCCTCAGCTTGCCTCAGTGACATGCAGCTTTTGCTTTTATGTGACATGAAGCTAACACTGAAGGTTCTACCATCCTTCAAGTCTACTTAAATGGTTTTCTACACAGATGTGATCCAGGTGAGAAAAGAAGGGTGATTCAGTTGCTATCAAATATAAAATATTTGAAATATATAAAAGATATATTTCATTTGAGGTGGCTTGTCCAGATTTTGCTGAATTTCCTTCTGGATCACAAAGGAAAACTAACTATAATTTCACTGGAATAGACAGTTCTTAAAAGGACCAAGAAACAAGAAATTCTCATAAAGCCAGTCAATGGAGGTATCAACAAGATAATAACTACAAAATATCATTCACCACAGAACACTGTAGAATGTAAAAGTATTAAACTAGACATAAAACTATAAATGTTAAATAGTGTTATGTTAAAAAGAAAGGGTTGAAAAAAATTAAACACCAAAATATTAATATTTGCTAATGTAGCTTCATGTAATGAGAAACAATATTTAAAATGCTGTTGTCTTATTATTTTAACAATATTGCATGCCATGAGAGAAGAAGAAAAGTAGAACTGCCTGCCCAAGCCCACGATGACCACTCAGCTCATGAAAAAGCCTCATGTTTGTTATTTGTTTGAAAGATTTTTTCCATTTCTCTTTACACTAAGAGCCAGTCTAGACTCAAGAAACTATCCTGATGAAGGAAGTTCTCCCACAATCCAAAAGAAATGCCTTATGAAGCTGATTATGTTACTGAGCAAGATCGTCTTCAGCCTCTTCCTGGCTGCAAGCAGGAGAGTGCAGCTTCACTAAAGGAAAACAGTTTATAAACATGGAAACAATCTCATTCTCCTCCATCATGCAATGATAAAAGGCTTTTCTTCCCCTTGCTTGTCTGTTCAGCAGACTGATCCAGAACCACACTATTTTGATTGTTAGAGACCACTTTCCATCCTAAAAATATTTTTTCCTTCCAGGTGCTGTGTCTTGCACATATCTACTAACCCAGATTCCTGCTGCCAGGCTAAAAAATACTCCTTCAGTAAAGTTTCTTCCCCCTTGGAGAAGCTATGAACACTTCTCAACAGCTGCTTCAGATGTGGTTTATCTTCTTTGCCTCATTGTTATTCTCAAAGTTGTTTTTCCTAACATGTACCCAAATGGCATGGTACTGACTGTTACAGTGAAAAATATTGTTGTCTTTATCTAGAAACTGTCTGTTTAGGCAAGAAACACCATTATGTTATTCTGGAAAATATCTGTCTTTGATAAACGAAGGATAGATTTTATTCCATTTCCTATTTGCATTCAGGTATTCAAATATTTTTGCCAACAACCTGTATTATTTTATAATCTGTCACCATTTCTTTGGTTTATGTATCAGGTTTGGTACTTCTCACTGTTATTTCTACAGAAATTTTTGCTGTCAAAATTTCCAGTTTATAAAGCTATCTCTTTCAAAGGCTCAGGTGCAGATTATTTGAGTCCTCAGACTTGAGTGTATGAAGGACCTGCAGCTGCCTTCAACACACATACCATTTCCTCTTTTGGAACACTTGTCTTTGAGCCCATGGTCACTACTGTCATCCTGCCTGAAATAATGATGTCAAGTATATATTCAATTCCAGGAACATCTCTAAATCTTTTCTCTCTAACATTCCCACTGCATAGGTGCCTCCTTTACCTACACTTAGTGTTGTTTGCAAGTTAGAAGTTACCAACCCTTGTTCCATAACTGTAGAGAACTTCCTTTCTTATTACCCAGGTGCCTAGAAGACCAGACCTTACACTTTTCTAATGTTAAGGAATCCACTTGTGATATGTCACCAGCAGATGATTAACCCAGGTTCAGACCATTTGATGTGTAAGAGTTTTTTGAGGCCATAATGTTGCTTTGGCATCCAGTTTATCATGTAGTGTTTTAATATAACAGCCAAAAAAAAAAAATTACTCAATTTGTCTTTTGAACTAATTATTATTTTTCAATAAGCTTGCCTTACACAGAAGCTCTGAGGTACTGCAAGAGAGTAGTTTAAATTGCACAGTTGCACATTACAATTTCTTTATCATGGTAACATCCTATTCCAGCTCATATGTGAAAGATCATTAATAATTATTGTTTATTGTTGGATCCAAACTGCAAAGAGGATTTATGATTGAAAAAAGATTATTAAAGAATTAATATTAATAAAAATACATCTTCAAAAGCAGTGAAAGACATTTAATTCTGTCTGCTTATTATGTAAACCCAACTGGGCATGAAGATAGTAAGTACTGGGAAAAAAGTCATGAATGAAATTTGACTTCCGTCTTTGAAGAAATCTCAGCTCAGCAAAAAATCAGTGCTTCAACCCCTAAGAATTGTGTTTTTATAGCTCTTACACCACCAGAACATGAGGGCACTGATCATCCCTGAAAGTGAATGTGATTTTATCTATTTAGACAGAGCAACTAACTTTAAATCCTCTCCTTTGAAATTCTTCTCCATATGACAGTAGTGAAAAATAACGTGCAGCAATGTGCATTAATCATGTATGCACAAGCCTGAGTAAAAAATCAGAGACCCATTGAGTGAAGCCTTGTGCAAGCACACTGAAAAACAGGAGATGGGATCACAGCATTTTAGAAATCAGTGTGTGGTCTGCGTTTGATTTAACCTGGATCAGGCTTCTAAGGATTACACTCATTCCCAGCCACAATATAAGAAGTCATTGCAAGACAATGTCAGCATGCAGAAAAGGCAAAAAGGGTGATGATAACATTCCCATGAGCATTGGAACGAATGATGCTTTATTTTCAATCCATTTGTTCCTCGTGACTGACTGATTTATTTGGGTTTGTTTTAAATTAAATTAACTAAAGTTACATAATGAGATCCCCATGACTTCCATTTCACCACCAGAAGCTTATTTTTATTTAAATTCCCCCTTGAGCAAGAGGTGGTTTGAGCTGCAGTCTGCCCCAAGCTGCACACACACACTCTGACCAGGAATCTGAGCACTGTGTGCCTCCTAAGTGGTCAGCTGGAAACCAGCAATTAGGGAATGGATTGAGCAAATGATTTACCATCTCTTAGCTGGATTTTGGAGGTCAAAAATTGTACCTGATTTTCATAAGAATTCAGTATTTTGCAGCTTCCTATTATCTTGTGGTATTTTGTTGAAATAATACAACAGGTTCAAAGAATTATGAGAGAACTGGGGAACATGCATTTATATTAACAGGGTGATTTCCCACACCTCATATTTCCACATTTAAATTGAATAAACATTGGTTTACTTTCCCCAAGTGGCCAAGCAAAAATTTTTAGAGAAATACCTACTCACCGAACTTCACAGCCTTACTCTAGCTCAGGCTCTGAACTGCTTTGCACATAAAAAGTCCCAGGTCATTTTGTTAACATGGAAACAAGAGTAATAAACAATATTAATAACACCTATAACATCACAACTTTGCCACCTCATTATGAGTTTGCATTAAAGTCACTCAAAAACAACTTAGCAAGAAGCAACTTAAGCACTTAATCACTGAATCAAGGTAAAAGTATCCCAAAGGAAAGGACTGGACTTTTTGATTCTCCTGCACAGCGTACGAGGTAAGGATCAGCCCCATCTTAGAGCAAGTCTCACAAAAATTAAGTGTAAATAAGACATATTTCTGAGTATATAATGTGCACATTAAAAACTGCCTAAAGATACCAACTGTACAGAGTATGAATAATATACTGACAAGCTCATGAAAGAGTGATGTTCTTTGAGCTCATCATTGCATACTTGAATAGGGTATGAATATTTTATATTCATGCTAACTGTCATAAAGCAAGTTGAGCTGTTTGTACTAGAAAGGTGTTCACATAGCAGTACTATTCATGTTTACAGTTATCCTGCAAATGTCAGCAAAATGTTTCCTTCTTGTAAGCACCCCCCTCACCCTCCCTCACTCTTTTTAATTCATACATAAAGTTATTCAAAAGGACCACACAGCAGCAGGTTGAAAAAAGATAAAAAGGGCTTCTGGATATCCAGCCTAGGGAAGAGACAAACAGAACCTTATAATCCAATAATTCAACACCCACAGCACACAGCAAGTTACCTACCACAAACAACTGCAAGAAAAGACCCTTGCTAGATGTGGATGAGAGCAGGGCAGGAGGGAAGGATGATAAACAGCATATAGATCCAGAGGGAGTCTATCAGAATCTGCAGAAACTAATAGGCAATGTGGAAATGACCCCCAGAGAAAGCAGTACTATTAGCTTTAATCCCAAATGATTACAGCACTATTTGATAAAAACATGTACAAGAGCTGACACATCAAGATTGCCAATGTTCTTTCTTCAGCAACTCTCCTATCACTTGTTATCAAGAGAAAAAAGAAAGGATTCAAAAGCAAGTAATGTTCAACTATAAATTAGCTTCTATAAATTAGCAGGTAGCTAATTTATAAATGCTAAATGCTTTCCCTGAAGTGCACTGAAAACTTAAAACTGAATACTAAGAGCTTTCTACTTCCATGGTTTGCTTTGAGGACAAGCTGAAGCCTCTCAAGGAATAGTTGGACACCTTTAAAACACCCCAAAGTACTGAGGGGCACCAGGTAAAAAAGACAAACCTGAGTCTGCTGTCCTCCCATCAGCTCATTTGACAGTAAGGGAAGGACAGAGGATTTTCTGCTTCTCACAGTGAATTGCCTGGTCAGAGGCTCTGCAGGACCAGTCTTTGCACAAAGATCCCATCATGGTTACCAGAACACTCAGAGGATGGTTTTTAGGAGGGACTGCTCTATATCATTGCCACTAATGGGCTTCCCTTCCCAGTCTAAGGGACCATAACACTTTCATATCCAGGTTTTCACCATCACAGAATGGCTCTACACAGTGCAAGCTTGCCTGTGCCTACCCATCATTACCCGAGTCTCCTTACACTTGTTGCATTCAGGATCTCCAAACAAGTATTTTGAGGGTTTTTCTCTCTAGGACTACATCCGGGCAGAGTGTGACTTAGACAAAACAAAACTGATAATTATTCTTCTGGTCCTGAGCAAGCATCAAAGCATACAATGCTTTTGTGTGCACCAGCCTTTCAAATCCTGCCAAAAGGCTGAGGCTGGGCTCCTGCTGAAATCTGCATAGAAATCAGCCTCTTGTCTTCTGATGTAATCATCACTTAACAGGAATATTTTTTGAACCTAATTCATAATGACTGACATTTTTAAACGATGCTACTGCAGAGAAAAAGTATAATGGTTCTGAAGAGGTCAGGACACCAGATAAAGGAAGAACTATCAGACCCTGGTGACAGTATGGCTTACAGTGAAATATGAAAAGCTAAATTTAGCCCCTGCATTGATGGCAGATTATTAAGGGTTTTCTTACTTGTACATTCCTATACATAGTGACATGTATTACTAAGGCTTATTCTCAGTGCTCAAATTTATTTTATTCCCCTTAAAAAGAAAATTAAAAAGAATTTTTCCCTTTATTCTTCAAGTATTTGCTCATACAGTATAAGAACAAGGCAAGTTATTTAAAACATAACTACACCATCAGACTTCTCTATCCCTCTCAGCATGCCACTTATATGAAAAAAAGAGGAGGTTACAGTGAATTTACTCACAGTGAATTTGCACAGGTGCTCTGGTCCCTAAGAACTATTCAGTGAGTTGACACTGCTTTGGCCCAAGGTGTTCCCAAATTATTTAAAAATAACTATGATTTTTTTATTCAAAGGCTGTGCAATTGGAGAACTGTAAATGTTACCACCAGTTTTATTAGAAGAATTCCTTTTTACTAAAATATTGGCCTAATCAGCTTTTTTTTTCTTAATCATGTGACAAGTCATCAATATGTTGCTGCATCTTTACTCCAATTCATCCTCATTGTATTGCTTACAGACCAGCTCAGCAAAGTAAAACCTTAAGGAATCACACAACACTTTCTTTCTTTCTTTCTTTGCTTTCCTTCTCTTTCTCTCTGTGATATTGCCTGGGGTATTTTGAGAAGTATAAACAGATAATAAATTCCTGCCAAGATTACTAAGCCGGTAAAGTTATCCAAGAGACCCAGTGGCTTCTTTTTTCTTCCTCCCTGTGGTCTGTGTAGTAATTAAAAGGGTGGGCTATAGTCTGAGATCCCCTAATCATGCTACAAGTTGTTACATCTCCATTTATGCAAGAGCTGTCCCTAATTTCTGTAAGTTATTGAGATGCAGCTGAATGTAATGCAGCCTTGTCAAGATAAGGTAAGCCTTGGCACTGCTTCAGTGGGATCAATGATAAGTCCCTGATGTGGAATATCAGAGGCTGCCAGTGAGTCACAGGACCTTTGAGTTCCACCAGAAAAGTTGGGCATATGCCCAAAAGGGCTTCTAGATTACAAGTCTATAATGTGCCTCTTTCATGCTGATGTACATAAACTTCTTTCATGTCAACACGCATGAGCTTTCCCTTAAAATAATTATGCAAAGGGCTTGGTGGGTCCGTGTCTCACACAGCCTTCACTGGCCTACAGACTTGGATTCCTTCCCTGGACCAGAAGAGTATTAACAAGGAACAGACACAAGAAATAACCAGCTCCAGGTACCACAATGCAGGGCCTGCAGATTTACAGGGCTCAGAGGAGCAGGCTGGTACCACTCTCCCCCTTGACTCACACAACAAACGGGTCAGACCATGGCACATCCTCCATCCCTCTTTGCACGAGCCCCCAGAAGTCAACAAGTGACTCTGTTTTCTGGGGTAACAGATCTTATACTGTCCCCAAACATACACAGGAACTTGTAACAAGCCAAGAATCTATAGGCCTTTCTTATGAGACACTCAGAAAGGGAGGAGGGGAAGAAAGAGGGCCTCTTTGACTGGTACCAATTACACACTTCTCCAAGTCACAATAATACACCACTAATATTATCCAGGGGGAGTCCCTTTGGCTTTATTCTTAGCTGGTGTTTCAGACACTCCTTTGCAGAAGGATACTGAATAAATGAGGTATTTCTGTGACCTACAGCAAGCCTGCACACAACTGTTGTATTATATATGGTTTCATTTTGCTCCCTGGCGCTGCTCTTTGGTGGCTGTTACAGCCCATAAAGCCATCTGTTAGGAACACTCAGTCATAAAATTATTAATGCCTATAGCCTAAAACCAGCCCTAAGTAAATAAACAGTACCAGAAGGCCCAGTGCAAAATTCAGGGATGTTAAATACACAGAAACATAAATCTTCTTAATAGTTCTATGTGCTATTATGTATTCACTTGAAATTCTAACACACAGAAAGACCAGAGAGAAGTTGCTTCTAAGACTGTGCACTGCAGATTAGCCTCAGAGTGTAACCCCACGTGAAAAATTCTGGGAAACTATTGTGAATCCTTGTGACATTTAGAGCTAATAATAGAGAATTATGCAATTAGGAAAGAAAGTTCCTAACAAAGAAGCTCAGGGCATACATAATCCTCAACATTCAAAATGCATAGAACAAAGGAAGAATGTCCCAAGTTTGAATCATTCAAATTCTAAAGGGGATAAAGGAAACGTATTTGTATGGGATACGTGGCACTTGCAAGCATGAAGAAAATATTAAAAAAATTAAGGACAGATGGATCATTAGTACTGCAATGGCAAAGTAAAAGAGTAAAAGACACAGGACAGACACCTTAGTCACTTGACACTGGCTCTGATTTTAATATAAAGATGTAACCTCTTCATCCTCTATCGTGCTCCCTTGGACTGTGCTGGCCAAGGGGTCTCCAAGAGGCTGGCATGGAGCCTGGCCTCTCAAATCTCACATACAGGAAGCAAGACAGACAGTCAGCTCCACTTCCCACCACTCCTGGCAGCCTGGGCCATATTCTGTGTGTGCCCAGCACAGAAGAGCAACCTGTCCCCCTAGTCTCGTAGCCACAGATATCAAGAAATGATGTCAGCTGGAGTTCCTAGGATCTAAGTATCTGCTGGAGCAGGAGAGAAGCTGCAGTGCTGCTGGCTTTAAGCATATCTTTAAAAAAGGTCTGGTCTTAATGAGGTTCAGCAGCTCCCCAGCTGCAGTTTAGCATCAACAGCAACAAGTCCAAGTGTTTGTAGGCTGGGTGTGTGAAGGAGGATCTGGCTTAGAAATGCCAGCCCTGCAAAGACAACCAAGGCCTGGCTGAAGATGCACAAATGCTCATGGCCTGGAAACCAGCTGGACCCCAGGAAATGTGGCACAGCCAACAGTCAATCAGTGCATGGTATAATACCACTCCCAGAGAAGAGGTAATTGCTCTAAAGAATTCACCAACCTGAGCCCTCACCCCAGCAAAATCACCACCACAGGAGTTTACTGGAACATACAGCAGCATCATTCGGTTTAGCTGGCTTGATACCAGAAAGCAAGCCGGAAGATACTTTACATTTTATTCTCTTAAATAAAGGCTTCACAACCTTCCAATCTACACATGGCAATACATTGGAAACAGGAAGCTTTTGTTCCAAACAGTTCATGTATTTAGCTACAGTTTAAACCTGCACTGCCCTTTCCACCTCATCTCACTTGGTTTGTATCCATGACTTTCACTTTTTAACCTAAGGTTTTTTTTCTTAATCAAGGGGGGAAGAAGTTAGACTGTGAGAGTCACAGACACAGGGGTCTTTATTTACAGTATGTTGCACATCTGGGTTTTCTCTCCAACTGCCAACTTCCGTAAACTGGGTTGTGATTTTTGCCATGAACCAGATTTTCCATTTGCCTATCAAGGCTCTTTGAGACCTCAAATATCCTGGAAATATGTTTTATATATGTCAGAGCTCTGTAAACCAGCAATTGGAGGGAAAAACCCAGACTGGACATAATAATGCAGAAAGTTACATATGAAAATGCAAACTGATTACAAAAGCAATAGATCACCTACCACATGCAGGCTGGGACAGCAGTTCAGTTTCCAAATTAATACTTACAAAATCTGAGTTCTGTTTCTAGGTCAATGCAAACTTCCATTTCAACTTTTGATAAATTATTTGATTTCTCTGTGCTTCATGTCTGCCAAACAAAAATTAAACCTTTCTTTTATCTATCCTGCCTATTTATATGTTAAGATTTTGTGGAAAGGAAGCTGAGAAGTAACAACACTAGAGGAAATTGTTTCTTAGCTGCATTCTTAAGCCTAGGCATAGATTTCTGAATGTTACTCTAACACTGATTAATTTTCCCTAGGTCACAAAAGAAGATGCTGCTGCTACCAGAATATATTGTTAATAGGAAAAAACCTTTAAGCCAACAGCAAACATCATCTCCAGTGTCATCATTTGATGTTTCACATAACACTGTACTTGAAAACAGAGTATCTTGATATATTTTCTACCTTATTGACTAGGCCATTACCACAGTGCTCTTTTACAGACCAGATGGATGTAGCAATAATTCTTATCCATCATGTGCCCTACTGTGTTCCTCCACGACCACGGTACTTTATACAAAGCAATATTTTTACATATCAACAACTAATTTAATCCATTTGCATGTCCTCTACATCCAGCCCATCTGACCCGAGAGATTTCCACAGTGAATCCGGGTCAAACCCTGCCTCCCCCCAGAATGGCATTTCCCAGGTTTTTGCTATGCAACAGGTTTTCTTTGAGAGCAGGGGGACTCAATAGATCTGTATTTTCTAAATTACATATGTCGAAAGATATTCTAGGCACTCTATAATTAGCCAGCAAGGAAAAGCATTTCTGATTCATTAGGTCAACTTTAATGGTTTCCTCATTAAAAGTTTTTGCTGTTAAGCTGACAGAAGCTAGAATTTAATAGTAGCTTCCAGCACTTTCTTTATTAGCCGATCTCTATTGAATCAGTCTTTATCACCTGAAGAGATATTTTAAATGGAAATTCCTCTGCCCCAAGCAACCTAGATTGACCAAAGGCCTAGAGATTGCTCTGTCCCTGCTTTAATAAACTGACTGTATATATTGCTGCAAAGGTCAGTCCTCATTAGTCAGTGATGGCTACGCAAGATTTAACATATTATATTCCAGTGCTAATTTGTCATTTGTTGATCCTGAAATATTCTTGTTGATATAAAGTATCTATTAGAGGGAATTTATCAATGTGAATCTCTGGAGACCTCTTACAAGAATTGTTCCCCTCCCACCCAATTCACAGCAGCTGGATAGTTCTATGGTCTGGGCAAGCTAACTGCTGTTAACACAGCAAAACATAGAATTAAGCTCTTTTACTGTCCCCTTTGAGTACAAATCAGTCAAAGAAAAGTGACAGGCTCATATTTTATGTGTCTAGGAATGAGTACTTTTGGAGGTAGCTCATGGAAGCTTAGATTCCCTTTTGTCATGTTTCAGCCAAACGAAATCACATCTTATGCTAATATTCTTGTGTTTGCAGGGGAGAGGATTCTTTCTTTAAAAGGACAAAATTGCATTTCTTCCATTTTTTATTAATGTCCCAGTTGCTAGACATTGGAATTTCACAGAAAGCAGGTCTACCCAGCTGTGTACGGCAATAAGCTTGTACAACCTGGTTATTTCAGAATATACAAACTGCAAACACAGTAAAAAATTGGACCCACTGAAACCAATCAAGGTTGCTCTCTGTTGATTAAAAACTATCCTCCTCAGGGGACCAACTTAATTCTCTTAACAGCTCTTTAATAGGTCTCTTGCTCTGAGCTTGCAAGTAACTCAAAAAAAAGTCAACTCCCATTCAAACTTCCACTTTCTGTGGGGAATTTGAGGAACTTATGGAGTATTTTAAGAGAGATGCTTGTCTAATGAATTAGGTATTGTCCCAGGACTCAGGAAATGGGAATTCAACCCTACAGCTCTCACTGAGACTGCATCTGACCTTGAAGAAACTCCCTCTCAGGGTTTCAATTTCCACAGACAAAAGGTAAAGGTGACATGTGCTTTTTCCTCTGTTTGGTCTATCTTGTCCGTCTGGGTCATAAACTCTATGTTGGCAGGGACTCTCTCTTGCAATTTGTTTGTAAAATATCTAGCATGGCACTTTAAAAGCTGTAACAGCTCATTTAATACAAACTAAAAATATTAATTCATGTGTCAACATAGTGATTTTTTCCCATCATAAGCTGACATAGGTGTCTTAACTAGAGGTGTTTCTTTTAAACAGTATCAGATGAGAGAACGTAGGAAGAAAGATCACATAGATTGGAAAGATATTGCCAGAGGCAGTTCAGCTCCCCACTACTTCCATCTTATCAAGCTACCTAAAACTCTAGTTGAATTAATTTGTAATTTAGCAAATTATTAGCTAGGGAATAATTTTTGGTTAAACACTGAAAATGGCACAGAAGAAAATGGACTTTAGTCTTGGCCAGGGTGTTTGGCTTTACAGAATTCCCTCATTTCAGTAGCAAATTATAGGGATTCCAGGAATTCAGCTGGCAATGTTTTTTTCGACAGTATTCTCCTCTTAAGGAAAACCAAAACTGGCATCTAAGTTAGCATTATGGATATGGCTATCTGTAGCTGCAAAAGCTTACTGGTACAGGAGTGACCTTGGCATCCTTCATCAGTCCCTTCTGATGCTAATGGAGGATTAATGTAGGAAGGAGGAGGCAGCAGCAAAACAGGGAATAGATGGGGAAATGTGTGGGCAGTAAAGTAGCAATGAGCTTTCAAAGCCTTTCCATGCCCATAAACCATAAAAAGTGGCTGAGAGGAGTATTTACAGAACCATTCTCTTGAACCAGGGTGAAATAAGTCAGTATGACAGCAGTTTAGCAATTCTGTGTAAAAAAAAATTAATTACGGATGAGGAAAATTATAAGCAGCATAGTAGTACCAGCAAGTAAGCACCTTGAACTTCTCATACAGTCTCCGCTACTGTGGCTACTTTTGACTGCCAAAACACCTCAAAATCCCTTGTTTGCATTAGCATATGTGTCTTAAACAGAGTCTGCGCTGCCATCAGCAGCATCAGAACAAAGGTCTAGGCTAGCTGTGAAGAACGACTGTTAGTGTGGCATCCAAACGTAGGCCCTCTTCCAGTTTTTGTTTGGGTTTTAGAAAAAAACAACCCCTAGACAAGATGCAGAGTGGCAGACTTCTTGCTGAACAGAGCAATCCTTGAAGTAGGGAATAACAGGATGGCTTGGAGGCATATGGAACCCATTAGAAATGGCATGTTTGCAGGGACAGATTATAAATTGGATCAACTAGAAAAGCATCTGAAAAAAGGCCTGCCTACAATTCCATCTTGTCTGAACCATCTCAATCCAGCTGAACTGTGTTTCTAACCAGAGACTCCACTTTCCCATTGTTTCTTCATTTTACCACATTTGGAAAATGCCCAGAAGTGATGACAGCAGAAGTCCTATACACTGTAAGACCCATCCTGGAACAGAGGGAAAGGGAAGAGGAACAACTGGCACAATAACATACAGCAATTATATCTCCAGTATTTACCCAGACAAAAGAGGTACTATTTCAAAGTTTTAAGGAGGCCATAACACATATTTGGACAAATCTTCAGACCTGGATACAATAGACACACAGCTCCTGCCTCAAAGTGACACATACTGGGGTGCTTTCTGGCAGCCCCACACTGTGAGCATGGATTTCAACTCCTTGCTCCCCCTCTAAATTGAAACTTCTGGAGTCAGACTGCTAACTTCCCTAATTATGCAGATGCAGGGGATTTCAACCTAAAAGAATAGCAACCAGTCCTTCATTAACATCAGACATGCAAAACAAATTTAGCTAAGCTGATTACTGTAATGGAGTAGCCAAGAGCACTGTTCCAATTGACATGGGAGAAGGAACGCCTTTGATACGCTCAGTACCACGAGCTGTCTATTTTTGTGAAGTCTCATGTTTCCTAATTACCTTAATACTGTAAGAATTAGGTAATACCAATGTACAACCACTCACACCGGGCTGGGTTCACAGCCTTCCATTCCGTGGTGCTTACAGGGAATGTTAATCTGATACGAGAAGCCTGGCTGCGACAGAAGCAGTGTCAGGCAGCTTCTGTGGAATAATCACTCTCACCTCAGGATAAGGAAAACCCTGAAGCACCACAGGGCAGAATTGTTGAGTAAAGGACATGCTACAGGCATGAAGGCAGCTGTAAATATGTGCTCCCGGGCTGTGCCTTGTGCCTCTGCCTGGCTGAAACCTTTCTCAATGACATCAGCACTACAGCAGACTGTCCCCTTAGAAAGCTCCTTCCCCACTCTAACACAGACAAAAAGGAGAATGAAGCAGGGTCTTCCCTTCAGTGCTGTGAAAACAGCTCTACTTTCCCAGCTGCGTGTGTGCCAGAAGATGCACAACACAACCTCTCAGCCCACACATCACCTGTAATCCATGCACAGCCCCCAGAGATCTCAGCATGAACCTGGCACAGCACAAGAGTGCAGCAACAGAGATACTCTGATACAACCTGAGAGGAAGTGAGCAGTTACTGATAGAGGGTTAATTTTCCATTCACCCAGCCTGTTCCTGTAACACTCAAATTTAGGCCTGGAGGAGCCACATAGGTGATGTTGGATGTCAGGTATGATACATGCTGCAATTGCTGAGCATGTCAGTGCTGGTAGATGTGAAGCAGGACCTGTGCTAACATCATGGTGTGTGCTTCACACCCCAGTATTTTTCTCTGTGTGTTTATTTATGGGCAGATTTTGAAAAAGAAAGCAAAGCGTCCTAAAATGGGAACAGATGGGGTCTGCCTATTATCCCAAATCATTCTATGACAGAATAAAAACAAGCAAGGCTCATGTGTGGCAACCTGCAGTGCAAGACACAGAGCAGACCCTGCTGACAGGCAGTATCTTGTTGCTGAAGCCAGCCCAAACTGGCTCCCCTTTCCTGTTCTTCAGCAGAGTTACTTCTACTTTGCAATAGTAAGAGTAAGGGAAGGAATCAGCCTTTATGTGCCACAAACACAGCTGAGACTCAAACTTTGGCTCTTGAGTGCAAAAAAAATCAGAAAGCCAAAAGTATCTAGGAGCAGTGTTAAATTTTCTACAGCTACAAATTGCTCTTTCATGCATGATACATACAATTACAGCATGCTTAAATCCGGGATTATTGGGACAATAGGTTGTAGCAGGTTTAATCCAAGTGAGTCATTAAGCTGTGCCACTTCAGTAGGAATCTGCATACTTAAAAAGTGCCTGTGTATCGTGCCGTCCATCTGTGTAACACACAGTCCATACAGCCTAGCTTCAGTAATTAACTGAACTGCAATTCCTCATGAACATATTGCTACCATGTGTATACATTTGCATCTTGGCAATATTTTCTTTTTGTAAAAAGATTGAAAGCATTAGTGCCAACGTGGTAAATCTGTCTATGTCTGTCTGTACGTCTAAGCCTCACGGCTGTTTGCAGGGATTGTCTCTCCTTCTCCCCCCTGCTTGTGTTAGACTACCAACTGCTTTGGAAACTTCATTTTCCATTTCAAACCCATTTTGTGCTTCCATATTGAGATAAATCCCCCAGGAGATGACTAGCAAGCCTCTAGCATCTGAGACCAGGCTAACAAAGGAGGTCTGCTGGCTGTTGATGATGGTGAGCTGAGCTGGAAAGTTTACAGGGAGAAAAGGCTGTTGCCATCCAGTGCAAACCAGGCTGTTGGGCTGCACTTCATTGTAAGGAAAGAATCCAGGTCTGCTGAGAATCTTCAGTGGCTTCTGATCCTCATCACATAATCCAAGAAAGCAGAAATGAAGGTACAACAGGGAAGGCTGCTAGTAGATTTAGATTCACAGTTCAGGGACAGACTCCGAATCTTGAAGGAACCTTGTCAAAAGCAGACTGTTGCAGAGACTCTGACACAAACCCCAATACACTGAGTAACAAAAACCACCAAAACCTGAGGCAGGAAAATTTAATCAGTTTGTTCCTCTGATCTCTGCAACAACATCTATACTGCATAATGGATGGAGACTTCTGAATGTCATAACCAGCCTGAAGTCCACACATCACAGCACATTGGAGTGTAGATTGACTATCCCAGCCCAGTCCTGCCCTGCAGTGCTGGCTGCTCAATCACCTCCAGCATATTGCTCACATGCTTCTGGGAGTAAATACAGAAACAGCCAATTTGGGCATCCAGAATACAGACAGGTTATTTTTTACACTGCACAGAAAGGCTGGTATCAGAGCCTTTGTAAAACCTGTAGATTAACTGTTTCAATATTTATCAGTGTCTTAGCTGCGAGCCAAATGGGCATCTAGCAAATGCGCTTTCTCTGCTGGAGCATCTGGAGACAGCAAAGCCACCCAAGCTGTGGAAGGCACAGTCACAGGTTAAAGTCCTAAACAGAGGCCCTGCACCTCTGGATTGCAGCCACAAAGGCAAGATGCAGCTGCCTGGAATCTGCTTCATCTCAGAAAACCTGCAAGAGGAGAGTACACGGGAGCCAGGTACAGCAAGGTGGTGTGGAACCAGGAACCTATGCTTTACCAGCATTGTAGCATCCCTATCCTATAATCTGATTTCAAAAAAAAACAACAATAAATATTACTTACCCACAAATGTTTTGCCACAGAACAGAGAGAAAGCTTATAAAAGCCCAAAGGCAGCAGCAGTCATGCTGCTTAGTCATATAGCTGCAAAGGATCACAATAAAATCTAAACGATATCTGGTACATCATTGCTCCCAAGCTGCAACTATACATGCCAAGCTTTACCACCAGGAAATAAATGGGGAAAATGCATAGGAAAAAATCCAAATAGACCCCTGATTCCAGTTTTAGGAAGTTATGCCAGAATTATGATTTGATATTATGGGCTAATCAGTGCTTTGAGAATTCTCCTCCTCATTCTTTACAATATCTCTATATGGAAAGATACTCCTTAGGAAAAATATTTTAATAAATGGAATACTAATTAAAATCAAGCTTCTGACCTGAAGCCATAATCTCAGATTTTTACATATTAACTAGGATTACTAGTAGGTAACAGGTTAAATTTTTTTATTATTTTGTGGACTCCCCAAAATGGTACAAAAACCTAAAAACATAAGAGTTTGCAGAGTGAAAATAATATACTCCCTCCACTCCCAAAATAAATTAAATGTTTCTATATATTTATTTTTTGGAAGTTTATCTGGAGCCATATCCACCAAGTGCCTTCTGGGAATTGCAATATCAGAGCCTCAGGATTAATCCTGACAAGAGAGTGCCCTGCCCATCTCCAGCCCCCACCTTTTATCATGGGATTCCTACAAAGTCACAGTTGGCAAATGTTCTTCGTGCTCTATCACAGGAGGTATAATCCAGATAAGGAAAGGACCTGGCGAAAGAACAGCAAAATTAGATGCAAAAACTCCACTCCTACATGGGACCATGGAAACTGACCAGATGCAAATGTGCTTTGAACTGACCTGCCACATCCTGATGGGGATAACTACAGCAAAATATCTTAGTTTTATTAGGCTTAACATGAAATAGGTTTTATTCTCCAATTTTACATGGGGGGAAATTCAATTTGTTTCTGGTTTCAATCTTATAGTATTCCTGCTGAAAAATATTTTGGTTTTGCTTTGATTTGATGTTTCAGGAAGAAAGGAAAAAAACCACACTACCACTAATACTTAGAAGTAAATCAGTAAAAGAAGGAAGGAATGAAAAGAAGTAGGGTTGACACCCCAGCATATTATTTATTATTCTCATGCTCATCCCTCAGTAATTAAGGAAGCTGAGGCATGGAGAGGAAGTGGCAGCAGTTGACTTCCAAGCCCAGACACACAGAGAAAAATGGCAAGCTGAAGCCATCACTGAACTAAAGTTGAAACAGAATTTTTTGTAATCCAGGGCCAGAAGATTTGAGGCATCTCACTGAAAAGTCAAAAAGTTGTGAAGGAGAACCTGCATTGTCCGGCTGGAGAACAGAAGCCAGGTGAGAGCTCAGCAGCTGCCACATGGCTTGGCCTTCCTACCTTGGCAGGACAGGCATGAGATCGTGATAACATGTAATTGAATTTATAGTTTTTGCCTCATTTTTGTTTGGGTATTTTCTTGACTAATTTTCTTGATTAATCCTGGGCTAATTTGTCATGTTAGCAAATTCGCTGGAATATCTTGGCAGGTTGCATGAAAAAGCATTAGGGAATTTGGATTTCCTGAAGAAACAAGCCTGTTTATTTCTTTTATAGCTGACCTTTGCTCTGAAAAGCAGGCTTTAGAAACAAAACCTCTTACTGATCTCACAGGTCTGCAGTTTACAGTTGTGTGCATTTTATTTCAGCTACTCCCTTGAACTCTGATTTTTTCAGCTGTAAGCAACAAGGTCATGCCCTTTTCAAAGCTGAATTCCCCTGAAGTAAGGCAATCCTGAGTACACTCACAAGAGACAGGACACATTAGTACAGGGAACCACAAGCCTTTTGTATCTTCTAAGGGTGTTATCAATAGTTTTTGGGGTCATCAGCAGTCTTCACTCCTTAATTAACAGTACAACGCCCATCACATCGAAGAATCCCTGCATTTCCAGAAAGCAGCAATTAGTCACTCTGAACTCCAGGTTTGTAAGCAAAGGTGAGCCAGCAACACTGAGGCCTCAGCTGGAATACATCCTTAAATAAATTAGTGACATCCACTTTACTCGTTGTGCAAATAGGTATTTCTAAAATGACATCAATTTGGTGTTTCATATTCACAAGAATTAAAGGCATTCACCTTGGCATAAAAGAATGAGTCTAAGAGGGTTCTTTAATTTTTGTGAGTATCATAGTGAGCATAAGACTGCAGCTCAGAAAATAAATTTGAGTTCCTTTGTAAACCAGTATAACTTCATTTTCTCTACAGCTTTAACAAACATGGGGCAGATGGGTTTAGGAACAACACAAATCTGCTCAAAATCTGTTTTCTTACAAACCCATTCATTAGCCATACATTTAAGATTAGAACAGCATATTTTCTCTACACACTCCAGGCCAACATCACCACAAAAAATTGAAAAACAGTGATTGGGAGACAGCACAAGCCATTGCTGGCCTTTCCAGAGGTTTGTTTCCATCTTATGACCCTAATTTATGTTATTTTGTGACTTTCAGGTACAGTTTATTTACATATCTATCTCACTACTCCACTGGTCACAATACTCATCACTGTTGATCCATTCACCCTAAGTCACCTGCTGAGCCTCAAGTATCTGCACCATTGCTCTCCACTGAGCCACAACCTGGGTGTAATTACACTCCGTGTTTATGGAGGTGAGGCAGAACTTTTGCACAGCCTGCCATCTTTGACAGTGAACACCTAGACTAGAAGACAGAAATAAAAGAGTATGCTGCAAAAAAACCACAGAGCAGTCATGTTGCAAACATGCAAACAACTCTGGAATCCTGGCAGGAAGAGAAATAAACAGTGAAGAATGAAGGGGACACAGTTCGACAAAGTCAGCATCTTGGGAAGCATTTGGTAAAGTGAGAGACAGATTTCAGCTTAGTAAACAAGCTGTAAAGTTCTCCACAGGAAGAGCAGACATGCCACCCTGGATTATTGCAATGTCTAAGCCATTTCTCCTTTGTGATGATTTTCTTAGAAAAATCTTGGTTTTCTGCCTATTTGTTTACAGAGAGACATGTAAGTGGCTGTCTCTTTTGAAATGACAACTTGAAGTCAAATGCTGTAACTTGGCCTAAACACACTCTGTCACGATGAACACACTTCCCACTTGCAGAAATAAAACAAAGCAAAAAAGCATCTGGATGTGCTTTTTTTTCAGTTGGTTTTTTTTCCCCGACACATTTTTCTATTTTGAGAATAGTGAAGCTCTATCACCCACAATTCCAAATTGCAGAAGAACTTCCTAACAATTGAGCATTAGAGCAGCAGGAAGGCTAAATCAATAAAAACCTCACTTTGTCAGTGTATTGCAGAAATGACAGGCACATGTCCCAAAGCTGTATTTTATGCTCCATGCTAATGGTAGAGCAGCTGGCTTTGTTACCTTCTGCCCTGGCTTCCTCACACAACAGCATGTGAGCTGCTCATCCCCTCCGTCCTCACAGACACAGCCTATCTGGGAAGTGCATAAAAGTGAAATTCCTGTGGAGATTCCAGTGCAGAAAGGCATCTGTAGCCCATCCCAGCAGCTGCAGGGGGTCTGTGACAGCAGTGCTAGAGTGGCTCCGTTGTGCAAAGGGCAATATTGACATTCATAGATTTGGACAAAAATAAGGTGTTTCTCAGGAGGGGTGTTTTTAAACTGATCCCTCACTCTTCTGTCCAGCATTTTGACTCACCACAGATACATGACTTGGGTACAAAACAGGCAGGCAAATATCCAAAGAGCCAGTGGGGAGCAACTACAAAAACCAACTCTGCAACCAAAGGAGAAAGATACCTTCTCATAAATCTCTCTGCTAGAAAAAAAGCAACCACCTGTAAGACGACCCAGGCCCTAATTCTTCTTTGGATCAGCATTGGAATGGGCTCCCCAGGGAAGTGGTCACAGCACAAAGCCTGCCCGAATTCAAGAAGTGTTTGAATGATGCTCTAAGGCACATGATGTGATTCTCAGGGTTGTCCTTTGCAGGGCCAGGAGCTGCACTCAATGGTCTCTGTGGCTCCCTTCCAGCTCAGGATATTCTATGACTCTGGATGTGTGCTCATGTCTGCATTTCATCTCAGTACTCAGCACTGTAAGAGTCCATACAGACTCAGAGCAGTCAGGGAACAGAGCAACATCTTTCATGTTTTCCTGACAGCCCTCTTTCACCTCAAAATCAATAGTTTTAGAATTGTTCACATATCCCACCTACATTTGAATCCATTCAAGCCTCACAGGTAGAAGAGAGAGAATTTCTTACCAGGACATAATTACAGTCCCTAGGTGGATGGAATTTCACAAACTCGATATCCATGTAAAATATCTGCAGGCTTCATGGGTGTGCCAAAACCCTCACCTGTCTTCCCAGAAATCAAAGGGCTTGCTTAACATGAAAAATATTATCCCTGAAGTTTAGTTTTATAGGGGTTACATCATTCACAGAGGTATTGCAGCATTAGAGGAAACAGTGAGAGGGGAAAAAAACCCCAAAAAACAGTGGTCTTTTCTCTGTCTCAGCATAGCTGCTTTGCCACTCTAATTCAAGAGTAATATCATAGCACCAAAATGAAATTAAACCTGCAAATTAAACCATTCTTTACATCACCACAGAAACTATTGTTTATACCTTAACATTGACACCAAACACTGAGAGAAGCTTCCTCCAAGTGAGTTTGAAAATAGTTGATAAAGTTAGCTCATGACCAAATAACTTGCTCTTTGCTTCATTATTTATTCATATGGAGACACAAATATAGTCATGTGTTGGCTCAGACATAAAAATGCCAATTGACAAAAAGAAAAAAAAAATGTCCTTAAATGTAAAATTTGTTAAAATGCTCTTACCAAGAAGTGCAAATGTGTGCTGATGATAAATATTTGCTGAACAGGCTAAAATAAATTTGATATGCCTAAAAAGGGCTGTATATTTCCAGCCAATTTTATTCTTTCTGGAAGGCTTTATAATGCATTTATGACGATATGCATATAGGCAGGATTAAATCTCTCCTGTTTGCACAACTATAATGCAAAATATGCAAATACTGTGGTAAATTAGAGCAGTTGTTGGCTTTTCTCTTCTGAGAAGACTTGATTGTGAAGGCTTTTTCCCTTCTCCTGCTCAGCTTATTAAACTTTAAAAAAAAAAAAAATCTGAAAATCTTATCCCATAATTTCTATACCCTAAAATCATCTTTTCTCATGCAACATCTTCCAGAGAAGCTATTGTGTATTTTCTCTGGGAAAAAAAATGCAGGACTTGTCCTACTCTAGAGTGACAAGAAGTGACAAGCATGCCCTGTAAGCAAGCCAAGGCTTGTACTGAGACAGTAAGAAATAAAACAACTTACATTTAAACATTTGGCACAGATACTGATCACAAGAAAGAGCATTTACTGTATTAAATTGAAACCCATGAATAATTCACCAGTTTCAGATGATGACAAACACAGAAGTGGCAGAATATTTGATGATCAATAATTATTTCTGAGATTTTAGGAAGTGTGGCACCTTATAACTGAACAATTTAATTAAACACTAGATGTGACTGTTTAATTGCACATTCTGTATCAATCCTCTTTTCCTTTTGAATTTTGTTCAGATGCTAAAAATTGTTCACCGCTTCTCAAGCAAATTCATTTCTCACCGTGAATTACAACACTGGCTCTCTAATAAAGTTTTCCAATATTACATTTTGTGCAACACTCCTGCTCTCATTAAACTGCTAATAGCCTTCAAAGAATAAGTTTATTGGAAACCATAGCTGTAGGTTCACTGACACCACATTTGAATCTCATCTGTTGCTGAGGTTTACAAGTGACAGTGCTAAGATTGATTTTGCTGTGGCCTTATGTCCATGATACCCCAACAGTAGATAAAATTTCCAGCCATCAGAGCTGCAACACATGCCCAAGTTGTCAGTCTTGAAAACATTCTTAAAAAATTAAGCAGATCCATATATTTATCTACAGAGCTTTTCTATGGAAACAGTTTCTTCCTAAAATATCTCCTTTAAAAATGTGATATCATTAGCACTGAACAAAAATCACACAAAGTCACTGACTGTTTTTCTGGGTCTGCTGGCTCTGTGCCAGCCTGAGATGCAGAAATGAAGCTTGTTTTTTCCAAATAGGTTAAACAAAAGGGATTTATTCAGCTCGTTATCAGAGCCACAACCTTCTGTGAATTCCAACAGCTTTTGGGTTTTAAATATCACACAGGATGAAGATACTGGTATTTCTCCTGAAACACTGTGAGGTTGGTTCTAATCTTTCTCACTTTGAAGTCTTTTTCTTGCTAGTTGGTCCAGTTTTATTTGGGGTTGGGGTTTTTTTGACCATTACTCCAAGTTAGAGAAAACCTTTGTGCTTCAGTCGGTTGTTCTTCCTCCTGCAAACACTCCAGTCTCCATACACAGGTATAGGCTTTTTGACAACATCCTCACAGCTTTTATCAACCCCCTGATCAGACATCCCCAGACTGGATCTTTAAATCTTCTGTCCTAAAGTGACTAACCCAGAATCTTTGCTTGCACCCACATTTTCTATGCCAATACTCAGAGGGAAGCACCAAAAGTGCAGCTTCCTGTGACTCTACATCCATAGACAAAACTAGTTGAATTTTTTTAAAAAACACAAAAAACAAAAAACTTCAGCAGATTTCCATTAAAGCTCTTGGCATGCAAGTACCAATTCCATTTGCATGATCCAGAGGTTTTCAACACGTGCAATCCTGGAATATGTGGACCATTTCAAAGAAATTTTTCGTAAAAACTTCTCACTCTCTGACATTTCTTTTCATGACAACATCAGCTTGTAGTAATTTTCAGTCAAAAACTGACATTTGCCTGTGACTGAGTCTTGCTGGAAACTTGTCAACCAGATCCATGGTGTTTACTGAAACAGACAGAAATTAAAAAGTGCGTTCACACTTCTACAAGCATCTAATTCCATCTCACCTCTGTGCATGGTAGCTGAGGTGCTGGGGCCACCTGAGACCTTTTGAACTTACTATGTACTCTAATTGCCCTTGGAGTTACCACAAATTAAATTTTCGCAGGACTGAGACACTTTTTTTTATTAATCAAATGATCCAGTTATAATACACATATTAAAGTAAACAATGCCAACACTAAGATGCAAAGAAAGCCTACAAATCACAGAAATCTTTTAACAATCTTTTCACACTAAAAAGATATTTCAGCTGGGCCTCAGCTTCCATATGTAGAATAGTACCTACAGTTCATTTTCTATTTGTCAGGAGAGCTCATGTAAATTATGTCTTGTGTGTTCCTGACACTAAATTGATATACTGTAAAGCATTATTTCTGTCCTGGTAGAAATAATTTCTTATAGCTACAGTGCCATGTGCTATCCCCACTGCGAGAGAGCCGTGGTGATTGATATGAAAGCAACCTCCAGCGCTAGATATCCTGATGTTGAAAGAGCAGACTGAAGACACAAAAAACAGCATTCAGAGAGGTGCTTTCTATGTATATTCCACATTGCCATTCAAATCCTGATGATTTTTTATGATATTTTAATTTTTATCAGTTAATTTTGCTTTAACCTTCCCCACAGCCCTTCTTCGGCTACTTTCTTAAAGCATTCTGCCTCCACAACCTTCACTGACGAGACTCCTCTCCAAGGTACAGGCTGTTAGAGAGCAGTCATGGAACAAGAATTATAAATGCAAACATTTTGCCCCAAGAGCCTCCTGTACACGAGGCTGGGAGTAGCCCAGGTCTGAAGGGCAAGGACTACAGAGTCATGTGGTGAATATCAGTTTGTACAGCCCAGAGTGGGCAGGCTCTGCCAATTAGCAGTTGTAGGGGTGTTTCATCCAATTTGCTCCCAAGGTATATCCTGCCTGCAGTCAGCATTATGCTCATTTGGTCTCAGCAGACATTTGATCTGCCTAATCAAAAGAATCCATTTTCTGCTACCCAAAGAAGGAATAATGCAGTACACTCCAGGAAAAAAAAAAAAAGCAACAGTTTTACACAAACATACTGTCAAATCATACTTGAATAATTATGGCTCCTGTGGCACTCATGTGTGGAAAAAGGAAAAAAAAAAAAAAGAAAGACGAGTTAAATCAGTTAGTATGTAACTCCTTACAGATAGGAGAATAAAAGAGTGGCAACCATGAATTTTGAATAATTTTGTTGGATTCATTGTTCAGTACAGAACATAAGAGTTAGGAATATCTTTTCAGAAGTTTCAGTGAGCCAATTTCACCTTTAACTGTTAGAGATCCCTTCAGTTTATCCGGACATCACTACCTGATCTGGCTTAATGCCTCTGCTCTCTGGCTCATATATTTCAAGACAACATTTGGAACAGTCTTCAGTGTTCTGCAAGATTAGGTTTAATTCAAGGCTTGTGACACATTTATGTATTCTTTAGAAATTACTCAGGTACCCCTATAACAAGTAGGTTTCATTAGCAATAGGTGGCACAGCAGAGAAGCAAAATCAGGAATTGGAGAACGCTGCAATTAATAACGGCATCCATACTCAGCTTCAGAATAACAACACACAAAAGCAACCATTAAAACTGCTTGGTGAACACCTGCAAAGCAGCCTATCATTCTGGAGAATGCTTCAGAGGTATTGCTCCATATCCTTGTGTCATGCCGCCAAATATTACTGTAAATCCTCCTTGGCAGCCCTTCCAAAGTATAGAGCATGTACTACATGACCAGACAGATAAATATCATCTCACAAGCCTGAAGTGAAGCCACAAGAACACTCCCTTTCAGACTGAGCTTTACACAAAACTAGGTTTTTTAAGTCCTGTGATATTTTCAGTTGTTGCTCATTTTCTCCATATAGCAGTGTGTACCAACCAGGTAAACCCATAACCTAGTGATGCTTCCATGCCTGGAACAGCCATAGACAGTCCTGCATTGTGAAAAACAGGCTCTGGCCCCCCACGCAAGGCAGAGAATCTTCTGAACATATTAGCAATCAGCAGAGAATTAGTAATGTTTAAACTTGGATTATTATATTTCGAAAGTGTCTCCATGCCCTAAAACTGCACATCACAATCATGCTAGTCTTTGCTTTTTTAGCTACTTCCTTAAAAAATCTATTGTAATGACACTGTGTCAGCTGAAGGCATTTGCCATCAATACTCCAGCACAAACTTCTTTTGCTTGAGTTCAAGTCCCAACAATTGCTAGGATAAGATGTGATTTCACTGGGAAAGTGACCTGGCTGCCACCCAAGAGGCTGAACAAAGTTACACCAGCACAGTTAACAAAAAACCACACAATTTCTAATCAAAGCTCAATGACAGCTCCTGCAGTAAGGGCAAGTGACTTCTACAGCTAAAAGGCTTTTCTTCTGCTGCTCAAAGTTGTGAACACTTGTCAAAAAGAAAAGGGAAGCAGAAGTCATTCCCTGTGGCATGTCGCAGAGAAACTTGAATATGGGGATCACTATCTTTGACTCTGTAGGAAGAACACTTAATTTTCAGCACTGAATTGCAGTTCCTTGTAGTCCGGGCCTATCCAAAACACCACATTAGAAGTATGTTCTGGATAGTCTGAAGAATAAAAATGCTGTTATTCAATCAAATCCCATTTTAAGACATTCTCAATCTTGAGCACATGTAGTTAATCCTATGGAACAATTTGATTCTTTTAATCTGTTTGTACTCTAACTCATCTGCTCTTTTTTTTTTTTTTTTGTATATACTTCATGTTTTTGCGTTGCCTTTGTTAGTATTAGAATAATAAATTATTAACAGTAATTTAACTCAGTGATTGTTTCTCTTTTATAACTAGTTTGTAACTACTGTTTTCTACTTTGGATGATACATAACTCTTCCATTTTGGAATTACAGCCACTTATTCAGCACTTCGGTATGAACCAGCTCTTCCCATGCCTACTCATGCAAAGTTCTCTGTAACTCATCCTACTCTATTTTAGATCACAGAAAACAGGATGATCCTCTCAGGATCACCCACGAAGAGTGAAGAAATTCTGCCTGCAGTCCTCATCCGAATTGGCTGATTGCAGAAGGATTAAAAAAATACCTAAGCATATGATGCTAAATTGCCCTACAAGCCATGAAAGCAACAAAGTCCTGCCCTTCTGCTCCTGCCCTCTCACAGCTGTGCCTTGCTAGAACCTCTGGTTGATCTGGCCCCAAAAACAACATTGGCCAGCATTAATTAGGTATTATATCTGCTCCAGGGATATTAATGATTTGAACTAGAAATATTGCTACCACAGAAATCTAGTGTACTATGCTAAATATGAATTTAAGTGAGGCACTATGAGACCTTGTAAAAACAAAAGGTAAATCAAATTACTTTTTTCCCTCCACAGCTTCTGTATAATAGGAAAAGCTTTTCCTATGGGACTTGGAGTTTGCTTTCTGTCTTCACTGAATAATTTGCAAGCATCCCTTAAATGGTCACTGTAGCTATATTTGCCTTGGAAAAAAAAATAAAAATGAAAATCACATTACTGGGGTCAGTGTGTCCAATTCTGCTATAAAGGCAGTGTGGAAGTGTACTATGTGCACCAAGGATGGATGTGAAAAGTAGCCAATGTGTCCAGGTTAACCAAAGAAGGTGAGAAGCAGAGCTCAGCATTCATTTAAGGCAGATGGAACAAACTTCTGAGGCCACTCATTTGAGGTTCTTCAGAAGTATTTGTTCTAATTTTGGATACTCGGCATCATGCAAGTGGAGACTCAGCTGTCTTCCTCCGTTCAATGTATAATTAAACGCAACACATATTTTAGAAGTTTTATTTTGCTTTTTATCAGGAACTCCAGAATTGCTGTTCATAAAACAAGCTACTCAAAATTCTAGGTTTCAGCCAATACAAGGATATTACGAATAAGATACCCTGTCTATTTAGCTGGGATTTTTATGGCATCCATTAAGGGGCTTCATTTAAATACCAACCATAAAGCTGAGACGATTGGCAGCAGCTCTCCACTCTGCTGTGATGGCACCAAGGAAGGGGGAGAGAGTTTTGCCTTCCCATGGGGAAGCTGAGAGCCACTCTGTCTCAGAAAAAAAAACAGCCTCCTGGCCTACAGGGAATAAATCTATTACTGCAGTCTGCTTCCATCTTCAAGACAAGAGTCTGGAGAAAACATTCACATTAAGCACGATTTTTTTTTTTTTAAAAAACTGATAATAAGCAGAAAGCATCGCATTCCAAGGCTTAACCTATCAACAGACAGAAGTTGGGCATGTTGTGAGATTGTGAGATTTCTCATGTATTTTCAATCCATCTGATCATGCCCAGAGTAAGGGACTAAATGGGCAATTAATCTAATCCAGTATAGCAATTCCTAAATGTTTCTTTCCCTCTAAACATAGACAAATACAGAAATATAAACAGTATTGGAAAGATTTGAATTTGATGTACTGAAGGTCACTGAAGAGCACACAATACTCCCTCTCTCTCCAATTCACAGAAAAGTGAGCTTTGTTTTCTCATAATTAATTTCTATTTCATAACTAAGCTTCTAAATAGCTCAGTACTCAGAAAGTAATTAAATACTCAAGACTATGAGGTTTAAACTTGTCTTTTCAATAGATAAAACTATTGAAATAGGACAGTAAAATATCCTGATTTCAAGAGAAGACACATAACTCAGAGTTCAAGTAGTAAAGCAATTAATCTTCAACAGAACAGCACATGGTAGCTCTGAAAACAAAGCTCTAAATTCTGACAATCATCCTAAAATATTTAACACTGAATCTCTTCTGAGAATTCTGTAAGAACTCAGTAGAAAAGCCCTATCGTCTGCTGACAAAATAAATGCAAATCCTTACAAGGCTGGATAACCGGAATATGGCTCCAGGCATACCTTTGGTTCTTTCTCACTATCAGATCCTGTGAGAATCACCACAGTCCCTGGTGCTCAGGGAAAGCTCTTTAAATGGCAGCTTTTTCCACTCTCTTCCAACACACTAGTTTTTAAACATCACCTCATTTTCCTCTCACATTTAACACTTCCATTAATGACTAAGAGCAAGAGTTCACATTTTCAGTGCATTAGCCCAAGCGGCTCTCATCTTGTGATTTTCACATTGTTTTATGGTTTACAAAAACCAAGCAGCAAGCTAAATAAATAAATAAACAAAGGACCCTGCCAAGGTGAAGTCAGAAAGAATTATTTACAGTCAATTCTTAAAAGGGGTTAATTCACTTGTGACCGACACCCACACCCGCACTGCCAAGAGCAGCCCCTTTGAGCTTTGGTGTCACGGTCACACTGAGCACACTCCCCTGATGGCAGCACTTTTGATCCCCCAATTCACAGTGCACACGTTTGGGTGACAAATTAACCTTTGGTTTGAAAATGTGATGATTTCCAAAAGGCCAAAACGAGGAAACCCAAATTTATCTTTCATCTCTCACTGACCCAATACAGCCCCTCACTCTTTTTGTGTGCCCTCAGTTTCTTATGTTTTTGGAATCACCTTTGGGACACGTTTTCTCACAGAGGTACAATGACCAGCACCATGGCTGTATCCCAGTGGTGACCTCCAAGTAGGAGTTCAAAATGAAGTTTCAGGACAAAACAATGAAGAGATAAAGGACATTTCTCAGCTCAAATTCAGGAACAAAGTCTAAGCCCAAAGTAAAAACAAGTTATTTTTATGGATTATGCTAATTCACACCAGGAAGAGGTCAACTATTTTTTTCTTGGGAGTGGGAGGCGTCGTATATGCAATATTTGACTCTTACTATTTATTACATGAATTCACTTCAGCCAGTTACATAATTTTCCCCAACTCAAGGGCCTAAAAAAGTGCAAAATAGTATCTTAAAGTTCATCTCAGTCTCATCCTTAGAGATATGAAATAAAATTATTCAGCCTTCCTTCATTAGCCATGTTTTCTTACACTTTGTGTTGATTTCCATGAACTATTCTCACCTCCTATTTTGTCACCTCTTTCTTAAAACACAGCCCCAAAAGGGATATTCCACACTTTCTGCTATATCACATCATACCACAGCATATGCTCCTTCAGTTAATGGTTCAGAAACCATCCCAGCTGAGCCCAAGAGAAATATATTAGACTTGGATTTATCAGATGAAGTTCTTGAGAAATTAGATTTGCAAATTCTTCTTCAATTGCAATTAAACAGACAATAAATATAACACTAAACCATAGAGCACGGTTACAGGAATGAAATTTAAATCAGATAATTTTAAACCAATCATTTTGGTTTATTTTATTTGCATAAAAGTATTGCTTCTTGGCTTGTGTACCCTTGTATATGTTTGTGAGAGGGCTATGCCATCTCTGCAATAGTAAAGCAGCATGTCCAGCCAATCACACATCACTGTAAATCAAATTAAAAATGGTTTCTTACTTATAACAGGAAAAATAAACCAAATGCAAAGGTCAGAACACAACAGGAGAAAACAAAAATTGAGAGGAGATAGAGGAATCACTCAGAAAGGAGTGTGCAGCTATAAAACACCTATTGCTTTTCTCAGGCTGTATTATCAAGTCATTTGTGAAGGTTCAAGTGGCCCATTATTATTAAGATACACAATCTTGAAACACTGAAGAGCTGAATAACTTTTGTAGGTAGATTATTTCTCTGAAAACTCCAGAAGTACATTTTTATTGTATACTATCCAGTTTAACGTTTTCCAGCCACTCAGGGCTGGCTCTTGATACCCATGAATCCCATTTAAGTGAATATCTGGCAGCTGGGGAATTTTGGGCATCACCAGGTCAGAGCTGCCTTGGAAGAAGCCAGAACTGGAAGCATGTTTATTGTGTTTATTAGATTGCCTTTTTTTTTCCACTGTCTTACAATTATTTATATTCTTCTTGCAATGCCTGCAGATGATCTTTGAAACAAAACTCTGTCTCAGTTGGTCGCCTTTCATTAACTCTCTCCAGACAAATCAATATATGGTGTGAGAGATGTGGGCAGCATCTTTCAAGAGAAACAAATTGCCATTGTAACTTATAACATGCAATTAGTCATGCAAAAATGAAATGCTCTGGAAATAGGGTCTGCTTTATAAATGCTTCATTGTGAAGAGTAGATGGTACTTCAAAATGCTGGTGGAGCAGTAAGTTCTTATTTGTCAACATAATATTCCCATATGTAATTAGAAAACTGTGTGCAAGCTGACCACTTTACTTTGCTCTATTAAGGAAATGGACCACTAGCATTAAAAATACCACTACAAAACATCCCGTTTCAACTCTGGAATGAAGAATAATTCCAGTCACTAAGTTATTTTCACTGCTTGCCTCTGACATATTTCATCCATGTCCTATAATCAAAGTAATTTTTTTCCCAAACCATATAGGAAAAAAAAAGTAATTAAAAAAAAGAAATTAAGGAGGGTCAATTATTCAAAAATCTTCCTGTGTTTATAGGGTAAACAAGAAATATCAGTTTAATGGCATCTAAAAAATTTGGAATGAGGTCTAGGAAAAACTTTCTACCACTGAACCTGCTGACACACTAGAATAAGGCTGCCAAGAAAGGTCATATAATCTCCTATACTTTCCTTACATGTGCCTGAAGATTTTTGACAGCTCCAGAAGAGACCCACATTGTGTCAGGGCAGAGCAGTGGATTCAGCTATTTAAAGTCCTTTTCAGCATGACATTTCTATTAGTCTCTGTTTTTATGGACCCTGGCTCTGTAAGGACATTGCTGGGCTGTTGCACTCGTAAGATGAAGCTGCCAGAGCTTGGCATAAGTATAGGGTGCTGTCAAAATACTAATACATGCTGAACCAGAGCTTTCTTCAACACTCCATGGTTTTTCATTATTAAGACATGGATGAAGTCCCTACACACTTCAGTTTCCTGAGGTCATTACAGCATCTTTTTGATTAACTGGTCAGTGCAGCTTCGTTTTTTTGCAGCTGCAAACGAAAGACTTTACTGAGTGATATGAAACGCAGTTTTTATTCCTGGCGAACATAGCTGCATAGGAAGAGGTGTGTAAAACAAGTTAATTATTTTACTAAAACAAGGAAAAATTAGTTACCTGCAGTAGATGCCATTTAAGTAGCAAATTACAGCAAATGTTATGCAATGAGAGATTTTTTAAAAAAAAACCCAACACAGATATACTGCAATCTACCTTCAAAAGAGAGTCAAAACTGAGTATGACACTGGTTACTACTTTGTCATCCTCTCTCAAATCAAAAATCTTTACACAACGAATATGACCCAATCCAAAGATACATAAAAACACAGTAAAAATGTATTTGGAACAGGAGCATTCACATTTTTAGCCATATTTTAAGCCTCCACAAATTGATGTGAGTATCCAGTTTGCTTGTTATTTTATTTTTAACTACAGTCATAAACTAGACTGATGCCCTCAGGGAGATCTCTGTAGCTGGCCCACCTAATACTGTTCCTGGTCAGTATAGCATGACTGTTCCCTTCAATACATACTCCCTAGTTTGCTCCATTACCCAAGAAATCACATTTTTCCACTAGCCTGAGATAAAAATCAGGTAGCAGTCATGAGATCTGATGGAAAATATATTTTATGTAACCAGTCTTTTATGCTCAAGAAATAAAAGATATTGCTTCTTTATTGTGTACACAAAACATAAAGGGCTGAGGCAGGTAAATTAAAGTGTTTCCTAGGGACACTAAAATGGAAAAACTTTTAAGCCTTTCAGAATCTGTAGGGTGAATACCAGGAGCATCATTTGCCCATCCGAAATAAAAGCATTTTAAGTTTGAAGTTTCAAAGTGTTTGTTTGTTTTTCTTTTTTTTTTTCCTCCTCTTAACAATGCCTGCCAACAACAGATATGGGTAACAGGGCCATCAGGGAAACTTATATTCAAGTAACCAATCTTTTATCTCTCATCACTACTGAAACTGATGTTTCAGTTTGGTATTGAACATGTTACACAACTGTTTTGGGCTTGTTTTGTTTCCCTCTATTGACTGCTCACATGAGCAGGATTTCACTTAACTGGAAATCCTTCCAATTTTAATCATCCAAAAAGACCAAGGCAAGCGTGACAGGCATTGAAAAGAAAACATAATTCTTCAAAGATGTTACAATGAGATTAGTTTTCATAGAGTAAGCCAAAAACATCCATTAAACTTGTGGTATATTAAAGTCTAAACACAAGGTAGATACACCTAAACTCAATTTCAGACTATGCCTGACTGTATTACAGGGAGCCTTTCTCCCCTCTCAACCACAGCACATGGTATTTCTTTCACTTATTGCATAACATATGTTAAACAATCTCTATGGTTGCTATTTCTGTACATCCACAAAAAGGATTACAAATACTCTTAGACCAAAATCATGCTGCTTGTGCCAAAGGTCTGCACATGCAAGAATAGGCAACATCACACACTATATTATTTCCTTAATTGCATGAGAGAAAAGCAGAAATATTAGACAAAGCTTTATCCCTAAAGAAATAGAGACATGCACAGATTGTTTTGCCAGTATGGACAAAGGCTCGGGAAATTTCCTATGGAAAAGCAGGAAATTCTTTCCTCAAAAAGTAATGTAATAAACCCTGCTCCTCACTTGGGATTTTTAATAAAAAATAATTCTGTGTGACATTTAAATTCAGTGGGTTTTCTTGCTTCCCTAATTTTTGAAAATAGAGGCATATTAATCTTTATCTGATGCCTTTTTTTCCTTTAATTCTAAGAGAGTTCTCCTCTCTCCCTCTTAATTGTCTAATTTTTCTTGAGAATGTCACTGCTACTTGTTCTGCTTTCTTGGTTTGGTTTCCTGCATCAAATTTTAGCAAGTTCATCCCTCTCCTGGACAGAGCCACATTTCATCTTTTCTGTCTCCCCAAAGCCTAAAAAAGTCCAATAATAAATAAGCAAGCTTTATTTTGCTTTTTCAAGCATGTATCAGCTGTTTCCTCCTTCTCCATCTCCAGCTCTGTCCCAGCTCACCAGGGAACCAGCCCTCTGAATACCTACACACCACTGCCATTATATTTGGAAAACCCTTGACCTCGGGTTAGAATGTACTGCACGGCTCTCTGTGCTCAGTATTCGTATTTACCCTCGATTGTCTTTAAAACAGATTTGTTTATACAGCGTGTTGGAAGCTGCACAGTTGTTGCTTGAATCCTGCCTTGAGCCGTTTTCCCACAAAGGTTTCTGCTGCCCCTTTGCCCACTCACTTATTTCATGTAACTGGGATCAACATCAGCTGCAATCCCTCTGGCCACCACCCCTCTCTTGTGCTGTAAACTGATGAATTCTAATCAAAATATCTCTGGGTATTTTACAGTCTCTCAAAGTCACTTTTGTGTTGCTTCATCTACTGCTGCCTCTTAACAAGTATTCCAAATTGGATGATAGCTCGAGAAGGTTTTGCTCAGATATACAAGTAGTACACATTTTCCAGCCTTATTAAATCATAAAGCACTTGATTCATTTCCAGGGATTAGGTCCAAAATATCCTCTGGCTATATTGACCATTCAACAAATTGCATTATGGAAGCAGTACCACACTAGAGTAGTTCTAAAAGCCTGCTTTCCTTGGATTTTGTATGGTTATTACGGCAATCAATATTGGAGCAATTCAAATCCCTCATGATCAATCTCCAAGGCTTCTTTAAGGTACTTTTCTTATAGGTACAAGCATTATACCAATATTTTTTTGAACCACCCTCAGGGTCTGTAACAACCACCAGCCTTTTCATCAACTTCTTTCCACACTGTCTCTGGTTTATGGGACACATCACATATCTCTTGGGAAATTCTTTGCCATCTTTCAGAATTAATCCTTGCTAGAGTCAGTTTTGTATTCTAAATCTCAAAGCTCTAATACTTTCCTGGTTCTTTGGCCTGATGTCACACCCCTGAAAATGTTTATTCATTCAAAACTGTATGGGAGAAAAGTTGCTTTTAAGCATCAAAAGCAACAAACAATTCAGTGCTGTATTAAATACTTCAGTCAGAATATTTTAATTCTGAAAATAAAATGCGTTTTCCCCACCAAAAAGACAATTAAGTCTGACTCTAATCAGGAGTCTAATATTTCATTTCCTTATTGGTACATTCAAGCTTCTAAAATTAAGAAAATCTCTGGTCTCTGTGCCCCCTAAGAGAGAAAAATTCCATCTCTTCCCTTGGAGAAATGCTTCTTTTAACATGTGTTTCTAGAACACTATACCACAAAAATACACACTGCCCTTCAATTCTGTACCTTGATGTAGGTCTACAGCATGACCTCCACCACATCCCCCAAACTGAGGTTAATTATAACCTGTCTACTGCAGGGGTTAAACCAGTTAAAATCCAATGGAATTTCTATTTGATGCACTCAGTAGTGTGACAAATCAGAGGAAAAGGCAGGGGCACATGAAAGGTGCACTAATTTCAATCAAGTCTTTCCAAGTGTGTGAATGCCAGAGAATGATTGGATCTCAAATTTCATCATATGTGCGAGTATTGCTTTATTGTGAACATTTACATTAGCAGTTTAATCCCTTTAGGAAAAGAATACTGGAAATTGGTTTCAAAATGTTCCCTTCATTAAATCTGTTGCAATTTCCTTTGGAAAATAAGGTACAGTCTGAGGTAGAGAGAACCTCACAGATGAACTGTTAGAAACATTAGATAACGACCTCTCAACCCTTAAAAGGAATGAAATTGTGCTGCACATTTCCCAGCTGAATAGTTTGCAACATATTAACATCATTTGGGGGAATAGAATTTTAAGTAAAGGCTGTCAATGTGTATCACACATTTAAAGGAAGTCAGATACAAAATGAAGAGCTTAAAATGTGTGAGGAAGCCACATCCATACACCGCCACTCACGTTTTTTCTAAGCTCTCTTTTCTGCCCATTATGGTCATTTATTCACAGTATTTCACTGTTCTGGGAGACAGAATTATGTTGTACCACCATGAGAAACCTCAGGTTTGTGCTTCAGCAAGTTCACATCTCAGAGAAGGCCTCATAAAACTGTCATAAGTCTTGATTTCTTGTATCTCATCCACTCAGTGTGTCCCACATTGAAAAAGAGATGTGGATTGTCCTTCTCACTGTTTTGTAAAAATCAGTGACCAGCAGGCACCTGTATTGGGTGCAAGATCAGATATCAAGAGCAGAGTTCCCTACTGGAAATAATGCTTTGGATGAACCACTTGTGGAAAACAGAACTTGCTCCAGTAACATTTGTTTTGAATTCACTCATGCTTTCCTCAGTCCTGAGAGTGGTTAAAAGCAGTTTATGTGGCCTGGTGCATGCTAAATAACCTCCTTTTTTCTATCTCCTCAATCTCCCCCAAACCATGTGGACAGCCAACTATCAGCTTATTAGAAATATCTGTGGTTTCAACTCTAAAAAAATTCATATTTTCTCAGATCTGCTGTACACAGCAATCATCCAGGTAGGAACTGCTCTAAACTGGTCACAATTTATGAAAAGGCTCTGGTCGCTTCCCTGAAACTGCTGTATTCCTAATCTTGACTCTCCTGGATGCAAGGACATTTTGGGGTGGCTCACACTTTCTCCAGTTCTCACAAAAACTAAACCAAGGAAAGTTTCACTGAAGTTGGTCTATTCCATGAATTTATTCACAGATTATTTTGATGGAGTCACACTTTTCAGATATAGAATACTTTACCTAAAATTTCCAAACAAACCTAAAGGCAAAACATTTCAGACACTTTAAAAAGTTTTTTCTGTAACTACAAATTAAGGATAAACATCTTACAGAAACACTTAGCTTTTCTATTCAGCAGTCTAGCAAACTGAATTACAAGTATGATGATACTGAGGAAATTATATAAGTAAAGTGTATTTTTTAGATAAAACGTTCTTTTGTTCTCTCTACTCGAATTTCCAATAATCTTTTATTTCTGTGCAAAGAATTTATGCATTATTAGAACATCAAAATTATTTTAAAAATACACTTGACAAAAATGCCTGTCTGACCCACACAGAAAAGCTATAGAAAAAACTTAAGTACTAATCTATAATGGAGATAAATCGGGGCAGTAGAAGATTAATGTACAAAGAAGAGTATTTGGTAGATTTGTCTTTTAAAAAATGAGTATCACAGAAGCAACACCAGAAGTAACAGCACACAGGCAGCCTTAAAATCCTCCACTTTCACTGCCGTGGAAATATTTTGGAAGAAAAAAAAGTAGGAGTATACTTACACTACTAACTGCCACCCTACTGTGGCCTGATAGACCCCGAATGAGAGGGAATAAATAACACACTGGAAGTTTCCCATGTCACACATCTCTGTTGCTTCTTTACTAAGAGCAAACAGGGCATGTTATCACTGCTCAGAACAAATATCCACAATTTTAAATCCAGAAAGATTAAAAACTGCTGCTGATCCGTTTATTGTATGACATCTATGCAGAATTATATTGATAACAAAACCAGAGACAATACTATTTGAACTAAATTAGGTTTTCCCCAACTTTACTCTTGATCTACCCTCTGGTATCAGTTGTTTAAAAAAAAGACAGTCCCAGAAAAAAAGTCAGTCTTCTGTGGGTGGAACCAACAAAAACTAGAAACACATTATATTCTATTCTCCTCCATGGGTGATTTTTTCCACACTTTAAATTCAGAAAAGGAAATTTATAGATGCAGTCTTCACCTGCAAAGATACAATGGCTGCAAGAAAACAGAAAACATTCCTTGGGACCAAGCTCTCATTAGGAGAGGATTGTACAAAGCAATATGCAGAAATCCCATTTAGCTTGGCAAAGCATAATAACTTCAATACAACCTAATTGCAGAAGTGCACAGGGAAATATTTGAACATTTTCTTATGTTCTAGCAGAACATGTGGTTAAAGTTAAGCATTTGCTTTTGTTCTTTCCCAAACTAAAAAGCAATGAACAGACACTCTTCAGGCTTCATGTGTTCTAATTAAGGAACAGCAAACTATTCCATCTATGACAACTGACTCTATACATCAAATACCTCTAAGGAGGTATCCCAAATTAGGGCTGCAACCCTTTAAAATACTAATCCTAAAATCTGCAACATACCATTAGCTAAGGAGCTGTACTGGCTGCAACTACCAAGGCACCAATTTAATAAAAACTCTCCCAGAAAATTCACAGCAAAGAAGACTTTATTTAAAATGTGTTTCATATAAATTGATTGTGTTTTATCTCTTCAGTATTGCTTTCTAGTGCCAGAAGTCCAGCACTAACTCAAGAATGCCTGGGTCTGTGCTTACACAGACACCCAGTCAAACAATTAGGAAACTAATCATTAAAGAGTTTAAGACAGAAAACAGATGTTCCAGCCAATTTTGTTAGAGCTGGGAGCCTCTGAAGAGAGAAGCCTGGATTGTTTAGCTTGCTTATTTCTGCAGTGCCAGAGATCATTCTTGTTACTGTGTTTTGAAGCGGTAATTTCTGAATGATGATGCTGGCAGAGCTACAAAGAAAGAATTACACTAATCCAATCTGGATGCTCCTAACACATGTAAGACTTCAGTCTTCATATTTTCACAGGTCAAGCAGGATTTAAACTCCACTCCATTAATAAAACAGAAAGACGCTGTTCTTGGACTTTACAAAGTGCCTTTGCCTAAAACGGCACAGGAATCCAGAGTGGGTAACAGTGCTTTGTCCTGTAACAGGAGCTCAAGGAAATAATTTATGTAGGTTGTACTGCCAACCAATCAAATTGCCTTAAACAGGTAAAGCTCATCTCACACCAAACATTTGCAAGACAATAACCTCGTGAACACAGAACTGCCTCTCCAGGACCTGTCCATGTACATAAACCCCTACCGTAACTGATAACCTACTCTCAAAAAACAAGAAGCAATATATTAGTAATGAACTACAACTCCAGACCCTCTCCTCCAAAATACTGGACAAGAGTACTGAGGGTTGATTCAAATCTTTGGATCCAAAACACAGGTCTTTGGGGTTTGGTTGGAGGTCCAAGCTGGAAATCCAATTTTTAAAATTATACCTTTAATTTTGATACTACCTAGAGCAGCTTCAGGAACTGCTGAATTCTCAAAAAAAGTCCTCTAGTTACAGAAGAGCTTACAAGACACTTCATTTGTAGCTGAGATCACTACACAAAGGACAGAGTTTAGCCAAATCCCAAAGGCCAGAATCCAATTCAGCATCTCACCCAATCTAAACAGCATCTTTACCAACTTTATTACAAACAATGAAGAAAGGAATGGTCCTTACCCTAATACCTGCTTAAGTAATTTAGTATTCACCAGGGTGCACTTACACACAAAAACTTAGTTTGGAAATAAGACATGAGTGTTCATATTGAACATATAAGAGTGATTAAACACCATACCAAAACAAACTACCATTCTGAAAGCCAGCCAAGCTAGTGATGGAACATCAGCCTTACCTTCAAAATACAACATCAGGTACAGTTTATTTATTTTTCTTGCAGTTTAAAAAGTATTTCATAAAGGTTAGATTGGCAACACTTTATTTTGTCAGTATGAAAAAAGGATTCTAATTACAAGAAAAGTATTTTCATGACAGAAATAGCAAAACAGGCACTCAGCTTGCTTAAATTTCCTAGTCCTTTTAGCAAAGGAAGAAAGTATTTATCTAGCTTATGTTTTCACTCATTAGATAAAAACTAAGTAACCACTAATTCAGTGCAGTTCTCTCACACAAAACTAGCTGAAAGACATAAGGAAATTAACATGGTTTTTCCTTTCCGTGGTACTTCTAACTCATTTGAACATTCAATTTCATGACAGCAACTCCAAATATCAAACTGGTAAGTTAATGGTGATATTAGTCGGCAGCAAACATCAAACTGCCAAGGACAGGCCTGAGTTTTAGGAAGTAAATATTTTCCTTACATAGGCTGATCATTTAAGGTAAGAGTAAACTGGCTTTTGAGGCTGTATTTCTCACATTTGAACTATTCAAAATTTCAGACCAATTTGTATCTTTCTATGCACTGCAAGGATGACATTTACTTTAAAGCCTTAAACATTGTTTGGTGCACACAAAACAAAAACAAAAGGGAAGCAACATGAAGAGCAAAGTAGGAGCTTGTCCCACTCATGTAACTTCCTCAGTGCTCTTATCCCCACCAACGGCAATTAAACTGATTTTTGGCCACCAGATTTCCCCACCAGAACACAAGCCAGCCCAACTTTAAGCCGTATTACTGGGAGATTATTAAAGACATGGAAAAAGATGAGAAAACAAAAGACAGAAAAAGAAGAACATGTTTTGCCACCCTGAAATATGGCCAGGAATGTAACCTCACGATTCTCATTGGCCACAACCACCTGAAAGAAAAATGGAAATTAGTAGTTACACAATAGTATAGCATTAAACTACAGTTCAGTGGGCAACTGGAAAAATAAAACCAACAAAAAACCATGCCAGTAAAAGCTCCACTCCAGCACAAGAGAGAGTTCTCTCCTGATCATCTGGAAACTTTCCTTCAACCTCAGCAGCAGCTGGATCAAATGCAACCATTAAAAAAAAAAAATAAAAAAAATCATTATCTGTTTAGATGTCAAGTTAATCAGAAAGAGTCAAACTGCCTTTCACTGAAGGAGAAATAAAAATATCCTGGTGGCATATTTTCTCAAAGAAGAAACACAGCTGTTTTTATCCTAAGCCAAGAAGCCCCTCAAAGCAAAGGTTATGATCAGCATACAGAAACTCATCAAGGATCATTTTCACCAAGTTTTTTCAATCAAAAACATTATATCTGCCAAAAAAATTCTGGCTGCAGCATCCAAATCACCTTCAACAGGGTTAAAGCATAAAGATCCACTGCACTTTCCATTAAAGGTAACATAGGAGCCATGGTACTGAACTGAATAAACTAAAAGCTTCAAAAGCCTAGAAAGACTGAAGCAATACTAAGATTGGGAAAAGGTCAGATTGGGGGAAGTTGGGGAAGACTTGAGAGCTGAAAGGGGATAATTAAAGAAGTCAGCAGTGTAAAAAGCAAGGAAGTGCAGGGCATGTCTGTGAGTAGCTGGATCATTTAACTTCCATTGTACCATTTCAGAATCAATGGTGTGAGCCTACACCAGCCCAAACTCTGAGCTGAGAACAAGCAGCATCCCATTTCTCTCCCCATTTCTCCATCCCAGACATGAAGCTCATGTTTGCTCCAGCCTTACTGGAAGAGTAAAGAAGTTGTTTGGTTTTTGGGTTTTTTTTTATTGCAAGAGAAAAAAAACAACAAACCAGAAGCAAGAGGACATCAAAGTCTTCAGGCCAGAGAAGCAATGGCCCATGGAACACACTCATGCCTACATGACTGGCGAAAAGATTCATATGCACACATTCCAAGTGCTTTCAAGCCAAGCTGTCCAGATGTTTCTGCACAGCTGCATGTTAGTAATGTTCTGTGGGCAGCATGCAACAGACCCAACAAGCCTGTCTTGCTGTGCAGAACACCTGCAGGAAAATGAAAAGCACAACCATAACTCACAAAAACTAAAATTAACTTCTCTTGTTTGTGCTTTACAACTAAAGCTCAAACAATTTGCATGAAAGAAAAGGGAAGGGTAACCTAGATGAAGACAGCTAGAAAAAGAGAAAAATATATCCTTGCATTGGTTTTCAATTTGGAGTGTAATTATGATGAGGTTTTTTCCATTTCTCTCAGCAACCCATTTTCACATTCTCTTTTCCTCCTCTTTTTATTCTGCATATTGCTGATTTATGCTCCTTCACAGAGAAACTTCATCATTTGGAAAACTTCAAACCACAAGAACTCTAAAAAATTAAGTACATGGGCTGAAATAGTAATGAATGGTTCTGCCCAAGGAAGATCTGACCATGCAATTTCTGTTAAAAGATGTTGCATAGAATGTTACTGATTTTAATGACATTTTTGATAATAGAATTGGCAACATCCATGATGAAATTCTCTCATTTTCAGAGTCTCTGAGTGAAAGTAGGGCTTTTTCTGTAAACTGAAGCTTCAATCCAGCTTCAGTTCACACAAGGAAAATATACATTTTGCTCTGCTGTAAAGTAAAATAAATTTTAAAATGTCAGAATGTGTTCTCTGACTAAGACCTGTCTCTATCTGACCAAGAATCAGCTTCTTGAAAAGTGGACACTTGGGTACTCGAGCATGACAGGAATACAGTGAAATACAGAAGAAAATTCGGAAACTTTTATTACTTTGAGAAATTGCTCAGAAAGCATAAACATAAATGCCTACAACTTGAGAAGCTAAAAGCATCAGAGATTACATCTTCTACTATTTGAAGCAGTTAAATGAAGACTTGATCTTTGCCTGATATTCCAAGAACTTGAACAAATGTGCACTGCTGCACCTCACAAAGATCTCTTGAGAAGATTTTCTGTTCCTCATATCTTCACATCATACTCAGCTATAGGCTTTTTCAACTAAAACCTCCCCAAATCACTATAATCTTCCAAGCTCAAATAGTGATAGAGACGGAGAAAATCCAAGCATATGCAACAAGAGCATTAACTCAATCAGGTTTTCCAGGCACATTTTCTGTAGGAACAAGCTCCATGGCCAAAGGCATTGAAAGAAGTTTACTGTAGGAGAAAAGCCTACAAACACTATCACAACCTTCGGATCATGCGTTTGGACTGAGAGATCTTCAGACCAGGGATCTCTTCTGCTCTACATCTCCTCCTCCTGCCATCACACCTCCCTTCCCATAGGATCTTGTTGAAATCTGTCTTCACCTGCAACTCACCTTCCATTACTTCTCCCATCACACAGATCTTTTTTGGCTTCCTGATTTTCAGCCCATTACTTCCTCAGTAAACTCCCATCTCCCTCATGTCTATTTTCACCTCATTTTTATCTCTTCTTATGAATGTTTCTCCCTATAAAGATCTTTCCCAAGTTGCAAGTATGTTAAGATCTTAGCCATTACAAAATCCACCCTTCAGTCCAGTTTATTATCAAGTTACCAGGTCTTTTCATTATATTGTTTTTAAAACATGAACTGGGCTGTCTGCTCTGCCTGAAGTAGAACTTGATGTAAATCAGTTTTCCCATGCCATGAAAGATCCTGAGCTTTAATTGCCTTCTTTTCTGCTGTTTCACAATGAGATAAAACTGACACCGTTTGATATTTTTATTAAAACGAGAGACAGAGATATCTATCTCAGACTAGACAATAAGTCTTGCAAAGGTACTCATATGGGAAAATCTCAGTCTACCTAATTAGCATGAGAATTTTTCAAAGGATCACCCAGATTAATGATTTTCATATTGTGCTAAGGGCTAAAATGGGAACCCAGCAGCACTTTACTTCCTTTCCACCAAAAAGTAATTTTCAGCTGGGGAAAAACCTTCCGTTAATGCTTCATTCAGATGAATATGGCCTCAAAGAAGTAGGGTTTCAACAGAAAACTGGTCTAAAAATCATTTATCTGCTTTAACCTGAAATGTCCCCTACAGTTCCTCTCCACCCAAAAGGGTCTCCAGTAATTCTTAGCTAAATCTTGCCTAAAGATAACCATCAAGCCTAACATTTTCACCATTTATCTGGTCCTCACAAAGCATCTTTGATTGTGTCCAAATTAGGTTTGCATTGTCCTTTCCAGCCATAACCCATATGAGCCGCTGGGATTTCCTCACTGTGTGGGAACCACGGGACTCGATTTGGTGGGCTGTGCACAACTGGCAGACGAGGTAACCCAAGACAGACACGTTCTGATGAGTCCTGCTTTTATTCATTGAAGATGTCACCTTCAACTGTCTGTCCTGGTCTTCTGGGCACAAAAAAATGGAGCACATCTGACACCAGCCCTTGGTCCAGTGTAGCATCTTAAGCAGATTTTACCTATATGTAAATACAAAAATCAAAATAACTCTGAAATAAATCAATCCAAGTAAATCTATCTCAGGTGATGGCTAGCAGTGGATGTCACAGGAAACATATCAGAACTGAGTAAATCTACAATCAAATTTCACTGTTCTGTTTCTTGAATCAGAGGTTTCTTTTCTTGTTTAATAGTCCTAGGAGATAATTTCCCCATTAATTTATATAATCATTATTATTTTGAAGCTCTTCCCTGTCATTTGTCACCTGGTTTCAACCTGCAATCAGCCCAGGAGCCAATCTAACAGTTATTACTGAGCTCTCAAACACACACACACACGTTTTCCCTTGTGAAGCTCCTCATGGCTAACTTACATATCCTTTAATTTTTGTGACCATGACAGTGTGTGGTGCTTGACAGCAGCATGCAGCTGGATCTGCCCAGAGCTACATCAGCACGTTGTTTGCCAGTCTCTTGATGTCATGTACTGAACAGTCATGTCGGGATGAGAACACCCTGGTTCTGTTCTTGTCACACAGCAGGATCCTGTCCCATGACCAGGCAGGACCACAACAAAAAAATTGCAACTTGGGTAGCCAAGCTGTAGGGTTTGGGGAATGGAAGCCATCATTTGTAAAGTGGTTTGAACACATCCAGGCACAAGGTTGGCTCTTAAACCAATTTGTCCCTGGGAAAGAAAACTCTGGGTCCCTCCAAAGAAAGGTCAGGCACATTTATCTGCCAAAAGGCAGTCTCTCAGTGTCAACAAAATGGCAACTATCCGCACAACAGCGGGCAAATGTAGTTTGAAGGAGGAGGAGTTCCACAAGAAATACTGACAGCTGGGATGAATGTGACCTCAAGGCTGCCCTTCAGGCCATTTGAGAATGGCAGGTGATTTAACAATGAAAATCTGATCACATTAACACAGGGGAGGGAGGGGATATCAAAATTAATGTGCTAATCCAAAACGGGCACCACTGCTTCTACTAGATATTTGCATTTGACTATTATGAATATAATGCCAAACTTTGTTATTTTAGTGTGTTTCATGATCTGCGTGATTATTTAAGTGATACCTCCTAGACAAATGTTATTGCATCAATGTCTTAGTTTTTATAGAGAAAAAGAATTTCAGCAAAAGCCGAAGGACATGAAAATGAAACCACATAAATAAGAAAATAAATTGAATATTCCTTTATTTACTTGGAGGAGGAAGGCACCAGGCACAATAATTTGGAAGGTTCAAGCTTCTGACTTTGCCTCATCAAACCTTAACCAGAAGTCTTTATTAAATCTAGTATTACCATTATCCTTTTCCTGTAAAATCTAAGTCTTTCATTAAAACAGACCTGAAAATTAAAGCTTGAAAAAAATAGAGTTTGCATAGGGTTTGGGAGTGAGGAGGATCTAGGAGTCATCTAGGGAAAGGCTGTAAGTAGATCAAATGTGTAAACAACACTTACTGTCAGAATTATCCTGAAGGATGCTGAACTCCCACAATTCCTGTCTCATCCCTACTCTGTGTTTCTTCTCCAAGAAATTTTGTAACTTCCCCCACATAATTATCCCTTTAACTAAACTAGTTTGTCAGTATGCAGAGGACACAAATAAACTAGTCATGGGCAATAAAGTCTTGCAAATCTTCTATTGTACTGCTCCAACTCCCTACCATCCCTCCCAATTTTTAATTGAATGCTGCCATTAAATGGTTCCCTTTAATATGCAGCCAGTGAGGTTTCTTTAACATGCAAACTCCTGCACTCCCAGAATAAGCATTACTGGCATGACATTTCTAATTCTAATTATTTTAGATTATTTTCTAACAGTCATTAAAAATAGAGGGATTTTCTATATTCAATTAAGAAATAGGCCAACAGCCTAAGAAAGAGCCTTAGCAAACACACTTAAGGTGTTCTCAAATATTAAAAAACTGCTGCCAGAGGAAATGAGCACAATTTCCAAAGCTGCTTTCCAAAACTGCTGCTAGAGATAGCAGGATAAGCTGCTGTAATCCTAGGTCTGGAAGCAATGATACCACATCTTTCAAACTGCTGTAGGCAGCAACCGGGAGACCTTTCCCCCTCCTTCCCCACGCTTTAAACCTGTTTCCAGCCCACTGGAGTGGGAAATACGTGCAGTGATACCACAGCCAGTTTCTGCCACCAAACAGATGGTGACTGCTGGAAGCCAGCAACACAGATCCTAGTCACTGAAACTTTATTGGGAGAGCCCACCAGTGTGAATAAATGTCTTTAGATGGACTAATTAAAATGACTCTTTTCATTAGTTCGGACCATCTGTTAGACCGCAGACCTGGTGGAATTGCACACAGGTGGACATTCCTAGGTGGGAACGGGCAAAAGGGAAGCTTGTGGCTTGTAAAGCTATTGTGCCTTAAGAACAGGCTACTGAGTTTTCACACAGAATCTTCCTTCAGTCTGTGTCCACAGAAGGACTTTTACCCCTCTCTTCACCTTGCTTGGATAGGTACTGACTGGTGGTGAGCAAGAAGCTCAAAAACAGCTTATTCTTTCTAACTAAATGTACCAAATATTTCTTCACATTACAACTGTCTTTGCCTTCCCATAATTACTCTGGTATTTGCACACAGCTGCAAAAGGGAAAGAAAAAAAAACTAATCTTTTTACCCCCCAATAATTACAAAATACTAGCTTGTAAAAACTCAGGAAAAGTCCACAAAAATAATTTTGGAATCCAAAATATTGAGTGTTGGGGCATAAAGGATTGTAACACAAAACACTTCCAAGCCTTTGCTTGAAATCACATACCTTATGGAGTACAAGATAATTCATATAAGACACCGCTCAGTGCTTACATATGATCTCATATTCAAAGCCACTGGTAACACAACTCCTGCTGATTCCATATCTTCTGACTGCTCAGGGCTTTATAAAAGCCAGGCCAGCTTACCCCAGTGAAGCAAAAAAGCTCCCATGTAAACACTGAGTCACGGCTGTGCATCACTGCTGGCAATGGCTCACATTTCCTGGCACAGCAGCTTCTGACAAGCTACACTGCTCTTTGATATTTGCTTTCCTGTAATTCTCAGACAAACTAGAAATTGCACAAAAACAGGTTGAAAATCCCAGTCTAAACACATTAATGTAAGTGCTGGTCACTGCAATTAATCCCTACTGCCCTACACACTATGAAGAATTCTGGGAGTGAGAGATGGACAGAGGAGGCATCATTGCCAAAGATAAAGGTCTGAAAGGAAACAATTTCAAGAAAACAGTTGTTTCAAGCCTTAATTTACACAAAAGGTCACCAACAGTTTATTTCCCACCCCCCTTCCCCCTTATATATCACCTTTAGACAACCAAACAGTTAAGGCAAGGCAGACATCCAGGAAGCCGGCTAGCCAACATACAAAGTGCTGTAAAAAGAGCAGAGAGGCCAATATGCTTCTATTTGCAATATTTTGTGACCCTAACCTACTCATCATGTTTTATTATTTCCTCATTTTATAGCTCTGCTCTTTCACAAGAGTCAGCAGCCAACATTTCTTCTCCACTGGCCAAAGGAGCAGCCAAGTGTCTCCTTCACAGCCAATATCAGTTACTGAGCCATAAGCAGCCAATATGAGGCTGTGAACACACAAGGCAGCAGCTGATGCCCTTTTACTGGAAAATTAGACTTGGGTTTTAGGCACCTAAGGACTTTTTTTGCTATCAACCTAACTCATTCTGTGAGCCTATTTGAAATGATTTGATAAAATTTCGATTTAAATTAGGGCAACCAGTGGAACTATGCTGATTTACGCCAGCTGAGGAACCGACTGTATTTTATTACTACACTCTCTTTCTTTTGTGCGAGAATAAACAGAAAAGAGTTCTTGCCCAAAGAAAGCAAAATAGCATTGTGTAGTTTCAAGGCCAAATAGAAGCTTGTGTGCTGAAATCAGCAGCTCTAATTTAAAAAACCTTGACAAACAGGGATGATTTTCCCCAGTGTGGGAATCTGTAGATCTCAGTAGAAGGTGCTCAAAGCCCAGCAAGAAGAATCACTTGAATGTAAAACTAATCAAGAGTTTTCACACGGTGCATTCACTTACAACCCTGTAAACAGCAGTCACAACTCTCAGATTCCTTCACTTGATGCCTCTACAAGCAACCAAACCTTTGGTAACTAAAACGTATGGGGTGGTTATGGTTCATTCCCATTTTCTGAGAATGGTACATTGCTTCCCCCTTTACAAGAACTTCATCCCCAGCAGTGACTGACTCTTCTCTTTGTGGCATTGTTCCTGAACACAGCTGTCGTGGAAAGGGGAAAACAGCACGTTAAGCCTATCAGAGTCCACCTTACCTGAATTCATAGTCAAATAATGTCTAGAGACCCACATTTAAAGACCATCTCACCCCAAAGTTTTATGGTCACACTTCCAAAAAAAATTCCTGTACATTTAAGGGATGAATCCCTACAGGGTCCATAGGTTTTTTTTCTGAGAGGAATTTGGGGGAAAGGACCCTTAGGGTGGTTAGCGGTATTATAATGCTTTTCTAGTTCCCCAATAAAATACACCTTCCTGCAGACTGATGCAGTTTTCAGTTTCAGACTACAAAAATTAGGGGTAGCTCTTGGGCAGTAGCAAAGACTGAAATTTCAGGCAGGCATCTGCACTTGCCCAGTCCAGCAAGAAAATCAAATAGCTTTTCAGTCAATCTGGTAAATATAAAAATGGAATGACTGGATGTCTAGAGTATCTACCTTTTTTACATATTCCTAAAAATTAATTAATTCTGTTTTGAATACCGGCAACACGAGCTTTATCCTTAAACCATAAGGAACATAAGTTTCTTGCATCTAAGACCACAGGTTAAAACCTACTCTACAAATTACTGAGATCACATTTTACCTGTTGTACTTTTAACTGGTATCTTTTTTCTTTATTTTTCTTTTTTTTATTAGTCAAAAAACAGACCTCTTAACAGGTCATCCACAGCCAGCGCTGAACATGCTCAATCAGCAGTTGACCAACTTCACCCTAAAGTCTGATCATGCCCCTCCAGTGACATTTAGAGTCTCCACTGGCCTAAAATCAAGCACATTTTGATTTTTCATCTTGGAAATCCTTGAGGTTCATAAATGAAGATGGGGGGATTAAGGTGTACCGCTAAGGGGCAGCAAAAAATTAAGAACCATTAAATAGACATTAAATAAGAATGAAAAGTATTTAGAGTAACTAACCATGCATAAAGCACCACAACCTGTCATCCCAGCCCCACACAAAGTCTGGCAGTAGGGATGGGGGCCTGGGAACAGGCATGATTCACGTATATTGTAATAGCATCCTGAAACTACTGGCAACAGCAGAAGCACAACAAAACAGGCAACACCACTCAGCTAAATATGCCATTACAATGCATGCACAGTTGTTTTATTATGCACAGGCCTGTAGATTAGTGCACATCACCTAATAATGGACAATTAGGTTCACTTCAGAAACAAAAACAGACGGGCAATGTGGATGTTCACAGAAACTGCACAAGCAATGAAAACCTTCATGCTTGGGAAAACTGGACAAACCTTGCCCTATGACAGATGAAGCACATGGATAAAAACAGACCGATATTTTTCCCTCACCACATGTCAGGGGATAAAAGGTGTTATAAAATCTTCCATTTTTTGATTATACACAGCCATGAATGCCAGCTTGGTGTAATTAAAAGGATGGAACATCAGCATTTAACAAGGTTTAGAAAAACTGCTTAGGAGAGAAGTTCCATTTTCCCTTCTGTAATATGCCACTTACAACAGCGTAAGGACCCCATACCACACATGAAGCTCATGTTTTTCAGCACTGCTAATTGTGGCACCCAGCACATTTTAATAATTTCTGCACAAATTAAAATTATGGGTGAGATAATGCAATGCCTGCATCAGCTACCTGACCATGGACTTATTGCACTCCTCCTGCTTCCATGGGGCTGCACTCACTGTCCCTGAGTGGTTCTGTCTAAAATGGTTCCTCCAGAGCAGAATAAAAGACAAATTCTCTAATGCCTCCAGGAGGCTGTAATCAGCCACCAGCCTGGCCATAAATATTTGCTGTGCATTGTGTAAAGTCCTTTATCATCACCTCCTACACTAATCTTCTTCATCATGTGAGCCTCTTTTCAGGCCTTCAGTTCACAATTAAAGTTTTCTTTTACCTCAAATTTTATAAACTTTTTCCCCTATACTATCTTCTTCCCCCACAAATAATAGTTTCAGAGGTTTGACAGTTTTGATAACTGAAAAGAGCTTAAATTTAATGCATAATTTTGTGCCTACACTATTCAAAAGACACTTCGATAAATAATAGAAGCAGACATACACACACAAAGCTACTTATTTTGATTTTCCTTTAGAAAAGATTTAAAATAAGACAATCTTCACAAATTAACCACAGGCTGAAAGCCAGGTCTTCTGCAGCTGGTACAGTTGGTGTCATCTACCTCCAAAAAATCCAGACCCTAATGAGTCATGTTTCTAACACTCAGGAAGCAGTTAGAAATTCTATCGTTGTTCACATTAATCTGGAGACATTGCTAGAGTAATTGAACCACTTTTTCAAACTTCTTACCAAAAAGCTAAACCAAGAATCTCAATTAGTAGCTTGAAATAAGGCTAACAGGCCTTTAAGATTAACATGAGATACTAAGATCTAAGATGAAAGCTGAAAAACTGAGAACACCAACAACAAAGCTGATTCCAGTGAAACATAACTCATGTTACCAGTTCTGCAGTCAATAAGTAACGTTTTCAACCAGATGCTCTGAAGATGGGATTAGGGAGCAAATCTTCAATAATTAATTCCCTCTCTACCCTTCATCTCAGGCAATTCACCGAAGTGCATATGGCAAGTACAAAACAGGGTAACCAAACACCCAAACCTGGCAGCCAGGAAGCAGAACATCTCTATAAACTGAGCAAAGTCCTGCTTCTTCTCCAACCTCAACCCACACACAACTGAGATTTAACCAGGACAATATAATTGTTACAGGAATGTCTAACCCCCCAGTCCTTGTGGCAATGGGTTCTGCAAATTAACAGCAGGAGTGAGGTAAATCAATTATCTACCAAGTTAGTCAAGCTTTCGTGTACATAAAGATATTAATGTACATATACAGAAATACATTGGCACAGGCTCCAGCACAAGCAACTAATTGCAAGTACTCAGTGCAAGGAAAGGAGAGTGGGCATGATTCTGCTGCCCATTAGACCAGCCCCAGGATTTCTGCAGCACATCAGCCTGTAAGGGCACCCTACGACCATGACATCCTGGGTCAATGCCTTGGTACAGAGTACACCCCACCCTCTGGTCCATAAACACTCCTTCGGTTCCTGAGAGCCAACAGTTTCCCTGCAGAGCCCAGAGGGCAGCTGCACTTACACTCACTGACTTAAGCACCTGCTGAGTTTATTTCTCCAGTACATTTTTTAAACAGAAAAATGAGAACAAAGAAATTTAAAAACATGCATGCATTTGAATAATGTTAAAGGCAAGAGCAGACAGACAATTATGAACTAAAACAGCTACTTGGCTCTTTCTGCAACTCGCAGCAGCAGCATTCCTTCCTTCCTCTTCCAGAACTACTCTCGCCATCAGATGGATGATTATTTAAATTCATTTATTTCATTTACTGCTCCTTCCTCTCACAAAGCAGACAAAAATCAAGCAGACAGTGATCAAAGACTTTAAAAGATCAGCAGCCATAAGGACATGTCTATTTTATCCTCCCTTCTCTCCACCCATTCCAGAATAAATTACAGAGGCTTACTGAGAACCAAAAGGAACTGAGACTCTCTGGTTGTTTCTGACCCTTTAATTAGAGCATCAAGGTAGGAAAAAAAAAAAAACAAACCATGTCTTCTACCTTTATGACCTTTGATTTCTGACACTGCAACACACTCTGAAAAATCATTTTAATAACAAAATTCCTCTTCTGAGAGAGGAAGAAAGAGTCTGATCTTTCCCTTCTGGTACAGAAGACTTTTAGAGATGACAATGTGGTACATTTCTGTTCAGCAAATATCTCTAGTTTATAGCACACAACTGCTCTTTAGTTAATAGGAGTTGTTTCAGAGACTGAAAAAAACTGCATCTGAATGTTACTGTGACAGACCTGCTAAATGTAGTGAGCAACTGGTTCTCACATTCATGACAAAAAAAATCAATGCAGAACCTCAAATTAACTCAACACAAACTATCCCATAATGTTAGAGAAAGAACAAGCTTTAAAATTACTTCTGGTTTAATTTCAAAATGAACACTTCTACTTAAATTTGGAGGTAACCCTGTGAAGCTTCTCCTTGTTATTGTTAATTTCTAAAGCAATAACACCAATTTTAGATAAATTGGAAAAATCCTTAAATGTAAAAATTCTCAGCTAGACTAAATCACCAACTATAATACAAAATTTTCACAGTTTTGGTTAGCTCGGTTGGATTTTCAGTAGATTTGAGAGCTTTTAAAAGAAAAGCAATCTACTTAATACAACTTTAAATAAAAACTTTTTTGCAGACTTTGCTTTAAACTGCAGCCACTTTTACTGGCCTCTCTTTTCAGACAAAACCTGTACCAGAACAATGAAAATGGAGACAGATCCTCAAACTGGTATAGTGTAAAGCAACTTTTCTGCTGGTAGGTTTGCACTAGACAGACTCTGGTGCTCCGTTTGAGCAGAAAACTTTGCTTTTATGATTAGTTCAGAAAACATATTTCGTAGAAGAGTATACATTACTGGTTTTAAAAGAAACAGATGTAATCATCTGGTGTAGTTCTTCCAAGTGTACAAATTCAATTCATTTTCATCAACAAATGTGTGGTTCTTGCTCTGTACTGGAGGCTCAGGCATAAAAAGTGGTCAACGGACCAGACCCGTGGCCAGCAGCACAACTAACAATTTCAGGAGACCCCTCTCCATCAGTTTGGATCAGATAATTATTTGGTCCAATAATCTTATTCTTCCCTCCCCGCATCCATAGAAATCTTGACCTATGATACATTTTAAGAGTTTATCATTTAAGAGATTTTTTTTTTTTTTAATTATTTGGGCATCTTTACTGGCAGCATTCTGCAGGAATAACAGTAAAGCTTCACTTCTCACACAGCCATCCAAAAAAGGGCTTTTTTCAAAGGAAATAGTCCTCCATTTCTCTCAGCAACACAAGAAAATCTCCCTGAAAAGCTTTCTGCTATTCTGCAGGGTGTCTGAAAAGAAGGCAAATTGCTGCTTTAAATATGCCTCTCAGGCTCCATTGTTATCAGCATCCAAGTTCTTTCTTTACCCATTTTCCTCTCACCTTTTGCTGCTTCTATTTCCCCAGGCATAAATTTCTTGCTTTTTTGAAAACAGATATCTCCCTACTTCATGAGAGAGAATTTTTTAGAGGTAGAAAAAAAGAATACAGAGAAAAGTCACCAAAAGTTTTACACGTGATAGTGTAACTTGAAGACAGGATGAGTTCACTTCTCTTCTGTATATCCACACTTTATGAATATATACTGTATACACATACTTTTCTGTATATCCACACCTTCATTTTCCAATAGACAGACTCATGGTAAGGAAGTAAGGCTCCATGTAATTCCCTTTCCTGCAGGTAGCTCCCCATGCAGCCTTGAAAGACATTTAGCCTGCCTTAAAGACATCATAACCTCCCAAAGGGCCAGAAAACTTAACTTTTGTTGCTATTAAAATCACAAATTCTCAAATGTCCAATTGTTCATTCTCAAATGCTAAAAAGAAGAGGGATAAAAATGGAGATAAATACCACTAGCTTGAAACTGGGGTTTATACCCCTGTTATAGTTCTTGGGTCAATGTTAGTTATTTGCATTTAAAAGTCATGGATGTGTTGATATTTCTTTCATATGAAACAGTAAAATAGAACAAGTCACAGATCCTTTAATTTGCTGACAGATTAAATTGATATTCAGGTATAATTGGACATAATGTAGATTTAGTATCTCCACCCTATTTCCAATTTCAGCAAACTCAGCTGAGTTACTGACTGCTGCAAAGCAGCTGTGTAGTCTGAATAACCACAAATGTTCAAAGGACTGAAAGGTGTGAAAAAAAGTTCTCCTCCATGAAAAAATGCTTGTGCTATCTGAATGACCAGTTACTCTGCAAGTCTTGCAGAAAAATAACCCAGATGTACTTTGTAGCTAGCATCTGACTCACACTACATATTCACCTTGGTAAAAATACGAGATCAAAAGAGCAAAGCCAAGGGGTATAATTTTCTCCTCTTTTGTCACATCCCAAAATGTTAAGTACACGTTCTTTTCCAGCAATCCCCATACAAAAGGATAAAATGAAGAGCAGTGAACTTCAGTCTACTAAATGTCACCTCAAAATAGGTAATTTCCATATGAACATTAAACTCATGCACTCCTCTCCTTACGAGGTTCCTTTTAGCTAGCTAAAGATATTACCAGATCTTTATTGATGTAAAAATGAAGTCTCCTCAAGCTGCAATTCAAAGACCTCCAAAATTTCACCTACCATCTCATTCTAAACAGTGTTGATAAAATGGGGCCAAATTAAACCTTTTAAAATATTCACTAAGCACATGGGCACGGCACATGTGCTAGAGCAAGAACTGTACACGCAGAACTGTAAAATGTCTATGCATACAACTTCCATGGGTCACGTCTCAGCCAGGAATTGATGGTCTGTTCCTCTGTGGAAAGGTTTACTGCACCCATCTGTGCTCTTGCCCATGAGCTTCTAAGCAAAGCACAGGTTCCTGAGTATCCATGTGTTATAGGCTTGAGCCAAATCAAATGTCAGCAACACACATCCACATCAGCTGAGCAGTTCACGTCAAAAGCTACAGGTAAAACAGAACTGCACATGAATTTAGCACTTGGTTCATTCACTGAGGGGAAAACAGCCATGCATTTTAGGTTGTCTGAAAAATCTGTCTCTATAAGTCAGAGTTATGTGGAGACAATCTGATTTAGCTTCACTCTCAAGAAGTACTTAAGAGGGAATCTCCTTTCTATGATGGCTTCTTCATCAGCACTTTCCTAAAATATAGGAAAGTGAGAGAAACCCCTAGGGAGCTGACAGGGATCACAAGAATGGTTTCAATCATGTTACACCAGGACTGCCACAAGAGAAGTCTTAAGATTAGGTATCAAAGGAGAAAGAATGGAAAACACTCCAGTCCAGACAGGTTAAAGCACGAATCCATGGAACATCACAGTATTTTAGTTCAGGATGTCCTGACCAGTTTTATTCCTATATGAACTGACACAAAGCTCCTTTTTCTGCTTATGTAGTACTTAAAATAGAGTTCATATAAAAATACACAGATGTGGAAAGGCTGAACAAACCCTGGCATGTTTGAGAAGATGATCTACCTTTACTTTCAAATATTCATCTACATGATTCCAAACATGAGCTAATGTGAGCTATGAATGGAGAGTTGTTTTTTTTTTTTTTTCTAAAGGAGTTGAAGAGTCTGAGAAGTTACTTCAAAAGGAAGCAAACATCTGAAAAGCTATATAAGTACTGTGATTTTAAGGTAATGTCATATTGTTGATCAGTCCACATAATCTCCACATTAACATGGAGACATCTAATATGAAAATATACTACCATTTTTCTAAAAGATCTCTGATAAATCCATATCCTTCCATGGACTCAGGAGTTCCTTTGATGCTCAATTCTCAAAAACCATATCCTATAAAATATACTCCCAAGCCCACAGCTTTCCAGTTAGCTACAAACTTTCCTTAATAAGGGATTGTGAACACCTCTGTGCTCACAGTGAGAGATGTGTTTCCATGTTTCCTTGCTGCAGATTCTGTGCAGGGAACATCACCACCACAGCACAAAGCTGTGAAGGAAGCATGTCACGAAGCCGCAGCTTCCAAAAGCTTTCAACACAGAAACAAGCTTTCATATTTCTATTCCAAGCTGATGGTTCTTTTCTCTGTTTGTGTCAAAAGACAAGCCTCATCCAGTCTCTCAGCAGACCTGTCCAAATGGCACTACTGAGCTCACACAGGCTTGATGCACTAAGCCACCAACTCTGACAAGAGTTACTGTCCCTGTTCCACACAATTCCTGTCTGGCAGAGCAGCCAGGGGAAAAATAACAGGGTTCCAGTCTGCTTGGAAGGGTTTTATTTTTCACTCTTCTGTATTCATCACTCAAGAATTTATTTGTTGCTACAATCACAGTCATCATGCTAAATCAACAGGAAACTGGGATTGCTGATTTATTCCCATAGCAGAAAGATTCAAAAGCAGCAAGCAGCACAACACACAATTCAACAGCAGCATGTAACTTCCGCACCCAACATTTTAGGGAGAGAGTTTGTCTCATGTTACCTCCCTCCCAGCTGCTACAGTCCTTCCCTCTCCAAGCTCTCTGTTGGCTCCTGGGCCTCCATTCCCTTCCATCTGCTCAAGCCTGGAAGTCAATCCTGGACCAGTGCAGCTCTCACAAGCACCAGTTCCATACAGACTACGTTTTACTGCTGCTTCTCAGCATCTGAGCCACAGCTCCTGGACTGATTCATCTGAGAGTACCTTGCCAGCTCCTCACTCGATTCTGCCTGAGGAGAACAGCAGCAGCAGCAAAAAGGGTCTGCTACTGTTCAGCACGCACATTCTATATGCCGAAATAGTTTTTGCAAGAGTAAGTACAGATTTTTTTTAAAAAAAGAAAATCCTTGCTCCAGGATGCTGGCAAAGAAAATTGTTCCCTCTACCAACATGCTGGCAAGGAAATTTTTTCCCCCCTCCTCACACCAGCACTTTCATATTGGAAATTCTGCCTACAACAGAATGCTAGCCAGACTAACACAGGCCACAGGCAACCTAAAGCTGCCGGTTTTTTTATTTGCCTGACAGGAACACTAAAATCTTTCAATATCATCTTAATTGACTGCATTAGACATCAATCATAATTACTTTCAATGCATATATTATTATTTCTCTCACTAGCACCTTTATAAAGACAGATTTCTAGGTATATGAGCTGTTCTCCTGTGAGGTTAAGAGATAGCTAGATTTTGTTTTGTGCTTGTGCAGAGAGATTAATTGTGTACAGGGTCTGTCAGTGACACATCCTGTTTGTTCAGATTAACTTTCTTCTTCAATCTGGATCCCAAACTCAATTTTGAGGCAAGAACATTCTGAGTTTTGCTACTGACACAGTATAAGCCACTAGATCAGGGAAAAACAATCTCCACTTCACAATGTACTTGAAATAAGGGAGGATTTGCAAGAGCTTACTCTCCCACTACTCAGACATCACCTGGCACAACAGACACAGTTTGTAATCCATACTTCCTGTAGCATTACACAAACCGCAGTGGAAGAGGGAACGAGTCTCAATTTTTTCTCAACTTAGACCCAGAAACTGAGGCTACTGGAGCCTCCCCAGAGCTTAAAAATATCCACATTCCCATCACCACATCCCTTAGAGTGCTGTACTACTGCACAGCAGGGTTTACTGGGTTAGGTTCACTAGCAACTGTGTGACTTTTAGGCAGGACTAGGCTCAAGTCATGGGTAAAGAGCCTTCTGCCTCTGCCATTATTAATTGATATCTGCTTTCTAGGCCTTGCATATTGCAATATCTGCCAAGGCCTCTTTTGACTTCAGACAACAGTCACGGTGATTTTAGCAGCAGCATTTTGCAATCAAGGTCCTGCACAAACAGTTATTTCTGCAAGATGAAAGCATCCTCCCTGGGCAGTGAGTAACTGGCTCCCTATAAAGTTAGTGCTCTACGCCCTTCAGATTAGGGGAAGTGCAGATTTGTTTTCATTATGGGAAATAAACTGATTAGCAGATAGCTATTCATTTTTCCCCCCTCTGTCAACTCTAATAAAATATAAATAGAAATCTTACTTCAATGAACAAAGACCTCGAAAAAAAATTCCTGCACATTAAGTGTATGGTTTTTGCAAATGATGTAAATTAATCTTCTAAAAAGGAGGTTTGTTTTTACACTTGACTGATAGTATGTGATATGATTAAAATACATTGATCTGCAAGCTTTAAAAAGATGATTGAAGATTAACTTAGACACTGGACCCACTTAGCTAGGTTTTACCAACTGAGTGGCTATCCTTCAGGCTACACAAGTGCCATTTCTTATCTTTATTTCACCTCAGTATCTTTAACAACATGACAAACCACAGTAGGGTGTAAAAGGATAAAAACTGTCAAGCAAGAAAGTCCCACTTTCAACTTGCCACACTCCCTCCAGGGCCAACAAGTCTGAAGCTTTTGCCTACACTTTGGTTTCACTTTTGTGCTGCAAACAGTGGAATTTGTATTTGAAATAGGCAGGAACCATCTTGTGCAGGAGGCACTCGAGTGTGCGCTGCAAAAAGAGTTAGAGATGAGCTGCCATTCTGAATGTGCAGTTCTGTGGCTGTCATCTCCCACCATTTCTCTGCCTGCTCTATTTTAATTTTAAACACTTATTTGGGGCTCCTCATGACAGACCAGGGAAGTCTCAGCTGCAAGGACCTTCCCAAGGGCAGTGCAATGTGAAAACAAACAACTCTGCAGGGGATTTACAGGACTAGAAAAATACAGAGAAAATATTTCCTCTAAGCTGCTGGTCAGAAATCACTGCAAAGGACAAAAGTCACCATTCCACTTGTGCCCTCCCCTCCCGATGCAGCAGATGCTACCTTAATGACAATGTGATCCAGCCCTGCTATAAAGTTGTACAAAAAATACCACAGCGTTTCAGTGCATTGCTATTGTGTTCTCACAAAATGTATGCCTTCTTGATCCCGAGCTATCACCTGCCCAAACAGCCAGCAGCAAATACATTCTCCCTGACTCAGAGAGATTAGGGAAAAGTGTAGGCTACAATAATTTCCTTCTCTTCTGAAACCCAGCAGTGAGAGCAGCAGCCCATCAGGCTCCAACAGGCCAATGAAAAAAGTATGAAAAATAACTGTATTGTTGTAGCAAATACAAATTCAGACCCAATAGGAGGCCTGTGGAGCAAGGCACACAGTCCCATGAGTGCTTGCCTCTCACTGGGAATATGCCTCTAGTCAAGAAAACACTTTTACATATGTGGAAGACACATTGCAGTCACTGAGCCTTAAAACTATTAAATGCTTTCCTGAACAACAGCTTAAGGAAAAATAATATATTCTCCTCTATATTTAGAGTTTATTTTAGAAGAAACTTCCTTGATTAGAATAATACTGTTTCTGTTATAACTGTTTGACTCGTGGCTTGAATTTCCTGCCATATAGAGTTTCCCCAAAGAACACCTGGAAATTATGAAATAAGAATTTGCCTTAATGGCCATTTCCAGTCTTGCAGTAAGGCCATCAATTATTTGGTTTCTCCTAGAAAACACATGACAAATTGGTATCTAAAAAATCCAGTCAGCTATTTAAAATACATTCTGTATATCAGAATAAGGTCTACCCATTTTGTTCCAACCCCAAGGTCTGGAAAGGAGCCAGACATGAAGTCCAGAGGGCCTCTCAGCTCCCTTCATTCCCGGTATGTTCCCGGTCTTACTTTTTTTTTACCCCTCTGGTTAATACAATCCATGTATCTCAGCTGGCAAACCCACACATCTGTTTTCCTGATAAAAATGTTTACCTGCCCTTCTCAAAGGGCTCAGCTCCCACCTCGGCTTGAGTTCCAGAGCTCTCCAGGAATGACAGAACTGAGAAAGGTTTTCCACCTTACCCCCGTGACCATCCCTTGAGTGGCTGCCTAAAACAGGCAGGTCAGAGCCCTCTCCCCCCTCAGGCCACTAGCAGCAGCTCCCACTCCTTCCCAAGGAGAGCTCGGAGTCCAGGTCACTCAGCCACAGGGAGAAGTGCCTGGTTGTGGGACCTGGCTCACGGTCCAGATTGCCAAATATTTTCTTCATCATACGATGCAGTTGCAGGATGTTTTGTGGTGATAAATCAGCCCTGGAGGATTTGCATGGCTTCCAAACTCTAAGAACTTCCCAGTTATTTCACCCAAAGAGAAAGAGCTAAAGAATTTTAAAGCCAAAGAGATTGGATTTTTACTGTGTGAAATGAATTCAACCAAACACTGAAACCCAGTGGAAACTCCAGACCTTTTTAAATGAGCCCCTACAGCAGATAATGTGTTTTTAATCAGTTTGATGCTCTGATAAATTGACTCTTATTTCCTAGCAGGGGGAGAAAAGGAACAACTAAGTTAATGCTTGCTTGAAACAAAGTATTTTGAGATAGAAGCTATTTGTGTACGTAAATGCCAGAAAGCCTCTAATTTAGAAACACAGGCAATTCCTTTGAATTTCAACTCCATAAATCTGTTTGTCTAATCCTGGGATATTTTGAGGGATTTTATGATAGCCCATGTGCGTATCATTCCACTTGCCTGCACAGCAAAATTTGCTTGAGTACACAAAACATATAGCAACTTGTTGGGCTGAGTAATAGTAATAATCCATCTAATCACAGTCAATTCAGCTGATGGTTGCTTATGGGCATCCTTTACACATTAATTTAAAGACTGAATAAGCAAGATCAGAGCAGCTATTTAACAAAAGCATGCTCATAAAGCTCCCCTAAGCACCCAACACTCATTTTCAGAGGCTTGTGATCTGGGAGCATGCTTTTAAAACAAGTTTACCAGCTTTAACCTTTCTGCCTGTCATCAGAAACACCCACAAGTCAGGAGAATTTCATTTCATTTCTTACTAAATTATACACATTTCTGATCACTAATTTGGGCATCGAGAAAAAGGACACATATACACAAACATAATGGGATGGGATTTTTTTTTTGTGGTTTGATTTTTTTTTTTTTAAATAAAGCAGGTATTGTGTCCACTCTCCAGTCTCAACTTGCCTTATTTTCTGTCTAAATTACCCCAGTGAGGTGTTGGGTAGCACAGGTCTAGGAGGCACCATCAGCCTTTTCATTAAGAAATATTTCTTCTTAAAAAAATGTTTGAGTAGGAAAACCACACACACTAAGTGGCTGAGGTTTTGGCCCATCCTGAATGTCCACTGCTGTTTCCAGCTTCCCCAGAGCTGGTTGGCAGCAGAGGTCACCATCAAAGAAAAATTCATGACCCACTCAAACAGGTCACCCCTGCAAACCCTCACTGCTTACACCTGGTGACCCATGTCCCTTACATTGCCACAACAGGGAAACAAAGCAGTCCACGACCTTGTGGCTTTAAAGGTGGATGGGGAAGAACTAAGGGTCAAATTCCCCCAAAATGAGTGGACATTCGCACGTGAAACAAGCACTCCCTGTACAGTGTGTCAGGAGGTGAAATTACAAAACCCACTGTTACTACACATGATTCCATACTTGCATCCAACCTTTTGCCACAGACAAAAGTATTAAGAAGATCAATTAAATTGTCCCCCAACACAACAAAACAGCAGTTGGGCTCCAGGAGAAGGTGTGCTGATTTCTTAAACTCAACTCTAAAGGCATTAGAAATCAAGCATCAGAAGTCCCCTCTGCCTTTCCAGGAGGAACATCAACAATAAATCAGAAGTGGGTGCTGTGAACACTTACTGGATATATGAGGGGCTACGAAACACAAATATCCACTGAGAAAGAAATCTCAGCATGTGAGAAGAACAGCTCTTCCAAATAAGGTTTTCCTGGCTTTTTGCTTTAAGGGCCGAGACAGTGAATGCAGACAAAAACCACAAGCATGAAAACCAGATACATGGCAAAAAGATGTAGTGGAAGTGTCAGTGACCACAAATGCCTCTGCACAATAGCTGTTCTGCAGAGTGCCTGTAACAACCCTGGCAAGATGCCATTCAAGAATCAGGCCTTTTTGTGATAGAACTGCACTGATCAGTGAATTGTTTCCCTACAAACCACAACACCGTCACAGCAGGTGGTTTAGGAAAAGCAGAGATCAGCAGAAGCCAAGGTGTTAAATCACTTGTTGGAGCAGGGTTTTACTGGAACATTTGCGGTGAGAGGTTGGTATACATTGAAAGGTCACCAACATCACATACTGAACCTAAATTTCAAAATTTCTATTGGAAGTTGCAGTTGTATGCATTAGTTTCCCCTTCTTCTAACTGGAAAAGAGATCCTAGCTCTCCATAGAATACTACCTTCTTTTAAAAGCACTTATTTTGCACACAACTAAAGATGTGTTAAGTTCTTGACTATACTTCTAGTTGATATGAATTTGGCTTGTCACTGTAGCATTCAAATTGTTGGCTTATAAAGCAGGAAAGTCTCTGGGCAATGAACTCTGCAGGTACAGTCTACAAAAATTAGTTAGAATACATGAAAAGTTATCACCTTTTGATCAGTGGAGATACCTTTGTTACATCATTCTATGCTATATTGCAACTGGGTTTCTCAAGGACGCTTATTAATCACCGCAAGCTTCATAACATTCGAGTTACTATTACTGTACCACTGCAGAAGTAAACAGAGATTGAGAAACCAAGTATCTTGCCCTCAGATCCTTTAAAGAGTCTGTGGCAAATTCAAAGTGTTCTTTATAGTAAAGGAAGGCAGCTTAATAGCTAAGCACCAGATTGATACTTGGGAGATCTGAAGTCACTTCTTTCCCATACACTTTTTGTTTTGTATCTGGCATGCTTCCAAAATATCTCCAGGTTCATCCTTAGTACAAGTGGGCGAAACTAATTAAACAGGAATTAGACAAATATAGCAAGCGTCAAAGTAACCCAGCCACACACAGCCCAAGCCAGTACTGTTTGTGCAGTGATGATGTTTTTTATATGTAAGAAGGGAAAAATAATTCCTCTTTTAATTGCCAACTGCTTAGTCCTAGACAATAGGAGCTAAAGCACAGGTTAATCTGAGGAGATTACATACCACCCCCAGTGCAGGTACACAAAGCAGCTTATTCCACCTATCCTTTCAAAGCAGAAAAGGACTTCACATCAAGGCAGTTTGGGAGCCCCAAGAATGTGGGCAAGTTTGTGCTCGTGCACTGTAACTTCACAACATGATTTGCTGCTCATGCCTACCAGTGCCTTGCAGACTGTCCTACACCCCCTGGAGATTGCACAGCTTCTTCTTGGCAGCAGAGGCATTGGGACATGCAAGGAAATATGCAGAAGGTCTGTAGGAAAACTTGTAAATGCTGGCAGGACTCAACTAGCCTCTTCCAGCAGAGAGGAGAGGCTCTTTAGGATAAATGTTCATTCCCGTGTGCTTCAGCGGCGGTGCCACCACCCCACCTGGCACTAACTGCGGGGAGACAGTGACCTGCAATCTGCAGAAGCAGCAATACAGATCTTACTTATTTTTATTGAATTAAAGGTGTGAAGGCAGAGCTGTTACAGAGCAATGTTAGCTTTGACTCCACAATTCTTTCAGTTCTGTGCATCAATAGCCTTATTCAAACACTTGCTTAATAAGATGTGCATGTGGGCCTCGTGCATGTGGGCTCCTAATGCACTCTGTTGGTTTCAGCCTCTTTTTGATGTGTTCCCAGGCCTGCTGCAGTGCACATCACACATTAGCTTCAACCTTCTCATTCAATCAGCTGTCAAATACATACTATACATTGAAACACCATTCCTTCTCTACCAGAAAGAAAAATTTAACAGAAAAGACCCCTGGGTCAGGCTTAGAAAAAAGGTACAGGAAAGATTTGGCTTTTCAAGCTTTCCTGTATATGTTCTTCTGCAGCTGTCCCAGTATCACTAAGTCTGTTCATCTCAGGGGAATTACATTTGATAGCATATTTAGTTCACAGGACTAGCACAGTTACATTAAACAGAGGCTGCTAATAAAACATTACATCTCCCTCCCCCCGGCACTCCATTTGCCATGATGTAAAAGCAGACACCCCATAGAGAAATTAATCAGAAAGAAGGGGAATGAATCTAAAGAGTGAAAATTAAAGACCCCATGACATCTACATCCATCTACTACATCCAGATGAAACATTGTCCCAAAACTCAAGGATGTATTAAGATCCTTCTGAGAGACGGAAGAGGTTATAGAATTCAACATATTATCATCAATATATAGTTATTTAAATGGAAAGACTTCTCTCTGCTCAGCACTGAAGCTCCACAAAGAGCACATCTTTTAGAAGAAAGTACACCTGTTTTGGTCTGCAAAGTGATGAAAAAGACTTAAAGACAGATCCTAGAGAGGCAGTATCAGTCTGATTCCAGTAAAACCACGCTGATTTACCTTCAATAAGGATACAGCTGACGTATCTACCTTTCTCCCATAAAGAGAAATCTAAGGAAGTGTTTGTGTTAAAAAAAAACAACAAACCAAAACAAAACAATAAAACAACCATAATTATGTGTCTTCATATCCCAGTTCTTCCCCATTTGGTCTAATGCTCCCAAAGCTTTTCAATACCAGAACTACTCCAACATAAGGAACACCTAAAACTGTCTTGAGGACATCCTGGTTTCCTTTTTTCCCTTAACCAGATACCCATCTGTCAGAATCCCTAAAAAAATATTTGCAGAATCAAATGTTGCTGTATACAGGAAGGATTCCAAGTGCCTCAGCTAAAATATTTGGCTGAAATGGATTAATCTGCATAGAATGTGAAAGCAGCAATCTTGGCTTTAAGCACACAAGCACTGCTCTAGCCTTTGTAGGCTTGAACTCGTAGCATGGAGAATGAGTTTAACCAGCAAGAAAAATTGCAGGACATGGCCAAATTGAATGGATTATGCAGCCTCTTTTAAACCCCCATGCAGACATGCAGGTTTTGTTTGCAACACCCTAACTAAATGCCAGGGTTTAAATTTATGATCCATGAGCAAAAGTATATGCAAGAAGAACCTCATGAACTCTTAGAGTCAGTATAACATTTATGAAGCAATGCTTAGACTAGAGCTTCCTCAGAAAGTAATTTAGTAGAGCAGGGTTTGAAATGCTACTTTCAAATCTGATAGGCTTGATTCAGATAGACCTGAACTGGGAGTGTGGAGCAGGGAGAGAAAGACTTTTAAATTAATCACATACCTCCACAACACAGGGTACAGAGTAATTACATCATCTTTCCTGTAAAGTTATATCTCTTCAGGTATTTGCAGATGAATAAGGCTGAAGCAACCATGCAAGCCTGCTTATTTTACCAATATTGAAACTTAACTTCATTTTAAATTTAAACTCACTTCTTCTAGACACACCTAGAAACCTTAAATCACTTTAAGGGAGACAGCAAAAATCCTTACAGGAGAAGAATTTTAAGTGTAAAGCTGCTTCTAGTCTCAAAACACCAACATTATTCCAATCTTGGCAGCTCTGGGTCAGAGATCAGAACTGGGCCTTGAAAGATTATTAAACAAGCATTAAAGTAGAATGAGGACTATATTGCATGTCCTTGCTGGGAAGTCTCATACTTCTGTCTCTCAAATGTTTCTTTGCAGCAAGTGGCAGCACACCAGAAGACAGGAAATGGTAAATTTAGTCAGAATTGACTTTCAAAACACATCGTAATTTATTCAGAGTGAAAATACCTTCTTACCTCCTGCTCTTGCAGACTGCTGAGATGAGGAGAATAAAATTATCTCCTCTTCAGAAAGGATGGTAACATCAGACTGAGGGTGGGAAGGTTCTTCCCACATATTAAAGATTCCTCTTCAGAGCCACACTCTAGTTTAAAAAAAAAAAAATTACAAAATTATATCTTGATAAAGACTGAAACCAAATAAGCAAGACAGATAGTGCTCCCAATTAGTTGTTATCTGCGCAACCCCACTACTTGACAGTAATATCTTTGGTACAGTCCTGCCTAGTCCACCTTTCTCACTTTGTCTCTCCAAATTCTCTTTCTCCTTCCTTCACTTGCACAACAGTTTCCTTACCTTTCTGCCACTGCATAAGCAGAAGAAAACAACTCATTGGTTGCCCAGGCTCTGTGTTTTTCAGAAAAGCCCCTTGGAGCCTCTCAGCTCAAAAGGACCCCCTGCCTAAAACAGCCCCTAGAATCATAGAATATGCTGGATTGGAAGGGACCCATCAGTGCCATTGGTTCCAGCTCCAGCCCAGTGCCCAAGCAGCCTCTGGTAACAATGCTACAGCCATCTTATCGAGCAAATTCCTCTAGATCATGGAGTCATTTAGGTTGGAAAAGACCTTTAAGATCCTTCAGTCCAACCATTAACCCAGCACTGCCAAGCCATGTCCTTAAGCACACCATCCACATCATCAACAAACTGACGGAGGATGCCCTTGATCCCCTTATCCTGAGCATTAATAAGATATTAAACAGAACTGGATCATTACTTACTAATAGAGGAGACCCTTGAGAATAAAAATTCCTTCCAGCATTACAATTTAACAGACTTCCAAAAACACTGCCAATACAATAGCAAACCACATGAAAGTACCATGACTGTGACCAAGAATGTCCCAGGACTTATTTCAAAGTGATGAAATAGATCTTGGGCTGTGGCAACAACCTGCGAGACAAGGGTATCTCATTCTGCCACTGCAGCAACAGCAATGTGCATCCTGGCCACATGAAAGAAAAGAGCAAGTCAAAAATAGTGTTCAAGTAACATCATTTGCTGCAATTTCTAGGAGTTAAGAAACATTCTAGATTCAGCCTACAAGTGTTATTTTGGGGAATGTATGGTCTGTCTTCGTAAGAGATAGGAGAGGAAAGGATGAGAACCCTTGTAACAAATGTTCATGACATATTAATCCAAGATAATTAGCTATGCTTACTTTTTGGAGGATGTTGGTTTGTTTACCTGATAAGTGGTTCACATCGACTAAATCTTAGTTCAGATCAGCATTACACATGCAAACACTGTAAAATATTAACTAAACAAAACAAAGTGAGTTGGAAGTTTTCATGCGTTTCTGACTTTGTATATTGCCAGATTTTTCTGAGTTTACTCTCACTGGTTTACTCTTGCCATTTCCCTGGATTATTTTCCATGGATTAAAAGTGGTAAAAAGCCTTACAAACCAATAGTCATTATTTCATTGATATGTTCAATACTATGTTTTCCTCTTTTATGTTACCACCACAAGAACTTTGGGAGGAGAGCTATTCCCTCTGCCTTTAAAAAAGTTCTGGTGCCATGGGTACTTGGAGAATTGAAATGCAGAGGGCTTTTTGCCCTTGGCACATTAAGCCGTTCCCTAATACAGTAGGCAAATAATAATTAAGATAAAGACTTAAGTATATTAATAACTTTCACTATACATTAGACTTCGCTCAAGGGTTAATAATCTGCCCAGGGTTGAGGTCTGTGTGAAATGTCAGGATTTATCTGAAGCTATAAGGGGGGGTCTGTCCTAGCTTTCAACACCAGCAAATAAAACACCTTATTTTAACAAGATCACAAAGCAGAGTAATGCAATGTTGTTCCTACCACAGTTTTCTCCCTGAATGTGTGTCTATGTGTATAGCAAAATTAATCATTTCACCCACATCAGCTTTCTCCAGGAATGTGACAATATCGAATTGTAAAAATATCAGTGAACTCCCACCTGAGGCAAGTTGAGCAGAATTCAGATTTGTTAGTGTTACAGTGATAACCACCGTTTTCTCAGAAGCACATTTTTGTCCTGTAAATAACATTTCTGCATTTGATTCAAAACCTTTTGGGCAGGTCCAGGCAGTATTAGACTGGAAGCTGTGGGATGTGGAGTATATTCTAACAGCCAGAGTGAGGAACAAGGAGCCAAGACATACTCACCTCACTAACTCATGTACTTCAGCTCTTCCTCAGTTTACCCTCAAGAGCACTCTTCTAATGATAGCTTGCTTTAATATTTGCAAAACATACTGAATGAATGTACTGTGCACGTGAATATATATACAAGTTATTTTACAGCAGGGTTCTCTGCTCTCAAAAGTATTTTGGCATGGCATGTGAACGTGAAAAAAAGGCTTAACTGAAAACTTCTCCTCAGACTAAATATTTCAGTTCAAATTAGCAATTCGCATTGAAATACTTCACACCCACTTCAGGCTGAGTTGTATTTCAAACTAACATAACTTTTTGTACTATGACGAGAACAAAAGGAAGTACAAACATCAGCACTTTTTTCTCCCTTTAAGCACAGTGCAGGCTTTGAAGTAGCAACAAATAAGAACAGGTGTATTTTGTAAACAAATTTCTACATCGACTTTCAAGATTACCATGTAAAGTGATTAAAAGATTCGTCTTTGTTATTGTAAAGAGTAACATAAATAAACAATTATTCTTCCTTTTTTTTGCAAAGATATTAGGTTGATCAATTAGGCCTATTGCAGAAAGGCTTGAATTAGTCTGATTAGTCTCAGCTACTTAAATTCAGAAGCAGATGCCTCACTTTGCAAGAGACGTGATTAAATGCTGCATTCACAAAAAAAATTGGATTACGCACACTTAAGACAATACCTACCATTTTTGAGCTCTCCCCCTCACAGCAGATGGCCCACACAATTACTGACTTCAAAAAATTTTCACTACAACTCCTCCAAAGCTCCCCTCACTCTTTGAGACAAAGGTATGTGCAAGTCAAGACTATTTTCAAATGTTCTCCTGATATCAAGACTTATCCTGCAGGTCAAGAAAACCATTCAAACCATTCACACAGGGCTGTAAGTCAAAATACAGTGCCTGCACATTCCCAGAAAAATCGCCCATATGGCTACTAGCAGCAAGGGATAGGCAGAATAATAACATAAGAGCCTTGGCAGCAAATAAAATCCCCATCTCACCCTCATAGCACTCCAGCCAGCAGACACAAGTGAGAAAGCCAGGACTCAGAGATACAAAATGGCTCATTATCTACCCCAGAAGGCACAGCACTGCCAAGCTGCTCTTTATCAAGTCCTTAACAGGTGTAAAATTAGCACTTGTTATTAAAGACAATGGAGTTACATGTATTGCCAGCAGCTGAAGAAATGTGCTAGAATTGTTTTCACCTCCAGTTAATTCCGTACCATTCAATAATGTGCACGAGGCCCGTAAATTAGAGAAGTGCCTCCTGGAGCATGGCAGGGAGCTGAGCCAGCGTGTGAGCATCCTTTCTAAAACACAGGTGCTTTCCTGAAAGAAGACCAAATCCTCTTTTCATTCATACTGATGTAAGCTCAAACAAACTGCATTTACCTGGGTGTACTCTCAGGTAAACCTGTGCCAGCGTAATCTGTAACTAGAGTCTGGAGCTGTTAGAAATCCTTGTAGGTAAATGCCAGGACGGAGCTATATTCAGCTTTTCTAACCCCACTGAGCATAGACCGACTGGCTGCACTGATGTTCTCTCTTCTCAGCTACTTACAATTCATTCCTGGGAATAAAGCAGAGAAAGGTGTTATTTATGGAGAGAAGCAAAACCCTATTTCAGATGTATCTCATTATGTGCAGATCTCATTACAGAGAGATGACCTCAGGTTTAGGACAAGAAGTCACTGAATCGCTCAGGACTGTGTAGCTTCATTGTTTATTTTTCTGTTCTAATACCGTACTGAGCTCTGAAAGCAAATTATTTAGCTAGATACTGCACACAGGAATGCATCCAACTGCTGAGCCATTTTATTCAATAGTGCTGCACAGCCCCATTCTCCCCCTTTCCCCAGTAACTGGGAGAAGGGTTGACCAACATCGAATCTGACCAAGGACAGAAATCTCAGTGATAATTACATTCCCACAGGGTTTCATGAAAGCTGGCAGTGAGATAGAGAAGGAAATTAACTCCGCCACCAAGGGGAGGGCGGACACAAGTCAGGCATCTCGCTGTCCCCGTGGCAGCAATTGGCCAGGCAGCCAGCACACAATTTGCTCTGCACTAGCCGCAGCACATGCTGCCTTTTGTCTGTTGGGACAGTCTCTGGGAGCATGTCAGGAGCACAACTTCAGTGGGAGGGGTTTGTAAGTCCATAAGAAACCGTGCTTCTTTGCTCCTCCTGCCAGATACCATGCACAGCCTGAAGTGAGAACCATGGGACAAAGCTCTCTTGCTTTAATGTTAATATTGAGTCTATTACTGGTGCATGTGGGAATGGTGCTGGTGTAACGGAGAACAATTAACTCAGAGCTACTAATAGCCGCAGGTTCTCTTCTGCTGTAGTGTTCTGCAGTTTTCCTACTGTGATTTTATGATGCAGTCAGAACATGTCTGAAACACCCAATATAAAAAGCTTCTATTCAAATGCTGCTGGACAAGTTCAGGTTTGGACAAAATGGGGGGGGAACCCTGTTTGCTAAGGTGTGAAACATCTTACCACCATCCTTGGTTCACCACGCATCTTAGAGGAGGCAAAAATCAACAAAAAGCAAATAAAAAGAGCAGTTTCTTTTTATGCAGAGCAAATCTCCAATTCTTGTTGGATTGATAGGTGTGGTGAGTCACCAGCACATTGCCAGGGCTGTCAAGTTGTCACTTTAGCTGGCTGCAGTACAAAGCTGAGTCCTTCCACATGGTCACCGCTCCCCTCTCTGCATACAAACAAAGACTACAGCCTTTTCACTCCTTTTTCCAAATGCACAGGGAAATCTGTTATTTCTTCCTCCGTCTCACATCCCCCTGGGCAATAGGAGTAATCATCATCTGATGCACATAAATGCTAACAAAACTCCCATCTTGACATTAAAGGGTTTGAAACCCATAAAATGGCAACTGCAGTGCAGTGATGACAAAAACTGGCAGGTTTCAGGGGACCTACAGTGTCCTGCCGCAGGGCACCTGACATCTGTGACATTGCTAAACTAGACTTGAGACTTCTCAAAGACTGGGAACTAGCAGAAAAACTTGAGTTATGGTCTTGTTGCCACAGGTGCTTCTGTCACCCAGTGGAGCTGCTCGGTCATGCACTGACCCTCTCCCCAGCCTACGTGGGTGCACTTCAGAAAGGAAAATCAGCAGCAGGTTCCTTAGAAGAGTCTGTGCCAGTGCACTGCAGGCTGGCAAAACTCATCACTCATTCAATCTGATCAGATGATTGCACAACAAAGGCGGGGCACACCTTTGTAAACACAGAGCCGCGCTGGCTCTGTTGAAGTATTGCCACATTTTCAACCTCCATACAAACAGCAGAACTACCGCCTGTGCAGGGTGCTGCTGAAGTTAGGCTCCTCTGCAGGGTATCGGGGGCTCTGTGTAAACAGCAGCACGTTGGCAGCCACTTGAGATGCATGCCACCACTTGCTCGGGTCCTCGAGTGCCACCAGCAGCCCTGCACCTCAGTTCCCATCAGCTGGAAAAATATCCAGCTGCATCCACGAAAGGGGCAGAGAGAGGCTTTGGCCAGGCAGGGCAGGGCAGGGCACTAACATTTCCAGAGATTCCCAGTTGTTTGCACAGCGTGCTGTCAGACTGCTATGCTTGTTTCCAGCCTGATTATTAACACTGCTAATGGGGAGAGGCCTTGGAGGACAAGGACTGTACAGCTGCGTGCCTGGTGCATACAGGGCCAAGATTCCTGGCCATGTTCCCAACATATACAGACCTATCTACTACAAAAGCAGCTTTTATAACATCAGTGATTCAAACAGCACATCTATACCATGGAGGGGTAAATTTTATGAAAACTTTCAATCCTGTATTTACAATTTATTCACCTGAAAACAGATTTTTAGTTGCTATGGTAAACCAGTCAGTATGTTGCCAGTATATTGGAAGAGCTTCCTTACAGATGGCTTTCCTAGTTCTGATTTTAAAGGAAAAATAAGTGAGACGTGTCATTGATGTTTAATGCCTTTATGCTATTTCAGATTTTGGTTTGTGTTGGGTCACCTGTCTGTCAAGGGCAACCCCATCAAGTAACTCAAATACCATTGCACAACATCTAATGGTAAACTGCATTTACAACTGGATTATTAGTAAAGAAGAGCAGGAAGAAGTTATACTTTAGATAACAAGGAGCAAATCAGAGACCAAGTGAGGCATCCAAAGAGGCGACAGCAAGAAAAATAGATGATGCCCTACTGAACACTTAAAAACTAGGAAAAGGAGAAAACAGGGAAACTTTGTGTTTGCAAAAGTGTTTTGGAAAATTTCTACATCAAAGCTATACATAGGGGGTTTGCAAATGATTTGGCTGATATGAGGCTGAGCAGAAATGTGACCATGGATATAAACAGGGGAGCAGCATACAGCTGCCCTCAATCTTCTCCACTCCTTTGTGCTTGCCCAGAACCGACAGCTTTGCAAAGTGCACAATCCATGTATTGGCATTTTCTTCCATTATGGATGTGTTTGTATACATTAGTACATTTTCCTCCTTCTGTTTCTCTCCCCAAAAGCTAAATCAAAGCTCTCCTTCATTTCCTGTTGCATAAGTAAATAACATTATCTTCACTTTGGAAACTGAACAGTTTGAAAATAGCATCCCGTTGGAGCCTGTCTGCAGGGTTTCAGCTGCCACAGCTGAATGTTTTGCTCTGTATTCAGCAAAGGACATTGTGAGAAACATGTTTTTAAGAACTTTTATGTGCTCAATTTGAAGGCAAATGCAATAGTCCACTTTGTCCTTCCCCCTTGTACCCTGTCTATTTAGGCTAAAAAATTGTGTTTGTGCAGCACTTAGCCCCATGAGACTGAAGCCTTTAGGTACAAATGTAATTCATTTAAATGGTAATGTACAACAAAATGAGTGGCACCCTTCAAAACAAGCAGCATTTGTAAGTGTATCTGTGCCAGGTGCTGAAAAATGGAGGGTTGTGGTTGCAGGCAAAGGGAAAGGTCTCGGTGAGACAATATTTAAAAGTCAGTTTTTCCAGTCAAAGGCCAAACTGTAAAATTTCTGCTTATTTCTCTACTGCCTGTGCCCTGAAGCACTGTGCCTGCCTCCCAGAGAGCAGCACATGAGGACTCCAAAGGTATTTCCTATACAAGGTCAAATCAATTAAAATGTGCTTTAAATAGAGTCACGGGAGCCGTGGCAGGAGCTCCACAGTCTGATGAGATCCCTGACACTCTGAAGGGCAGAGTCTGAGGCAATCTGCTGACCTCAGGCAGGAGAGCCAGATAACAAGGAGGCATAGACTGCTTTTTCCCTACCCTGGGACGGAAGGCTTTGTTCCTTCTGGTCATCTAATATTGCTTTCATACCAGTGATGCCAGGAGTGACCTGGTTCTTTTCCTGCTGAGGTCAAAGCAGAACTCCAAAACCAAGGCTTTCAAAAGTCAGAACAAGCTCTTTTAGCTGTCCCAGGGAGCCCAAGCAGGAAAGGAGCTGCTGCCTTCCTTTGCAAGACCTGATAGGAAGCTCCCACAGAAATGTTTACATTAAAGAAATAAACAAAGCAAAACCTTGGCAGAGTGAAGCTGTACTGGTTCATGCCAGGGCCTGGGCTGTCCAGTTGGAAGACAAAGCTAACAAACAAAACCTGTCTGAGAGACCTCCTTACCAGCAAGATTTGACAGGTTCTAGTCTCAATAGAGAATATTAATATAAAAGTGCAGCAAGTGAATTATGCTACTGAAAAAGTGTTGATGCAGTGGAGAGATGGCAGAAATGTTATTTGTGTCTGCTGTAAGAGCATCTCCTTACTCTCCATCCCCCAGTGAGATGCAGTCAAGTGACCCCTGCCCTTCTCTCTCATATGGGTGTCACAGGAATATACCAAATCAGGAATGACTTGTCTCAAGCTGAACACAACAGTCAGAAGCAAAAGACATATAACCAAGGTTAAAAACATGCTGCTGAGGGAGTGGCTTGCTCTGAAATATTCCCTTCCTTTTGCCTCCATGCTCCATCTGTCCCACCCACCCTCTGTGTGTGGGGAGGCTCTTGGGAAGAGAAAAAATGAGTGAAGCCACTGGCTTCCCTGGAAGCTGCTCTAAGGTCACTGTCATGCCGAACACACCCCGTCATCCAGCAGTTCCCCTCAGGTCTGATAATAAATCTCTGAACATTTACCATGTCAAGGGTTATGTCTTATTCTATGTATTCCACAGGCATATTTCTGCAAGTCAAATTCTGCACGAAGCCATGAGATGCTACACACAGGAGCAGGCTGGAATTCAGTTTCTGCTTTCTAATTTGCACTTGTGATATCATTGAACATCAACAGAACTGTTCTTTCTCCTAAATATCACTGATAAATAAAATATTTTTAGCAAGATTTTCATCTGGTGAAAGTCAGGGTAGCTCTGCTAAACCACTGCTAAAGGAATTTACACCATCTGAAGCCCTGGAGCAAAAAAAAATCCAAGTCAATGGGATATAAGCCAAAATTGGAGTGTTTTGCTGGATACAAACCAGATTTACTTGCTTGCTTAAACAGGTGCCTAAGTGCTCTAGTGAACTGTGTCCCAAATATGGCAGCATTTTTTATTTATGTCTACTTCTGCCAGCTTGGACATCTGATCTAGAGGTCATCTTATAGCTAACATTTTTGTCTTATAAACCCTGCCTATAGCCACACTATTAGAACAGCTGCCTGTGGAGTTATGTTCCACACATAACTTTAAAAATAAAATGCAAGTGACTGGAAAACTTGGGTTTATAACTAGAAAGAGAATACATGGGAACCTTGAAATAGAAATAAACTAAACATTTTCTACATGCTGAGAAAAGAACAAATAATCTTATATTTCTTTTGAATTCTCTTTTAGTACTGACATTTCAATACTGCAGTTACAGTGTCCTAGAACTGCCTGAGCTGGAGCTGGTTAGAGCAGGAGCACTGTATGGGAAAAGGGTTTACACATACACTAAACAAGTTTTTGTCTACAGAGCATCTCATTTCTCTGCAGGGAATCCATGTTTGTACCAACTGCAATTCCAAACACTTGCAACAATGAGGCAATGTCCCCAGCTGAAAGCCCATCTCCCAGGAGTAGTTTTATGTACTGAACCATCGGATGGGAAAAGGCAAAATTAAGCTTGGAGGCCATTTCCAGAACACAAGCTCCTCCTCACCTTCTCGAGTCCCTGGTCACCAGATGAGAGTCCTGCTTTCTCACTTGATTTCTGTTCCAGTCCGTACTTCATCTCCTCTCGAAATAGGTCTGTCCAGGTCTCCTCTCCTTGTCCCTCACACAGAGGCAAGTTCACCTCTGGCCTTCTTGTGAAACCTAGTGAGATGCGAGATTTGAGGAAAAGGGTCTTTAAGCTTTGAATCACCATTGCACTGGTTCCAAAAACCCAGCACTTATCAATACTTTTTTTTTTCCCTGTTTTCGGGAAATAAGTGTGATGTGAGCTGCTTGGTAAACTGGGCCATCAAGGGACCTAGAAATGGTTGCCCCAGCAAGGAGAAGGTAAGGGATTTCATGGGAAGAATTGCAAGCAAAGGAGGAAGAATTCCAGTGTAAACTGTCCCAGTCAAATGTTGTCCAGGCAGTTCTCCAAAGCCAGTGGGTTTCTAAAATTTTATTTGATATCATAACAAGCTCAACACAATCAGGTATGCAATCGAATGGCTATTTTAAATCATTAAATTTAAATAGAGAAGGAGTGAAAAAAAAATCCAGCTTAATTTTGAAATTATCATTATAAATAATAGATAGAATTGAGTCTCTGTAAAATAGACTCAAATAATAAACTCAGTATATATTTGTATAAGTTTTAGCTGGACAGAACTGCAACAACTAAAACAGTAAGCTAAAAGATTACCTCAGGTCTTGAGATATGAAAGATAATTTAATACCCACAATTACCAATAAAGAACAGTATTTGCATAGGGAAAACTGTATTTCATCCATCAGTGCCTCACCTTATTTTGCAATCTCAGGCTTGCTTTGTGCCACCACACCAGAGCATTTAATATGTTTACAATTGCCATGTTGACATGGAACCCAGTAACCCTGAAATGTCTCCTTTTCTTCTTTGTGGCAAACATAAACGTAGTTAGAAATGAAAGTTTCAAACGATGCAAGGCCAATCAGCAAACACTGTGTAGGGGAATGTTTAAACAAATTATCAGGTTTATGCAAACTGGGATGATGGAGCAGCTCAATTTTTATTTCTGAGCATGATAATATTGTCAGAGTGGGGGAGAAACAATGAAGGCCTCCAAGGAGAGGATGAGGTGGCTGGCAAATAAATAAAAGAAACAAAAACCCTCAGGTCCATTGAAGATCACATTAGAGCCTGCCTTGAAAAAGAGTGTGTGCCCAGGGCTCAGAGGTACCACAGGACACTCATCCTGCCCCAGCACCTTTAAGATGTGCATCTCCAGAGGACAATGCAATGGCACCAGTGCAGAACCCAACACCAAGTGCAGAGCTCCTCATGAAAACATTCTCTTTTTGCCCTCATGTTTGTGGAGGTTTCCCCTTTTGCTAATAAACACTTGTTCCTCAGCATGCTGCTTCTTTTTTTTTTATTTTGATTGTATTTATTTATCTGATTCCTGCTCTGAAAAAACCCACAGTATGTTGAGTCACTACATGGTTTTGATTCTATCATTGGAAGAACTGTGACTTTCTCCACACAGAAAGTAAATTTAGCTGGAATTTTACAAGTTAGTAAATATAGCTGGTATTCAAGGGTATCAGCAAGGCGATCCTCTAGAAATTCTAGATGCCATATTCCCTTGCATACAACCCAACACAGTGCCAAGTGTCAGTAAACATAGTACACCCTTTTCCAGGGATAAATCAGAGGGATAGAGAAGGACACCCTTGTAACCCATGCAAAGTCACAAAGCTCTTTAAGCATCAAACACTTGCTCTGACTCCCCCACTTCTCCAGGTGCAGAATGATGAAGAAGGAATTTATCCCATCTCACAGGCCTCTTGTGAGGGTAAGAAAACTCAGTGGTGGATGCCATGCTGCTAGGGCTACCTAAGGAGAGAAAAAGAGGGAGGGGAAAACTTCGCACGTGATCAGCCTTTTGGCCAAACGGCTGGAAAACACTGGAGATGGTGTCATTAGAAGCACAAGCTTTCCATTAACCCTGCCTGGGGAGACTCCAGCCAGCACCAGGAGCTGAGGATCAGGCACAGCTGCTGTCCAAGCAGGGAGCAAACAAGCAGAGAAATGAATGTTGCTGCTTGCCATGATGGACCTACAGGGCCCAGGGCTTGATTCCAATTCCTAGTTTTCTTGTGGTTTTAGACCCATTTTAATTGGTTTTTCTCATCAGGGAAAACAAGTATGTTAGCCGCAGGTCTTTGTTCTGTAAACCATAAAGTGCTAAGAGAATATAAGTATTATCACTGCCATTTATTTCACCCTTTGGTGTTTTGTCTCTCTTTCCTTATTGGTTTATGATGACTAATGCCAGAACTCTGTCCCCAGTTGTACACCTCTTGGGCAAAGAGACAATGTGACATTTAACACAGTGTACCACAGGCCATCCTCCCTCTTCTGAACATTAAAATCACATACACAGCAAAAAGCACTCATAACAATAGATGTATCTTTTATTCACAAATAAAAACTGAAGCAAGCTGTTATAATACATATTTATACAAAGGATTTGAAAAAACCATAAAAAGGAAGATGATTAGAAAATATGATTCGTTATGAAATGTGGTATTACATACACTATTAAACCTGTTCAAAAGTATTTGTTTGGCAACAATTTATCAATAGTTTCCACACTTAAGTGGCCTCCTTCAAAAAAGCACAAATCTCATGCAGCATGTATAAACTTGATCCTGAGGGTTTGCCTTCCTTAGAAAAACTGTAAAAAGATATACTATTTGTCTTAAAAGTTCAAAATGCAAATGCTATATTTATAGTCAAAACTATATAAAAATATGGACCTAACTTAACATTTACAAAAACTTTTTGCTCCTTTTTTTTTTTTTGCTTGTTTTATGGTTTTGGTAATAAACATAATTCTCAATTCCTGCAGTCAGAGAGGAAAAAAGAAAACCAAAACAAACCACAGTGCCCTTTGTAGACTTCCTCACATTAAGTTTACGACTCCAAAAAAGACCAGGTCTGTGAAAAGTGAGGTTAGTAACCAAGGAAGTAGGTAAGCAGTTAATATATATCTATATATGTATATATAAAATGGAAAACAAACATTTATTTTGATCTGAAAAAGTAATAATACAAAACCTGAAGGTAAAACAATCATCTCAAAATGCCATAATACTCCTTTTCAATAGATAAATGTTCATAAAAATATCTTGAACCCTAACCAAGAAAACAATTATAATACAATTTTAATTCTGCTACATAAAACAGCTTTTCTATGAAACAAGAAGGCAAGTTCAGGTATGAAAACATAATTTACTTATTGCTTTTGCTACAATGTTGTTTGTTTTTTACATATAGTCATAAATACACTATACAGTATAAAATATTTCGTAGGAATACATTTTGTGGTCTGCTTAGGTTTGCTGGCTTTAATTCTAGCACCAAATACAAAAATGAAAATCAAATTAACTTTAAAGGCACTTCCATTTCATGTTTGTTTGTTTGTTTGTTTGTTAATTAACATCATGGTTTGTACTAAATTTCTTCACTTCCCTCTGGCAGAAGCAACACTTGATCCTACTTTTATCTTTGTACAGCTCAGGTCACATTGAGGCACCAAATGATTTATGAACATTCCCATTCCTCAGCTGTTTCCTTCTCTTACAACATTCATTGTTGCTTTTTAGTCTTCACCTTTCCTCGTTCACTTCCCAGCTACTTTATCCCTTTGCTTCTTCATGTCGGACGACCCAGCTTCACTTCCCTCAGTCCCTTGAAAAACCTCTCTTCAAACCTCCACTTCCCTCACTCCATCTTGTGCATCGGTTATTCCAATATCGAAACACGTCACTATCATGATATGTGACTTGCACAGATTAACACACTGCTCCAGTTCCTCTGTCACTTGTTCCAGTGCCTCCAGGTACTCCTGTGACTCCTTATCAAGATCAGGATCCACTTCAACTGTCAGAAAAAAGAGTACTAAGTAAGAGGAACAGCTCATTATAAAACATTATTCTATCACAAACAAGCCAATGTGGTAGAGTAAAATTTAATTTCTCTTGAACTAAGACTTCTTTTTCCCTTTGTTCAGCACATGCAAAACTATCTTGAGGCTCCAGTTACACACAGCATTCAGTCTGTGAACAAATCTCATGCCTCAATTTCCCAGCTATAATAGGGATATGGAAATAATTTTGTCCTTCTTTGGAAAGAAGAATAATAAAAGAGTATATATTTAATATTAACAAGCATCACAGTGTGTGTCTGCACCATTTTGATGTTCTCTTCTGATTGGTTTGGATGGGCTTTTTGTTCAAATCATATATTACAGAAACACAGATTGAGTCATAGAGTATTTTAGGACTCAATTCAGCAAAATATCTTAGTAAGTGATTAAATTTTTCAGTGGGACTGCTGACGTGCTAAAAATCTGTCGGATGCTGATCATACTGCTGTTTTTGCAAAATACTTACAGTCTTCTTTCCACTTATTCGGATCCATCATCAACCTGCACTTTGTCTCTTCCAACTCTTCCTTCAAAAATTCATGCTTTGCCTTTATTTCTCTGATTCGCTGCTGGCGCCTCTCTAGTATCTTCAGCTTAGTATGGAAATACATCAGACCCTTTTAAAACAAAGAAAGACCACTCCATGAATTTTCCTGTTGTGAGTTGGCTCATAACAGTCTGACACAAACTGCTCCCAGCTTACTACCTGTAAGAGTCAGCAGGTGGGTTGTTTTATTTGGCTGTGGGTTTGGTACAGTTTTTACGTGTTTATGGGGGGTCTTTTTATTTGAAGTTTACATTAATAGGATAATTTACATTAGGATTCTAATCTAGAGGAAGCAAAAGCTACATCACTTGAGCATTTGTTGCACTTCTCTGAATTACCAAACATCTCTTAATACATTCTGAAATTACTACTGTTTGTAGATAATTTTTTTTTCCAATAGTGAAAATGATAAACAGCCTAATGATAATGTCAGAGTTACAGTTAATACTAAAACTTATGAGTTCTTATTTTCTTAAAAGCATTCCTACCTTCTCAACATCCTGGAAAGGCTATTACAAAAGAAATGGGAAAAAGGCATCAGTAGAACATAGAATTCTGGTGTCCAAAATAGAATTAGCTGAAGTGTCTTCCAACTACAAGTAAGTTAAACTCAGTATATCCCTGATTTAATAGAATCCTGTCATTTTCTTAAAGAGTTCATGACCCTATCGTTGAGGAAGGCTGTAAGGTTTCATCAGCCAGGCTAGGATTATGAAGTCTTCTCATAATGTATTCATTGGAAACTTCCATTTACACCATCAGTCATGTTAGACACAATTAATTTTAGACAGTAATCATTTTCATTTTCTGTGTTAAGGGTACCCCAACATGTGAATTGTAAAATTAATAATTACAGTACTTTAATTGCAATCAATTTACTGAACACCATTCTGGCATTCAAGCAAGGACTTTGTCTGTATATTGTAATTTAAGTTGTCTACAGTTGTAAAATATGTGCTGACCTCAGTTTCCTCTTGTCTATGTCGCTGTAATCGTTCCACATCATCAATCTCATAAACTTTAATTTCAAATGGCTCTTTCAAAGTGCCTGGCAAAGGTGGTAGATCAACCCATTGGCCAGTGACACTAGGTTTTCTTCCTAAGGAGGCAGCATCTGGCAATGGAGCAGGAATCAGTCTACGACGCTGGAGACCTGAAATACAAAAACAAGCATTCTTCAGGCTCTAGGTGACAAACATGCTTGCAGAACATACTGCAGTGAATTAAAGAAAGATCTAGGTTCTCAGCATACTTAGGAAGAAATGCTTTTCTTGATCTTTTCCTTTTAGTAAAATACCCTCAGGCTGCTAATTGAGTTACTGCCTTGACAAAGTAGGTTTCACTTGGTTCACAGATGGGAGCAACAGCAGTTCCTCTCCCAAAGCAGATGTCTGAACATCAGTTCTTTATTCTCTCCTTGCAAATATATTTTGCCTAGATTGATTTTTCTTTGGTGGACTACAATGGTATTCTTTGCCTTGCAAAGGCAATGAGATAGTGAATAATCTCTAAGCAACACTGATAATGGCAGGCTTATCTGGAAATCTTCTGCTCCCCCAGTTAAAGCCAAGCAAGGCTTCTAAGATCCCTCACTGCACTACCTCTTCTCAAAGCCCAAACAGTTCCCTCCAGAACTACTACTGCTATTTTAGGGTGCTAAATACCAGCAGTTTGCAGTGACTTTGTAGGATTGAGAGGCATTCAGAAGGCATCAACCAAACTGCAACTTGAGCCACCTCTAATGCTGAGTCATATCACCCCTTTGCACCAGCACCCAGAAGCTCAGTGCACAACAAAACTCACCAGCCCTGGGAGCCTTCAATAGAATGCTCCCAGATTTACCAAGAAAACCATTCTGCTCCATGATGCATCTGCTGTCTTTTTTTTTTTTTTTTTTTTTTTTTTTNGAGTCTCTTTCCATTCTCTAAAAGACTGACCTTTGCACTGCATGTGTCAAGGATTAGTGCATGCATAGAGCTGCTCTGGCAACATTAACAAGGCTGCAGTCCAATCCATAAGAAGAGGAGGGCTGAAGGCCACCAGAAACAAGCTGCAATGGCACATGGTAGCAGTAAGTATAAGATGGCTTCAGGTGACTGGTGACAATAAATTAAGTACTTAACTGCCTCCTCTTATTAAAAACTAACTCAGAGGTAAAGAGTCTTGTTTCTTCTGCTCTAACAAAAGAACAAACAAGGCAGGTGTGCTCAAAGGACAATGCTGACAAAATAATGTCTGGGCTGAGACCTCTATAGGAGAGGCAAATGCAAGTTAAGGCTGTCAGATAATCCCTGTCACAAACCTCAACATGAAATTAAGACAAAATCCCAGCAGGTACCCCCAAAGCAGCACACCTCCATTGATACCTGGAGAGCCACCTGCTTTACATATTCTCAATAAAAACATCCCTCCTTCTTAATTGCATCCTTGCTGATTTCTAAGTAACAAGAACAAAATGGGAAAGTTTCCAAAAGGCAAAAACTTGCTTCTACTTCTACACCACCATTCTCACAACCCCAATCCATTTAGCCTGAAACACCACTACAAATCCTGTCAGATGAAGCCACACACTGTAACCTTGATCCTGTAATGGCTTTGGTGACATGAGATCCCTCTAAGGAGGACACCAAGCAGATGTGGTCAAACACATGCAATAAGCAGGCACACTTCATATCCTTCCACTGTACAAGCCAGGGTCAACATCATTTCTCCAAGAATGAAGTTAAAGGATAAAGAGACAGGTTTACAGTGACATATATGGGAGTAGGATCTGTCCTTAAATCCAGAGATTCCAACACAGTCTGGTGCAACATAAGCTACTCCAAGAATATCTAATAATGTGCAAAGATTACAATTATTTTAGAACAGTAACCAGTCTGAACCAAACATTTCTCGGAAGAAATATTTGATGCACTTCCTGGTAAACCGCATTTCATGCATAAAACACATTATTTTCTCAAAGTCTGCAGCATTCCAAAAAAGTAATACATAATTTACTGATATAGAGCAATTACATGTGGAAAAAGAAATAGTTTGTCATTTTTAAAGACCTTATAAGCATTTCCTGGGGCAAAAACAAATACAAATCCATCAGTGGGTAATGCCTTCCCAATATGTGTGCAACTTATACAGCTGTTAATATTGATTTGTAGGAAAGGTTTAAGAGGCTGATATGCTATGGAAAGAGAAGTGCAGCAAATGCTGCACTAAGTTTCCAAAATGATTTATCACTTGCTGAAGCAACTCAGTTGCCTTGACCAGAAAGCCCCATGAGACCAGCTTTGCCCATTTGGTTTTACTGCCAGAACTGAGCATCATCACAGGTATCAACAGGGATTGCAAGAATTGCCATTTTCCAGCCAGAAGTTCAGATTCACTGCATTGCTGACGTTAGTTCCCACTACAATTCCAACAGTCAATATGCCCAGGCTGCTGAAGGAGCCTGCTGGTCATTAGCTACATGGCACTGATTGCCATGGATTCTTTATGATACCACAGGATCTCAACCTAGATCTGAGAAAATGAACTGTAACATCAACCGCATGAGCCAGATTTTGAAGATGGCCACAAACACATTTGACTGCAGCTGCACTTACATGAGCACCACCTGCAAAAGCAATAAGGAAAGGCACCAGAGAGAAGGGAAGGGAATCCCATGTGCCCACCTTTGGTTGGCATGGTCAGACACCGTGAGCCAGAGTTGCCTCTTCCAAGCAACTCTCCCGCTCAGCTTCCTACTGCTTACAGAATCTTCACATACACCCTAAAATTTCTTAATATAAATACTATTACAGTGCAATATAATAATTTAGCGATTAGCTGTAGCATTAACCTAAGAGTCATTGCATCTTACACACATACACCCTACTGCTCTGCCCCTAAGCCTTACCTTTGGGTAATCTAATGCGCATTTAGCAATCCTCATTAATTCACAAACCCTCTTCTCTCCTCCAGGCCTATTCCTTTGTTTCCAAACTACAATCCCAGCCCGTCTCTGGCATTCCTTCACAGACACCTAGCAGCAGAGCTCCTCCTCTCCTCCCTGCCCTTCTCTCACCAGTCTTCCAGATCACTCACTTGATCCTCACAAAAACTCATCAGCACTCACCCAGCACCTCACTTTTCCCAACCCACCCTTAACACCCTCCTATTTGGGCCACCGTGGTGCTGGCGCTGCTGAGGAAGGAATGTCCCCCATCTGCCGGCAGCCTCCCTGCGAGGGAGGAGGCGGCAGGTGGCTGCCGGCACCCCGGGGCACCCCACACCTCTCCTGCCCTCTCCACCACAGCACCTGTGTCACACCTGCAGCTTTGAAGTAAAATAAATGACAAGTAGCTGCTGTCACAGCAATGCACGTGTACACACAAGCACATGCAGTCTGTCCACCTCCCGGCTTTGAGCTCCCCCCAAGCCTCCTCTCATAGGATGGCTGTCAGAGGTGCCACCAAACACCTCCATCCTCAGGGATGCAGCAGAGGACCAGCATAAACCTGACCCCCGCCCCTTCATTTCTTACCTGTTGACCGTTTCTTGGGGGATTTAAGGCTCCTCATCCGACCCGGCGATGACATCCCGCTCTCGCTCATGGAGTCGTGTGCCGAGGAGGCGCTGCCGGTGGCCTCGCTGTCCCGGATCATGCTCTCATAGCCACTGCTGCCGCCACTGTGGTAGAACAGAGCCGTCCTCCCCATGGCTGGCGGCAGCTCCCCGCTCAGGACGCTGCTGTTGTCGCTGCCGTGCCCGCTGCTGTAGCGCTGCGGCCGCCGCGGCGCCGTTATCTTGCTGTACGGGGACGGCAGCACCGGCATCTGTGACTTCTCGTCGCTGAGGTTGATGCCGCTGTCATTGCCGCTGTCGGAGTCAGTGGAGCCTCGGAAGTGCCCCACCTTGGCAGAGCCTCCCGACACCAGCTCGTTGACGCGGCTGTTGGCTGCCCTCATGGCCTGCTTGGTGCCCATGATGGTCCCGCGGCCGGGCTTGCCGCTGACCGGCTGCACAGAACGGGGCGCTGCCTTCCCGCCAGCGGCCATGCCAGAGCCCTTCCCTGCAGGCTGCGCCAGGGACTTCACCGAGGAGCTGAGAGACTTTGACCCACTGGCAGAGAGGCCCCGGGTTTTATTCCCATTGGCTTGCACCTTCTGGTTAGCTGTGGGTTTTGCCTGGCTGTTTTTGCTGGCGGCAGAGGCAGTGAAGGGCAGTGGTAAACCCACACTGGAAGCAACAGGGGGGACCCCCAGCCGAGGGACAGAGCGCCCTGCCCGGCTGTTGCCAGTGCTCCCACCCTCCCTTGCCACACTTGCTTTGGATCCAACTGATGTCAGGCTGTCACACCTCTCCAGGGACATATGGCTCCCGTATCGGTGCACGGTTTCACTCTTCGACGCCTTCACCTTTAAGCTGGACGTCATCTTGGGCAAGGAGTGGTCACCCTTCAGGTTCATTTTGCAGCTGGCACTTTCACTAAAGTAAGACCCAGCTTTCAACCGCAAATCTGCTTCATCTTCGGCCTTTGGTGTAGCAGCTCTGGCAAAGTCCAGGCCAGAGGCTTTCCCCCCACCACTACCCAGACCAACAGGCTTCTGCTCCAGGCTTGATTTACGTACAGGAGGTGTTGGAGGTGTTGGCCCACCTGGTCTGGGTAACATGGTTGATTTCTGTGGTGCGTTCTTCTTTCCCAGTGTCGATTTCAAGCTGCCAGTGGCCAAAGGAGCATCCGAATTCCCTCGGGTCACAGACTCTGGCAAAGTACTGTTAGCGTGTGACACTGGCATCACTCCCAGAGTGGTGGCTCCTCTCTTCAGCTGCGGCATCTTCATTGCAACTTCCGACTTCTTTGCAGCTCCACTGGAGGATTTGCAGGCCATTTCACAACCATCGACAACCCTCTGTGAACAGGCGAGCATAGTCTGCGACTTCGTTGGCCTGGATGCTGTGCCAAAATACTGGGCAGCTTTTTCTGACTGCTTCTCAGTACCAAACGTGTGAGGTTTTGGAGACAGCAGCGAGTCTGCAGGTTTTGCTTCCAACTGATAATCGGTGCGTAACAGCCAAGGATCCTCAAATATACCATGTGGATTCTGCAGCTCTTTATAGCTGAGGACAGTATTATTGTGGATTGGAGAAGAGGTAGTTTTTGTTTTCCTAGGAAGACTAGAATGTATTGTTTCTATCACAGGCGCATCACGAGAATTACTAAATTTAATTTTTACTGGCTGATCAGTGACACAAAAAGCACTTTTTATCTGAGATGCTTTGGTAGTTTCAGAGGTTTGAGGGCTTTTGCTGATGCTTGAGGAAAGCTTGCTGGAACTCAAGCTCTCACTCTCCAGTTCAGAGAAGCAAAACCCACTGTCATTCAGAGCGCTTTTCAGGGGGACACATAAATGGGATGAGTCCAAGTTGAAGGGTTCCTCGGACTCATTACAGTTGTAAGATGACTGTGCGACAAAACTGTCACTAGACTGGGCTCCATCACTTTCTATTGTACAAATGCTGACTTCACTAAGCCATGAACTGATGGAGGAACGTCTGCTGCTGGTAAAGGGATCCTTAGCAAAGGGTACAACAATATCAATATTTACACCAGTAGAAGTCTCCTGTGAGGTATAAGCATCAAACTCATCATTTATGCTGCTGATAATACTGACCGGCCTCGAACCTGAAGCAAGGGCCTGAAGGGAGCAGTCGCTGTTAAAGCTAATGATACTGGAAGGTCTCCCATTATCCATAATTCCACTAATAGACAGCTCTTCCACCACTGTGAAAACAAGTTCATCCTCTCCATTCAGTTCAACAGGCTGCTGCAAAGTCACGGTGGTGGTCAGTATATCCCGATCAAAACATTTCCCTCTGAATGCTGACCTGAAGCTGTGCACCTCTATCGCACCTGACTGACTCTGGGTGTTGCTACCAACCAGGAATGTGCTTCCTACAGAGCTTTGCTCAGCTTTGTTTCCCATCTGTTTGCTCATTCCCACAGGAGGAGTCCGAACAGCATTGCTATTGTCCAGCTCCAAATTCTCAGCTTTGGAGCTTGGGGAGTGCTCTCTCTGCTGTGGAGGGGGAGGTGCTGGGCTTGGCAAGGGTCTCTTCATGTACAAGGACTTTTCCTTAGTGACACATTCAGCTGTGGCCTTATTCTGCTCTGGATTCCTCAAAGGGCTACACCTTGAAGTCTGCAGGGAATCAGTGATTGTCTCTCTCTCCCCCTCCAGGAGAGAGTCTATTATTTTGCTGTCAGCTCTGCTCTGCAGCTTGGAAAGCTCCGCTTTCAACGGAGGTGTGCTATTTTCTTGACAGTTGCCATTGCCACCCCTTGGTGCAACAGCCTGGAAAGGAAGGTTATGCCCTTTTTTGGGAGATGCAGTTTCTTGTGGAATTGGTTTCTTAAATCCTCCAGAAGGAGAGAATATTTTTTCCTTTATCAACTTAGACTGTGCATTTTCTGTACTTCCAGGAACAGGACTGCAATTGGACCCAACAGAGATTTCTCCACAAGCAAATTTCCTGGGTTCCTCACTTCCATCAATGCACTCCAACCTTTCCTGCAGTTCAGCAAAAGTGTTGCACTTAAAATGGTCCTTGTCAGAACTCCTACCAATAGCAGAATTGTCTTTATTTCTCTTCTTATTTAAGGATGGGATAATGGGAACAAACTCTGGCGGACCTTCATTATCTGTCAATTCCCTGTCGGACAAAGCTGCACCATTGGGGCCAACATAGATGACAGTATCACAAGACTGTTCACTGCTGGAGGAATAATCAGGATCACTGGATATATTCAGGACAGGAAGGTCTGGGTCAAGGGCAACAGTTCGTGGGTGGAACGGTCGCAAATGTGGCGGTCTCCGGACATGTCCTTCTTCACATGAACTCTCTCCTCCAGACGAGCTGGATGCATACTGCAAATGACAAGTAAGGGTAAAGTTATTAATATAAATTGATAAGTAAGTATATATATATGTACAGTAATTGATTAAAAGGTCAGGCTTGCAATATACTCTGTGCTTTGTGTATACTATCACAACTACATCTACTGGGAAAAATATTAGAGGGGAGGGTAAATTAAAATAACATGCTACATAGATTTTACTGTGTTAGTAATAATGTAACAATCACATCTTTTCAGATAATTTCCATTAAATATTATGCAGTTTTTCTCCTCAATAGTTTTCTGTTCCTCCTCTATTGATTATTAATTAATACTGAGAGAAGCTTTTGAGATAGTTGACATGAAAGCAAAGAAAGAATATGTGTTTGAAACAAAAAGAAGGGAATTTCAGGATTAAGGATTGGGGGCAGGATGATGGCTCAGTGCCAAGTCATTTGTCAGTTCCCCTCCTGAGCTTTTATGCATTTTGTGTTACTTCCTACCATCGAGAAATCCCATGTTCCCCTACTGAGAGGTTAGGAAAACTGATTTTCAAATTAATTAATTTCTGCTTGTTTGTGAACCAACCTTGGATTTCTTCTTTCTCATGCGGTGGATTCGTGATGCAAGCTGAACAGTGGTGAGAGTCTCTGCATAATTGGCTGGGGAGTCGGATATGTGTGCAATCATAGTGGTCCTGCAGTTGATGTTCCCAAGTGATTCCCTCAACAACATTGTCAACTTGTTGTCCCTGTGCAAAAAAATGAGAACACCAGGATTATTTAAAGAAAACATCACCTTTTTTGCAGAATTTTACACCACAAGCTGTGCTTTCACTCTCATGCATGTATGGCACATGTAGGTAAGAATTATGCTCCTGTTATTGACCACACTTAAAATGTGTCTAAATGTACACATACACAGATACCAATATTTTATCTGCCTGAGTATTTACAGTGTGATAAGTAATTTTGTTGCTTAGAAAACTGTAAACCAATTGACTGATAACTAGTTATCTCAGGTTTAGGTAATACTAACCAAAAAAGCTCATGAGTGCTGTACTTTTAGCTGAACAAACTTAGTACCTGGGTAGTTGCACTCTGTGAGCTCTATGCAAACACTTTCGATAATAAGAAATAAAAGAAGTCAAGAGAAGTTGTAAGAAATCTCTGAACAGATATAACAATGTTAGATACCAGAAATATAAGTGTCACCCCAACTAATCTATTTTCCATTCTGCTACCTGTGGTCTGCTCTGACATAGCAAACAGGAAACAGAACTTCTCTCTCGAGGCTTTCCTAGTGATGCAAATCCTCCACTGTGGACAGTAAAGCTGACAAAACAAGTGACATTTTGTCCTCCACTGGTCTCCAAGACACCTTTCCCCACGGCTCCCCGGAGGTTGCTTCCTACTGCCCCTCCTAAGTTAATCCAACCTGAGGGAACTCCTGTCATGTCTGCTCACTAAACCACAGTAGGTGACAAAGTTGAGGATCTGCCCTTCCCTATTCTAACCCATCCATCCTCTCCTCCATACACAAACCTAACAACTAGCCTGAGGAAAATATCTCTCTGCCTGATACAGAAAGAAAAAAACACCTGTTTGTGATGCATCACTAGATAAATATGTGCAATGACATGATTGATAATGCATTATAACTTTGTGCTGTTGTTAAGACAAGCAGCAATTAAATTTACAGACCAAAGGCCAAGTTCTGGTGTGGCTGCTGTCTTTAAGATGGGCTCCCCACAGGTGTGTTTGACACAAAATTATTGTCACAGACACTCTACAGAGGAACACACCCAAACATTCGCTTCTGCTAAACTAAGGTGCAACATGGTGGTCTTCTTTTGTTTTTTCAATTGAAAAGATGCATCATCCAAAAAGGCATATAGAAATAACAGTGTTCGATGGCCATACTTGATCAACATTCAAATATTTTCTGAAATTTCAATATAATTTTTATATTTGCAAAAAGAAGACAAAATCCTATGAAATTTGGGTTGAATTATTCACTAATGTCCAGCCGGCTGAGATCAGCCAAAAATTCCAAATCCAGGAAACAAAGAAGAGAAAGAAGGGAAGAAAACATCCATTTTTTCCCTCATTTTTTTCAACAATCAAACCATCCCCAACACTTCATCCAACTTCAGTATATACCAAAATGTATAACATTTTTGGCCACGTAGCTCAGAATTTCGTGTTACTTGAACATTTAAAAACCTGTGTGTATGTTAACATGGACAAGTAGATGAACAGATACACAAATCTGTAGAAGTGACCGTAAAAGAAGACAGACCATTCTCTGACAGAATTTTCTTTAACTTCATCTTAGGTAAAGAACAAATTGTCAATGCAATCCATTTCTCAGGCAACACCAGCCACAAATTTAAGATAATGCAGACAAGAATTCACTTACTTATATGGCACATGCTTAGCACCATTAATTAAGGCCAAAATTACATTGCCCAGGGCAGAGAGAGACAAACACAGAGAGCCTCCTCCATCTCGGCTCTTGCTCAGCACTTTTTCACAACTCCCTAGATCAATGAGATGCAAACGACTGCGTCCTCCAGACACTAAAACAAAAAGGGGAAAAACAGTTGTACATCATGTTCTTGCATGGACTCAAGCCAAACCTGGTATTCAAAAGGCATTCAAATGAGGAAAATAATGAATACAGCATGGCATAATGACCAAATTAATATTTAATTGTAAGGAAACCAGATATTAGTCACAGCTACAAAAGTTAAAGGTGACTCAACTGGCTTGAGAGTTCATTTTTTCTTTTTAAGTTAATTGCAAATTATTATTAAAACTAATGCAAGACCACGCCATTTAAAAATAAAGAACATGGTAAGAACATTCATACTTCCTCCTTTGCCACTCTTCTCCATGCGATACTGGTATATGTGAAGAGTAAAGAGCATGTGTGAATTCCTCCTATCTTCCTCCTCACATTCAGGCTTGCTGGTGCTTCTGGCAGCAATTGCAGCATCAAGGAAAAAGGCAGCTTTCTCTGCTGTCGGGGCCCTTAGCTCACTTTGGTTTTGAAGCTTGAATATAAACAAGAAAATGACTAATTAGCACAGGGGTGGGTTTTTTTATTATTTTTTTCTGAACTGGATAAGTCTCCAGGGCACTAAAATAAACAAATATGTACACTATGGGAGAAGGGCTTAAAAATTAAAAGCAATAATTTTTTTTTACTGGCTTAAAAGTTGTCATAATTGTTGTCAGATAAAAGGAAATAAAAAGTAGAAGAAAGTCAGGCTCAGAAAAATCTATGTTGCGATATTCATTATACCTGGGTTCCACATATTGGATCTTCTCTCAGATAAACCCCAGGAGACTGACCATCCTGAAGGCTGCCAGTGGCTACTTCAGCTAACAAATCCTTAAGGTTTTCATCTTTGCCACTGATCTCCACAGCAGATACTCTAATAGAGAAACGAGTTCCAGTTTTTTCTTTGCGTTCATTGATCAATTTGAAGAGCCAAGAAATTGCACAGGGGATGATACCGAGGCTTTGTGTGGAGTTATCTTTCCCGATCATGGTAAAAGATTTTCCTAGAATGAAAAGACAAATATAAATACAATTTACCTTTCTTGTACAAGACAGTGTGTCTTCATATTACCACCTGATACCACCACTGTACATTGCATCTAATGCTACGTGCTGCACAGATAAGGGAGAGAACAGATGCAAAAATTCAAAGTATATAATTAATAATCCATTACTATTTATTCAATTAGGCTTGCAAGTTTTGTAAGCCAGACCCACAGCAAATTAATGTTAAAAAGATCTCTGATCTTTTGATTTTCATCACAATGCACCCACATAAACTTGCTCTTGAATAAACTAATCTGATGCTACATTTTACCTTTTCAAATTACAACTTACAGTGTAGGAATAAACTGTGATAAGTTTGCAAAGCTAATTAAAAAGAAATTCTAATCTATTCATATACTCCAGGTTTATTGTTCCAGGAGCTGACAGCATGTAATTACCAGACTGACATAGTAATTAACTGTAACGAATTTGGGAGCTCACCAAGCTTGACATGACCAAAGCAAAATATGCAACCATCTGCACCATTCACAACAGACTGGATTACTTCTGCTACTGTTCCAGAGCATACCTCAGCCTGAAAGAAAAATTGGAGACATATAAGTGAAAGAGCATATACTGCTGTGGTTTTTACTATTCTTCTGTAATGAAATGAATGACTTGATATTTTTGAGGAGCAATATTCTCCCCATTTTTATGGCACCAGTCCTATTATTTTAGTAACTATGCTATCTTAAAAAATAATAAAATACGCTACTACAGCCTAAAATAGTTTTTGATTCTATTAAACCAATTCTCTTGGAATATTGATTCTATGACTAATGTAGCAAACTGAATGCTATCCAACCAGGCATCCTGCTGATATAATAGCTTAGCCAAGGCTATTCAGTAATAGTTGCAACTCCACTGAAATTAAGCTACTCAGGAGTGCTCACAGGAATTAAAAAGACATCCATACTGGAAAAAATGCATTAAGACCCCTGAGTAAGATTTCATAGTATCACATTTTCCTCTTCCAGAGGAAACATCATCATCAATAAAGAGAACTTGCTAAAATACTTGATTGTGCTAAAACCAGTTTATCCACGTCAGGGAAGGTTTCAAATGAGATGATCTATTAAGTACACCAACTGGGGGCAAGGGAGGGAGCTGCTGTAAATATGTAACTACAGTGAAATGATAAGGCTCTGTTTGCAGGTGCATGGCAGCAACCTTGCCTCCAGCAACGACGCCTGCACAGAAAGGGCTGCAGCGGCCAACATCACCCAAAAACAGCACAACAGACCACCCAACAGACCCACTACAAAGACCTAAAAAGCCATCCCAAACCAGGAGTCAACAGCCTGAAGGACTGGTGCCAAAATCAGCAGACATGCAGGCTGTGACCAGCCACCCTGCAGCAGGGCTGCCAGCACAAGTAAGAAAACCTCACTTCCAGTTCTGAACAGATGCGGAGATCACTGTTGCGTATTTCTGCACAAAGACCCTGTCTGAAACTATGCAGGATCTTAAAAACAGATTTTGGATATGGCTACCTTTGCTTTAGACACTAATGTGTGTGGGAAGTTATTCTCCATCTTCAGTGTTTGGCTAGAACTTTGACTTAATAGATATTTTCCTATCTATAGTCTGGGACCCAAAAAATTAAACAAAACCCAAGAAGAAGATCTGAGGAGGGGTTTATGAACCAGACTTTGTCGTATTTTCTCAACATCCATAGACTATTTTCATCTTGTTTGCTTTGTGGTGTATTTTTTACCCTAACTTTTTTTCAGCAATTCAGATGTGGTGTAGTTCTTCAAATGCTGTTGAATTAGTTCTTCTTTTTAAAGCTGCTCTAGGATTTTTTTTTCTGAACCAAAGATGTTTTACAGAAGGAATTATCAGATATCCATGAGTACAACCTCGCTGAATATACTGCAGACCCCAATTCTCTCAAAGTCCAGCCACCCTATCTGTGTAACAGATTTCAGGTCTGAATAAATGGTCCCTTTTGCAGGCCAAAAGAAAGGCATGCACCACCATCAGCACAACCATCAACATAAAATAATCAGTCAAAAACACAGTACAAACAAACTGGAAAATGTGACGAGAATATAAAAATTCCCTGTTCCAGAACAACAATCCCAAGGACTTAGCTTTATCTTTCCTCTTAAAAGCATTTAGTTTAACATTAAACACATGCTTATTTCCCATTGAAAGCTGCGGGGAAGGACTTTATTTCAGTACCATCAAATAGGTTAAAACCTAGCTGGATGAAAAACTGGATTTCAAACCGATTGTGTGTTTCTTTAACAAGAAAATACTCAAGAAGGCAATTTAGTCAGCAAATCCATCTTCCCCAGCTACTATTCCTTAATTTTACATCTCAGCTAAACAGAAGATGTAAGAATTTACCCGCTTTTCTATTAATTACAGTGTTTTTTCCAGGCATTAAGGTAAATCATTCAAATAAAATTCCCCAGAAGCAGAAGGAACTCTTCAGGCAATCAAATGCAGTGGCCATGAGAAGATTCAGGAGGTTTATGTGAGTGATTCCAGTACCTGTGAAGCATCCTGGGGGAAAACTGCATCAAAGGCAAACATCTTTGGGACAGCAACAACACCTCTTCTGTGACCTGCATTGGAAGGCCCACTCACTGCTGGATCATAAAAGGTGATTTGCTTTTTTCGTGGGTCAACCTTTAGGAAGGACATGGACTCAGATGTTTCGTGTGCTCCTTGAGAGGAACAAATCCTTACCATCACTTTCACCTGCAAGAATTCAGAAGAAAGCAACAACTTGAGTTCCCAGCTACAGATAAACACATGCAAAGCATTCCTCCCAAACCCACTCCCCTTCCCATGATGTGTTTGTTTGTAATGTTTAGGTGTGTCAGAACAACCGTGGGACAAAAACAGAGCCAGATTTTCCAGCCTGGGGTCTTCACTGAACTAATTAGGGTTTAAAGGTGCACTTTGTCTTTTCAGTTGACATTGTTCCAGTTTTACCAATTCAATTTATAAATGTCTGATCTGCAAGTATGATCCGCTGTAGGTGTAACATGATGCCAAAGAAAAGAAAATTCTAGTTTCCTGCCTTTCAAGTATTCAATGTGACCGAAAGGACACTTTGAAAACCAGTCTGAATAACACAAGGTTCAGACAGCTACTGCATTTGAAATAAATCTAGAAAATTTCAATTTCTCATTCATAGTATTCTAATAAAAAGGTATTTGTCTTACAACTGTCCCAGGCAGCTGCCTTTATGCTGTCATTGCTAGGTTCTTCAGTGGTTAGTTGCAGATTTAATGGGGGAAAAAAAAAACCCAAACCACTAAAAGGTCAAAAAACCTTGAAAAGAAACCACTCACAAGATACATTTCTATTGCAGCACTACAAATTATGATATTATACAAACAGATTTTTAAGACAAGATCTTTAGAAAGCTCTCACATGTTAGCTGTGGTTTCCAAAGCAGCTTATGGGAGCCAAGTGACTGAGTCTCAGGAAAATTCAGCAACAGCTGCACACCTGCTTCTTTTAAGCTTCCTGGAAATCATACTCTTCCTGTAAAAACCTGTGAAATACTGCCTTACACTCACTTACAACCATTTAACCTTATAAAATGCTCCCATGTCAGAACCAGCATGTTTTATACACCTTGCACTGAAGTAAATTACTATTACAGGTGCAACTTCAACTCTGAACTTCCCAGCTGATCAAACTTCAGAGAAAAGCAATGTTCAGTCAGAATTACTTTTTCCAGGGTGTATGAAACGTTCCACTAACGAGCCGGACAACAGGATCATCTCCTTATCCAACTACCAGACAACTCTCACAGCACCAGAGTTAACCAGGTGAAGAGCATCCATGGCTGTGATGCACCACGGCTGGAACAATTTACATTTGCACTGCCTACAACATCCATCAGCATCTTCATCTTCTGCCACACAGTTACTGAGACATGAAACACCCACTCCTGCTAACGCACGTGGTTTAGTGGTGGGCGTGGTAATGCTGGGTTAACAGCTGGAATTGACCCTGAAGATCCTTTCCAACTGAGACAATTCTATGGCTCTGTGAGTCAAGCCCACTTTTAGCCCTGAGCTGGATATTGCATGTGGAAGCTGGGTTCAAAAGCATTTGTCTCTGATAAAGGATGATTCTCCATTTCAGTAAGTTTTTTGCTAAATGTAACCTTAAATCTGCCAGAACAATTTGACTCCTACTTACTTAGTTTCAAGAACATTATGTCATTAAAATGGTGTGCACTTCTTCCACGGACACATTCTTTGTGTCTTTACCAAAAAAAATGGGCTTTGCAGTCAGCACTTCCCCATGACTTCTGTATCCAGAGAAATATTGGGAAAGGAAGAACCAAAGCTGAAAACCTAGTTCAGCAAAGCACAGCACGTGAAATGCAGGCAACAAGCTGTGACCAGAGCAGGCTGAGCCACCCTCAGGGACTGCCCCTCACACCAGACAAGATGAAAAGGTGACAGCAGCCACATCTGCACCCAGTGTGCAGTGAAATGCAGTGCCCAAGCCAGGATGATCCACAGCAGATGTAGGAGCAGCAGGGAGCACCACAGTGAACTGTCCCTGCCCTCATCAGCTGGGGAGGGCAGGTAATCCAAACATTTCATTTCAGTTCTCAACTGTTCCATTCTTCCATCTCCTCCTCTCTGTGGGGGCTGAGCTGCACACAGGCATCCCTACACCATTCCTCAAGCACTCTCACAGGACATATTTTCCACAAAGCAGCTTTAAAAGCTCTTCCCCAACATTTTTTCCAAACAAAGAGGTTAAGAAACAACCAACCCTTCCCATAAACACTGCAGGAGGCTCTACCAGCAAATTCTTCTACCTATTGACTCAAGCAGTCCCCTGATTCAACACTTTCTTTTCTTTTGTCTTTCACAGTAATGTAAATATGAAAATACAGCCCCAGAAAACAAGCAAACCTTAGAATAAATGAAACAGCTGCCTCAAAAGCAAAGTGCATCAGAGGTGACACACTCAAGGCTGTTTCCCCATAAAAGCTGCATGAAGCCAGCTTTGTGTATTAGCCTGCTAGCTCAACCTTGACACTACCAAGGTGCTCATAAAAAATAATTTCCTTCAGGGGGAAAAAAAAAAAAAACAAACCAAAAACCTAAATATATAAACATATATAAGTATAAATGCCCACTTCAGGGTCACTTGATTAAAATGAATTTTAAAATATATGCTGTTTTCAAAGCACTTATCTAAACAGTCCTTTCTGTTCTCTCTTCCACCTATTATTAGATTATAGCAGCCAGAGCTTGGATAAGAGGAAAATTGGTTTGCTCCTGACCCAAACAGCAAGTTACCTCCATCAGAGCATTGCTCGCCCTAAAACACAAAGATGACTTCACCCACAGAAAATCTTTGTGTGACAAATTAGCTTTTTAAGACCACCTCTCTGAATCAGACAGACACTAAAATAGCTTCCTGTAATGGATCAGATCCCAAACTCAACAGGTCTCAAGAGCCATCTTCATTTTTACAGTGGAAGTGAGCTTTCAAGACAAACAGAAAGGGGGAATGAAAAGCAGCTTGAGGGAGCTCCTCCTTTAGTGATTTGTGTATAAAAGCCAATTTGCAGAGTAGAAAAACACTACTTCACATTTCGTTTCCCTGCCTACTACATACATCTGTAAGTGATATCTATCACTAATGGTAGGGTTATAATGTGCCACATTCATTCATGATGCTGAGCCAGACTGATTTCACTCAGAAATAAAGCAGAAATGCTCATGAAAGCACCATCAAGCACAAGGATTACTCAAACATATCCCCTCACAATAGCAAAAACTAGGAGCAGGCAGATCCCAGGTGCATGCACATGCTTCTGTGTGTATAAAAGAAAGGTTTGGCAAAACACTGTTTATTCTTCTCACACTTCCTGCATGCCTGTGGTTGAGGACCAATCTTAAGTGACAGGTTTATATTCTCAGCTCCGAAGTTCATCCCAGTATTCTTCTGGAGTTAATACTGCAGGAAAACAGTACAGCGTAAGCACTATAGAGCCAGCACGGCTCTTGCCTTAAGGATCAATTTAACTGCAGCTTCTCCTGGGTCTCTTTATCTTGTTCTCATACAAAAGGCATGCCCACCTGTAGAGACAGCAGTATGTGGTGCAGGAAATCATCCAGAAACAAGGGCTTGCAGGGAGGGGAGGATTCAGGACAACATAGGGCCTGTAAATCTGAAAGTAACTTTGCCCATAACTCGGGAGCAAGTTGGCAATAACTGCACTCTAACGCTTTTATTTCCTTATGAAAATGAATCATTAGAATTAAGCACAATTAATTTCAGGCTCACTCAGGATCACACCTTTTGTGGGCAATTACTTGTCCACCTTTCTGGGGTCAATTCCAACCATAGCAGTACCAGCTACTGCCAACATTTGTACAAGGAAACACAAGAAAAGGAATTTAGTGGAGAATGAATAAAGAAATGGAAGAATAAGACAGATCTAAAGGAAAAAGAACAGGTAAGGGTGGGGGTGGCAGGAGTTGAAGAGAGCTAAGTGGATTGGGGGTAAGGGGAGAGAGAGAGAGAACACAAAAAAAAGGGAAGACAATATAAATTTGGTGATTTCAGAAGAGTCATCTCAAGCTCAGGGCACCCCACCACTTTTAGATTCCTTAAGGAGAACTAAGACAGACATCCATTCTGTGATGGGAATAACCCTTTTTGCTAAAAGTGGGTATTATTACTACCTTTTTTCCCCCTTTTGTTTTTTCTTCTTCAGTGCAGAGGACAATGCAAAGTAAAAAATAATTACAAGTGGAAGTTTATAATTATGAAGGATACAAGGCTTTGTACACAGACATTCATGCAGACATTGAATACTGGATGGAGGCTCTATTTTAATGAGGATGTTGATAGAAAAAGAGGCTAGGTTTGTATTTGAGTTCAATTACTGCAAATAAAAATAAAAGATTCATAAATATCACAATATTTGCACATTATTAACATTCTTCTCAGTGCCTGAAGACAGCCTAAATCATGGAAACAACTGAAGTATCTCATTAATTATCTGACTCTAATCTGGTGGGTTTCATACACTGAGGGTTCACACTACATTACTGAACTTTTCCAAATTCGTGTTTCTGCAGAAATCAAGAGATCAGCAGAATTGCTGAAGGAAATCCTATTAAAATCAAAAGTGCTTGGGAAAAGAAGATGGGAAATACATCTTAAATATGTCATTACAAGATAAATAATTTAAAAACATAAATAAACAAGCACCTAATTTGGAAAAGCTCTAGAAATGGGTGACAGAAGTTCAGAGGCCCCTCACCCAGCACAACAATGGGTGTAACTTTAACCTTCACTGGCAAGGATGAGAGAGAGTTTCAGAGCAATCAAGGATTTTTTTTTCATTTTTATTTTTTTTAAGTTTATCTGTCTGTCAGCCTACAGTGGAAGTCAGGGCAAAGAAAGGCAACAGAAAAAAAAAAGCCACCAGAATTTATTTGCTCCAGCTATGCAAGAGCAAACCTAAGGGATGGATGCTGAAGCTTAAAAACAAAAATCACACCACTTTTATCCAAACATAAGGGATTTTCAGGAGACAGCACAGCAAAAGGGCAGATTTCTAATTTTTTTTTTTAAAAAGAGGGGGAAAAAGAAAAGTCCTCTGTGCAGGACAAGGCCATGTGGAAGACTCTGGGGCCAAAACCCATGAAGTTTTGGAAACATCTGATGAGATCCCTAGAGAATCACAGATCCAATAAAATTATCAGTAACCTCCTGGAGTCCTGAGAACAAAACTCTAGACCTTGAGATCGTTAACCTTTATGAAGGTCAAATCTAAATGTATATTTAACAATTTTCACCCAAACACTAAAATCTCAGAAACTGAGGGGTGTAAATGCTGTCTGGTACCAACCCTTTCTGCCCTCCTCCTCTTCCTTTGATATTGGCTACCCCATTTCACACCAAAGGTTCACAAGCAGAGACATTCTGCCCTATTGTCACGTGGCAGTCACTGTTTCCATCCTGTGACCTTCTCCAGTGTTCCCAATCCCATATGACCCTTTGGTGTGGGCTTGTGATTCCCAGATCTCCCCCTCAACACACTGAACCAGCTGGAGTTGAAGAGAACAGGACAGAGGAGTCACAGCAACCAAAATAATGGGCTGGCTTCAGGGCTCGTCAAGACAGTGCAGAGCACCAAGCATTATATCAGAGCCAGAAAGCAGGTCTGGAAAAAGCAAGAGACACACCAAAAACCTGTTAAACCCAAAATTCAAAGCAACTCTCTGGCCACTGAGGGTGAGACTGATGGTCAGAGGCAAGCCAGCAATTTTGTCTAATAAAGTCCATACATTTTGGATATGACCTGAATGGAGCTATCACAAAACCACACATCAGTGAACACAAAACTCCTCCAAGACCAGTGAGGCATGCACTGTCCCAGAAGAAATCATGTCCAAGGCTGAATTTGCAGAAAAAAGAGCCAGTGATCAACAGAGAGAATGACACAATCCTACATAATTTTAGACAGAAACAGCCAGGAGATTGACAATCAGGTTCTCATGGATTATTACCCCATAATCAGGAGAGATGGAAAGGCTTTAAACTCTGAGAGCAGGGAAAGGGGAAGGACCATCTCACACTTAAAAGAACCAGACAACTTGAATTCTGTCCCTAAGACTATCACAGACCTCTACTACATGTTTTAGACACCAAATATCCAAAAAAAAAAAAAAATACATGTGTATATATATATATATATGAGAAAATTGGTCATTCCTCTTTCAGTGGAGGGTGGAAAACAATCTACACAGTTCAGCTAGGGGCAGACATGTACACAGAGAACACTCCACTAATTCACTAGGTAATGACTAGACTCCATGGCATTTTGAATGTTGAGGAAATTAGGATCCTGACCCAGCCAAGTATGTTAGCACAGGCATAACTGTAACATATGGTACCTCCTTTGAAATCAATAGATGTGCAGTGTTTATGTTTTTTGTAGTGATGCTTTGTTAGCATCTGATGCTTATATAGTTGTCAAGTTTCATATTAGACATAATGAGAAGGGAAAAAAAATAAAAGAAATGGATTAAAAAACATGTACAATTTTAAAATACAAGTGCTCAAGCCTTTTTTACTAAAATAAACTCTGACTTAATCTGTCTGTATTTTGGGAAGGTGCTGGCATTATACCGGAATCCATTTTAAAAATGCTGGTCATATTCTGCATTACAGCAGTATCATAATCCCTAAATGAACAAGCAATTTGGTCTTTAGCAATAAATGTCATTATAACAAATTTGAATGGACACTAAATATTCCCTGGAAACACACATCCTTGACAGGCATTGTGCAGCCAGGAAGTTAATTTTGTCCAATGTTCACAAAATGGCGTATAACAGCAGGTTAATTAAATAACTATGTTTAGACACCCACCATTCTGAATTAAGATTTCTCACCAAGAAATTACAAAGAATTCACATTCAGTTGAATAAAGACCATTTTCCAATGAAATCACTTATTTTTCAACTACAGTGTAAATCAAATTACAGAAGTCCTAGTTCAGAGCCAATATTTTTCATGGCTTTAATTGTAACTGACAGATATATAACCCTTGCTAAATTGGTTTACCGTGAGTAGTTCTTACAAGCCTTTCATATACTGCCACTACCAATGGATGGCAAATTTATATGCAAAATTGCCATGCTAGCATAGACCATTTAGCTCCCTTGGGAGAACCTAAAAAAGAAAATTTTTAAAAAACCTCTCTTCTATATTATACACTATTAAAGAAGAATTGATTCTGAATTCTCAGAAAATATGAAGGAAAACTATTCCATTTTTTCAAGGTGAAAACAAAGAACTTATGTATTTTTATCTCACTTTTCCACATTTTTGTTTAAGTAGTTCAAGGCATTTTGGCAGGGATGAAAGTGCCTTGGATGATCCAGTGCCACCTACATCAACAGGCGAGTACTTACTGTGATACAGGACTGAAATCAGAAATAACGCTTCAGTCATTAGGGAACAAGGAGCAGTAAAGATGACAAAATTAAGTACCTATTTGTTATCCGTCATCAAACCATCGTAAGAACCAGCGAATGGGATACACAGTGCACTTAAGAAAACCCTGCATGATCAGTAAATCATATTAGCAGTACCTTAGCTATGGCTTGGTAAAGCATAAATGCAAGTAAGTGTCTAACACTCATAAATGGAGAGCAGTATACGCATATACCTGTTCAAGAAACATGTCTGACAATTCAGGTTCTCTTTAAATGCTCCACTTCAATTGTCTCACATAGGAGGATTCTGTCATTCTAACATTAAAAAAATTGACAGAATCCTTGGAAGAGACAAGCACTTAAAGTTGCTGTTGTAAGTGATGCAGTACTATAAAGAATGATCTGAACAGAACCTCAGAAAATAACATTTTGCATGAAAAAGGCTTCCCACCATGCTAAAGAAAAATAGCACATTAGAATGCTATACAGCAGCCACTGTAAAAAGGATGTCTTTTTTAATACCACAATATGATAAATTATCTTAAGTAGCACATTAATGTCAGAAATTGAGCATAATCTAACTTCTTTCCAGTGACAATATTAAATGGCTTTCAGACGTCTTTCCTACTATTCTGACATTAAATTTAACAACACCCAGAGAGACCACAAAAATGATTCAGTTACAAGAATCATACTGCACTGGATCATTGGCTTTTAAGTAGGATTCAACTAAATGGTTTGGACTCTGATGCTTTTGGCACACTCAAGAGAAAGGTACGAATTTTGCTACATAACATTTATCAGTAGTGAACAAATTCCTTTCAGTGTCCAGTTTGAATTGACAGTGGGATCTTCCTTGTGCATGAGTTTGATTACTGTTGATTATATGAAACACAGGTCCCAGGCAAACCTAGCATTCTAAATGGTTGCTTTTTTTTTTTCAGCTTTTCCCTGCTTGGTATTCATGAGTATTGACAACCCCTGCAAGCACCTGTGAGAGTGTATAACATTTTGCAATCTTACTAAAGAAAATTAAGCAAAAGGCTTAATTAAAGATTTGTATCACACGACAAGTCCACACACTGCTGCTGAAATTATTATAAGCAGAAAAATTGGTATTTCTGAAATGTAAAAGAAATTAATAAGATGTATTTTCCACCTTCCAGAAGAATACTTGAAACAATAAGAAATTATAAATACAAATTGCAAAAGATATGTAAGGGCTCTCTGCTGAAGTAAGTCTCTAATAACACTGTATTCAACCATAAAAGCCACATAACAATTTCACTGCAGAAGAACTGGATAATATGCACAGAAATGATGATGTGAAGTAAGGAATAAATTTAGATCTTGCACTCAAATAATCAATAACTGAGTGCAAGTGCAATAACTGTCCATCACGATCTCTCCACATTCCTGCCTCACCCAGCAGTGTTCACAATGCACAGTAACAGCATTTGCTGTAGTCATACAGTTTATGAAAAGCAAGAACTCAAGCCTCTTCCTCTCCCTAAATGTCTGTTGTGCTCAAAAGTTCAAGACAAGGAGCCACAACCACTGGCAGGACTGCCCACTCCTAGACACCACAGAATAACACAAGATAGTCCAGACACTACCTTCAGTCAGTTCCTTGGATTCAACTGTCCCATCACCCAGTTCAGAATAACTCTTATTTCTCAAAATGATATCACATTTTCCATGTTGTTTCTGTGTCTCTTACAATATATTGAACCAACCTTGAGTATCAGTGGATGGAAAAAATGTTGAGTGACCACTGCAGAGACAATACAGAAAGCCAGTCATATTCACCATTGTAAATTCTTCAACATGTACTTTACTCTAAGCTTCCAGTGGATTTACATGAGAAATGGGACTGCACAGAATGTGTCAGTACAAATAATAATTAGTCACTGTAGTATTCAGGCATTACTCATTTAGAATATTTTGGTACAGTTAGCATATCATTCATCTCTTCATTTTTTCATAAAGGAAGGCACATTGCTCTCACTGAAGTACCTTGGACACTTCAGGGGTTTCCAGTTTGTTACTTCTATTTTTCATTCTCACTCAACAACTTCCTCTCAGAAGTGAGGGAGGAAAAGAGTGCCCCACCAGCTGCTTAACCCACTGTAACCACACAGTAATAGTGAGGGACTGCTGACATGAGAAAGATCACACAAACCACAGAGAGCACCAGCCACAGATGCTGTGGTAGGAAAAAGTGACTCCAGAATTCACCACTGATTCTGTCCCATACGTGTATCTTATATTCATTATTGGACAGGCTGTAAGAAAAAGCTAAGGAAAATTATAACCAGGAGGAGTGTAAAGTTAAAAAGTTGTTAGAAGAGAGACTGATGTTAAGAGGACCACAGCACAATGTCAGGGTTTACTGACTGCTCCTTCCATTGCTGTGATACTTAAAGCAGTGAGAAAGGAAAGTAATTATTTTATTCCCATCACCCTCATCATGAGGTACCAGCTGAGTAAATCATGATCAGCAGAAGCTGATGAGTAGGAAATAATGGAGAGTGATAATGCATAGTGAGCTAAACGCTACCAAAAGCTATTTGACATCGCTCAGAAAAGGTGAAACTATGAATTTTTAGTACTAAAGAATACCTATAGAGGAGTGACACTTCTCCTTTATCACAAGTTCTAGGTATTTGGACATACAAAATTTCATTTGTGCTGACTCATAATTTTTAGAAAAAGCTGTATTGCTGGAGGGCTTTTTTAAGGGCAAACACTGATATTTATAAAGTTGCAAAAGAGGAATGGGTTAAGAGACACTTAGTAGGTACTGCATATCTTACACTGTGGATAAGAGATGCCTAGCTACTCTGGGTTTTGAGGAGCACTAAAACTATTAACCCCATCAGCATCTGGATGCTCTAAATCTTAACTCAAGAACAAAAGGACTGATTCAATTAGCAGAGAGCTCTTATCCACTCCAGCAAAGCACAGGATTTTTCCAAACTGTGGTTAACAAGTATGTGGTGAGAAGGACACACGTGGAACCCTTGCAGAATCACCGAATATGCTGAGCTGGAAGGGACCCCCAAGGATCATTGAGTCCAACTCCAGGCCCTGCACAAGACCATCCCAAAGAATCACAACAAACAGTATCTTCAATATTCTCTGATCCTTGTAGGTTCCTTCCAACTCAGGATATTCTGTGATTCTGTGTTTTTAATGTTTTCACATTTTAATGTTAACACATTTTGAGGGTTAACAGACAGACATATCCCATGCTGAAGGAGAAGCTCCCACATCTGACCTGCTCAGGGCCCTACCATAAACTTGGCATTCTGGTGGAGCTTTTCCCTTGGAAAGTTCTCCGCTCTACTCACTAGTGAAGAAAGCAGGTAGAGCACAAGACCCAAGGCATATTATCTCCTGCCCTCTGGAATCATGCACTTGATCACAGACTTTGTTAATCTGTTTGAAGACACCAGATAAACCAGTGCTTTCCACGAGGTACAAGTCATGCTGGGAAGCTCCACCAGCCACCCTCAAAGCACAGGAATAAAGCTGAAGTCTCCTGGCTACACAGAGCTGCAGGGACACAAGGGCAAAGACAGTTTAATTGAGCTGCAGGCACAAGGATGTACAGTCATACTTTAAAGGTCTTCCTGAGGCAAAGTGCCTCAGAAATGCCATGCTCCCTGTTATTCCTGGTGCCAAGCACTAAGTCTCACAGGAAAAAAAAGCAGGCACAACAAATGGGTTTTGTTAAAAAACACACACATAGAAAGGGCATTCTTTAGCAAACACTCCTCCACCTGGGAAGGTCTAAATTACTGTGCCAGGTTTACTGTATCCCATCATTTAATACTACATCCTCTTTTCTAAGACACTGGAAAAGCAGGAGAAAAAAATAACACATTTTCATCTGTGAGTTTCCACATGCTTAAAATACCCCAAATTAGTCCTTTATCTTCCATTAAACACTAACTCAGGAAATAGGGAGCATTCTCTGTGAGCAAGCGTCAGCTCCAGGTATTTAGGCTGACAAACTCTTTATGTTAATGCTGATTTGTATAGTTACTCTAGGTGCATATTTTAGCTCTCCTGTGCACATTATATACTTCAATTCTATCTTCAAACACTAATCTCTTCTAGCCTATGTAAATAAGTATTCAGACTCTGTTGTGTGGGTGATTAAACAGTTATAAATATGAATAAAGCTCCAAGTAATTGGATTGTATTTTAATTAATTTTAGATAAACTTAGCATGGATTTCTCAATTTCAAAGGTGCTGCATTTCCTAAGTTAGTGAAACTGCTACTCCGTTTCCATACTCTTACAATGACACATGAAGCAGAGGGAAACAAAGCCCCCTCAATGTATCTCCTTAATCTCAGCAGAGAGACAGCACCAGCACCTCAGTCCTGCTGGCATGACAGAGACTACTTCTTCCTGTAGTATGGGCAGGGTTTGGAAGCCTGTATGGACACTGGGTTTGAACCAAATGGGTTTGGATGTCAAAGGAAATTTTGTCTCTTGCTTTTTGCAAAGTCCACAGGAGATAACAGCACTCAGGCACATTCAAATGGATGTGGCTCCATCTCTACTCCAAGACCCTTTCCTTGAGCCTATCCAACTCTGTTCCATGCCGAAAGCTTCCAGCCCAGTTAAAATCTGTCTAGACAATCATTTTAAAATATTGAAATCTGAAGTTACCTTTCCAATGCCAGGGTTGTCCTTGATTTTGGACACAGCTCTCAGAAGGCATGGTGGTGCTGGGGGAGGACAGAGCTGCAGGATGCCACTAAAGTTAGTAGCATAAATAGAGAAGTCGTGTGTGTGTGGCAGGGGTGGATGGTATTTCTTTCTCTTCGAAGACAGGTTAAGCTTCTGTGCTGCTCTGTATAAAAGTAATAGCAAGAAAGGACAATGTTACGTAGGTGTTAATAGGAATCTGAACCAGAAAAACAGATGCTCATTGTCATCACTGCCTGCTTAACAAATCAAGTCATTGCATTCTAATCTGATTTCATAAGGACAAGCCATCAGGACACTAATAGAGGAAATATGGGTAGAAAAATTACTGGCAAAATATTCAGTTAATTTCTCCACCAACAGAATTTCAGTTATAATCTAACTTTCCCTTCTTTCCCCCAACAGCTTGACATCTGAATCCTAAAAAGCTAACATCTCACTGACGTAATAAAAAGCTGAAACAATCCCCTTGTCACTGGCAGAACCAGATGGACTTTGGTGGTGATAACATTATGAAAGTGGTTCTTTGTACTCTACAAGTTACTCAAGGCAGAGGATAACACTCCAAGTCAGCCGAGCTCAAGATCCTCTCCTGTTGGCTGCACAGAAAATCCTTAGATAACTGAAAATTTCCTTCAAGACAGATTGGTTTTTCCTCCCCAATTCCATTCTTTCACATTAAAATGGAAAGCTATTAAAAAGACACACTTTAATGTGCTGAATGATAATGATCCTGCTTTTGAAATGTAGAATTTCAAAACATAAAAGATGAAGGAGGAGGAAAAATTAGAACATACAATTAAAACTGTAACATTCTTCCTCGTGAATAAAAACAGAAACATAATCAGTTTTTTCTGCTATTCCCCATCAGCAACACCAAACAATATAGCAAGCAACAAAAACAGAAACTCTTCTCTACATCAAAATCCACATGGGGAAAAAAAAAAACACACAGCAGAGTTAAGCAGAATAAAAATATATGTTAGCAAGCACATGCTGGGCAACTGGGCATGACAATGAGGGTGAAGTCTCAGTTCTCTCAAAGTCAAGGAGAGCTTTACCATCTGAAAAAGACATGTGATCTCACCCTGAGACTGTCTGTAGATAATCCACCCACAGTTAAATATCATAAAAGATCCAACATTTTACCTTTTAGCATCACTTTGACTGTTAGACCAGCAAAAGCACAAGGTATGCCACTGCCAGCATCTGTGGGCATCCTGAGAGCACACACCTGATGCCAGCAGGTCTCCTGGGGACCAACCACTATTCTGGTCCATGCTTGCAATATCAGGGCTTGTCACTCTGAACAACTTAGTAAGTGTCTATACAATGGCTACTTTATATTTTCATCATGACTTTCAGCCCAAGATATCCAAGTACTTTTCAGTGAGATCAAAGTGGCACTAGCATCTGTGAAGTGTTATAAGCAACAGACCTACGGAGAAACTAAGGCAGTGCTTCGCTGTCAAAACAAATTAAGGGTAAATCTAGAACCCTAACCTTGCCATGAATCTTGTCATCATTGTCAGGCAGCCTCAGACTTAGTCAGCTTAGTAAGCTGATCAGAGAAGGAAACTCTTCCTTTTCTTATATTTATTGTAGGTTAGAAATACAAAATTAACACCAAGAGCAGAAGGGCTGCACAGTTTCTTCCAGCAGCACTACTGGCTTCAAAAGAGCAACAGTACAAAGAACTAGTTGTGTCTGAGGAGCAAAATTTGACACTTGAGTTAAAATCAGACAGCTAGTTAGCACAATAGCCAGGACTCAATACAGATCTTCAAAATTCCCAGTCCTTTTCTCTATATTCCAAAACCTGTGTGTTAAACGCCTGAACCTTCTTACTTCAACTTCTAGAGATGCAGACCTCCTACATGCTTCCTTCTCCATCTATAAACACGACAGTATTTAGAAAAAGACAAAGATTCGTGTGATGAAAAAATGAGGCTCTAGTTCCAAACTCAGAGGGAGCCCAAAGCCACTGGCTTTTGAGGAACAAGCTGGACTTCTGCCTCTGAGGAAAGAAGCAGCTTTTGACTCCTACTGTATCCTGAAACCAGCAGGAACTGCATCCTAGAGCGAACCAAAACACCGCAAGCGTGGGTTTATACAGAACCTCAAGGATTTGGTGGCAGTGAGAACTGATTTAACTGCCTAAATCTCAAATCCCCTTGCTAATACTTCATTCAGTATGAAAACATATGCTGAAATAGGACCCCGGGAACACAGTTGCACAACTTCACTGTGGTTGCAGCTGCACATTAAAACCATAATGCCTCCTAAATTATATAGAGCTTTACTGTGCTGAAAAGAGTCTCTACCTGTTGGTACTGTCATTGTGGAACTCAAGACAGTCATTACCATCTATCTCCAAGTACCAATTAACAATTGTGGTTATTATTTAATAGTCTTGTTGATTAATATGAAAGATAATGTTTATTTTCTTGTTTACATGCTATGATCCCTTGTTGAAATTATAAAAACTCCTTAAGAGAATGTCTTCAAAGTGCAATCAAGATATACATTAAATCCTGATGAAATAATTACTCCTGCAACAGATCTGGCTGAAGGAGCTCCTCTGGGAAACATACATGAAAGAGAATGAGATACAAAGGACAAATTTACTCAGGAATTGTGTGTTCAAGCAGCTAACTAAGCACTAACACTCAAGGAGTAACTGCACCCAAAATGGCCAAGCTAAGCAAAGCATGTAAACAATGAACAGAAAATGCCACTTTTTAGAAGTATAGCATCTATCAAAATAGCTCAGTAGCACATTTCTGGGACATTGTGATAAGCAGATCTAAGGTACTGCATCTGTTACTAATTGCCTTAACTTCTGCACCAAGACAGAACCACTTTCAAACTGGTTCACTTTGACAGAATGCATAACCTTGCTGCACCTCCACTGTTCAAAGGACAGTGCCATACGCTACCTGAAGCAATTAACTGCTGTAGTGTTGATAAATCCTCTTCCTGTGAGTCTGGAGGGCAATGATTTTACTAAGAAATTTGGCAAAGGGTTTGTTGATGTCCATGTGAGATAACAGGAAACTGAAAGCAGAGGAACTGGAGTAGCTGTTGTAGAAAATAATCAGTGCTTTGATGGGCAACAGGCCAACTGTGCTAATAATGATGTGTGTGGTTCACACTTAAAAAGCGTCTCTTGTCAGGTAACAGTGCATAAAGCTTAATTACAACCTCTCTGTGTTTGAATGCAAGAGTGGCTTTGCCCAACATTAAAACAAGGTTATTTCTGGAGTTGGAACACCAGAGATATCTTGTACAAGCAGTATCAAACAGCTTTCTGCATTTGATTTTGTTTGTTGCTTAGGGTGTTTTTTCTAAAAGGGAAAGGGTAAGGATCTAATTGAAAGCGTAGGGCAATTTAGGCAAAACAAAACATCACTATGAAACTGTAGACTCTGAGTATGAATTCAAGTAATTGTCATCCTCAGCTCCTATAAAAAGCACAGTGAGTTCTTTAACAAAAAGCCAGCTGGGCAGCAGCTTTCACATGCTTTGCTTGGGCTCCTGAACAGGTCCAGGCAAAGAGCACAACAGAGACTCATCAATCCCTATGTGCTTCTTGCAGAACCAACAATATACTTGGTGGCATCCCAGCCAACTACTCGTCAGGCCAAAATATAGGCCAAGCTGGTCTGGACATGGGCCCAAATAAATCAAACAAAATCTAATTTCACAGACCTCCTTACTTTAGTAAAATTCATGTGAGAATACATTTACATGGAGCCAATCCTGAGACACTCCAGAGTGCTGGACTCTCTGAAGTCCTTATCCAACTCATTACTGAATTTACACTTAGTTTCCAGTTGTGTATTTTCTCCAGAATTCCTTTTCTCAGGGGAATTTGTTTCATGGAGACAGGACTGGCAAAGTTCTGCTAAACTGAGCCCTTTGTGCCTAGCATCGGGAAGACAAAATGTGGGCTCATACCAGACCACTTTCTGTAGGAGCCTAATTGGGTGCCATGTCTATTGCCTGTCCTGCTTCTTTTTCTCAAATTTAATCTTGCAGAAGAGGCCCTCACATACATCTTCAGCACCACAGTGGGCTTTCTGACCTTGTCCACTATCAACTTCTGTTTCCTCACAGGGAAAACTGTGACCTGCAGGGAATTCTACATAAAACTTAAGCGTTACAGTCATTCATCAGGCATTTGCCAAGCATTTTGTCACAGCTTTGACAGAGTTTTACACTTTCCTCCTACCTTCACTTTCCCCATTCAGCCTTCACAAGCACTCTTCTACTAAACATTCTTCCAAGGGAAACTAAGCCCCACAGTCCTACGCTTCTCTTCCAATTAAAGCATGAGAGACATCCATGTATATTGCTTTTACCTCCAGCTGTGAGATCTACTGTCTGCATTTTGCTTAACTCTTTCCCTCTTTAATAGAAGATGTCTTTTAAGACACTCTGGAGAGTTCTTTCCTCATAGCTAGGCGTCACAGTAGAAAATAAAACTAATATATAGCACATGCTGGGGCACTCAAATATCAAATGACAAGGGACAGTCTCCAAACTGCTCTTTCCCCCACACAATTTACAGATTACTAGGTTTTCTGCCATGCATGGATGAGACCAGCGAGCAAAACCATGGCCAGATCAATTACATAATGCTCAGCATCTAGGGAACCAGACTGTGCAACAACAGTAGCTACAAAGCCTGCTCATTGAAGGAGCCATGCCATTTTTAATTTTAAATTCTGCCTATGTTGTTAGCATGACATTTCAGATATTCTGATGTACAGCAAGCTGCTTCTGGCTTACACTCCCTGCACACGTTCTGCACATTATAGCTGTGAAAGTAAACAGCACAATTTAAACCCCTAAAGCCCTCCTTCTGGGCATAATTTCTCCACCAAAAAAAAAAAATTAGATTTGAAAATTTATAACTATGCAAAACTATAAAACTTTTGCTTAAAACTTCGTGAAATTTATTAACCTGCAGAAGAAAGAGAGCTGTGAAATATACTTTGGGACACATACTATAAATGGGTCAACTGAAATAAATGCAGAGGTCTTAATGGACACAGTACATTTATGGACAAACTGCCCTAAGTCAGAAACAGAACTCGGAGCCCTGCTTCCTATTATTAGCTCCACTGACAAGAATAATAAAAGAAAATTTCTGCATGTTCATTTCATTAAATATTAACAGTTTTAGTGTTATTAGCCAGTCTTATCTTTCAGAGATCACTATCATTATTCATATTTGTGAGAATGCTTAAGGGCCACACTGCAGGTCAAGGCCAAAGAAGTAAGTGTACAGTCCAAGGCTTGAATATCCTGAACTTTGGAGTTCACAGAAGAGTATGCTTACTCAAGACGTTTGGGTTGACCTTGACAGACATCACGGAAGTGATTTTTATCCTGATTCTGAGCCATCTGCAAAGTTTGAAGAATTATGGATGCAGGTTTACGCTGAGAACCAGTCTACCCTAAAGCAAAGTTTTCCCAAACTTTCCCATCTCAACAAGGCATCAATCCCCCCACATAACCAATATCCCAAGCTTTTCCTGCTGCCAACCAGCTCCAAAGGAAGCAGTGGGAAAGTCACAGCCTGTCATCGTATCTGCAGTTCCAGTTATTGTTTCCTTAATCACTGATCAAAACAGACAACAAATAGACGGATGTCCTACAATACATCCTCCAGCACCCTGTCCCAAGCCTTCCACAACTCAGGATAAACTTGGTTGGCATTATTATTTTTATTATTGCTGTTTGATTTTTGTTCTAAAATTAGAAAGGTAGCACAATGAAAAAAATGCAGTTGCTACCCAAAACCCCAAGCAAAACTGAAAACCAACAAGGTATCTGTTTCCACTAACAGCCTTCCACTTGGAAAACAAAATGTGATTTAGAAAGACACATTTTTAAAGAGAAAACTGGGAATGTCTAAATACAGCATGAAGGTTTGGAAAGGACAGGCACCATCTGTATTTCTAGAGTAAATTTTGTCCAAGGAGGCACTTTTAAAGCATATGATAAACTTTGAGGGTACAGCCTCTTCCTCCCCCTAGAAGCTTACTAGGATCCTGTGATGATGTACAACTTCTGCAGGACATAAATGCTTTCCCCACTTTGTACCACTATACACGTTCTGCACCAAACCTTTGTTTGCTTAGCTGTCCCCCAGCAATGTTGCTGAGAAGCACTGCCAGGAAGAACAAACAATTAATGTTCCTTATTTCTGTGTCTCAACTTCCTCAATAAATAATTAGTTCATCTGGATCACAATGCACAGCCTCAAACAATGGCATTTTTATAATGGGTAAGGGTAATAAAGTTTCAATAGAAACCCATTATTCTGAAACATTCCAAAATGTCAAACCACATTTAATATTGTGGGGATGTTACCTCACCAACACTGTGAGAGCAAGTATCTCCAATTCGAGACAAAGTTCATGCCTTGCCTCATGCACACAGCATAATCTTACAATTCAGACTTGAATTTCAGCCTCTCACTTTGACCTTGTAATTTTCTCTTACTATCTCTTATTAAAATCAGCAAGGCAGAAACAAAAATCAGCAGTGTTGACATATAAGGAACATCATCATCTCACAGTTTTTAACTAGACAGTTTTTAACTACTCTTACTGTTAGAAAAGTCACATCTCATATCTCTCATTCCTTATTTTCCCCCTCACCTCACCAGCAGACATGCAGAGGAGCTTATTTATTTCTCCTGCAGCAGCTGTTACCTGGATGAAAACGACTACCACACCCCAGTCTCCTCTTCTACAAATTAAGAAGTCTCAGTCATTCCACCCTGTCCTCACAAGTCAGGTTTCCTTGCTTTCTGACCATACCTGTTGCTCACCCCTGACTGTTCACAACTTCATAAAGTATGGAACCAAGGATTTGTGCATCAGAGAGCAATAGTCAAGGCTCACCTGAATTCAGGCACAGTACAGAAAAGCCAGGCAAACCCACTTTGGGATAAACTCAAAATAACCTCCAGAAAACTAAGCTGAAAGAAATCTGCAAGGTACTCCTGACATCAGAAGAGCTCCCTCGTACTGTAGAGACCCAAGAGGTGGTCCCTCCACTCAGCTACATTTTGTTAATTTAACAGAAGCAACCAATCTAGCCCCTCTTCTAGCATTCAAGCAATTTGCATACAGGTATCCAAGAAGGAATTTTCACTATGCTTCTCCATAGTTTAAGTTTCCTTCTGCAGGTTTAAGGAACCAAAGGGAAGATCTTCACAAGCACTGACAGTTGCACTCCAACCATTTTTTCTGCTCCTAAACCAGCAGTTTCTGAGGTTGCTGCTACAAAGTTGTTTTGAGTTACGTCAGCTCCATGTTCTCTTCAGCTTGTAGATTTTAGACACTTTTCTGGCCAAAGAATATTGCTTCAGCAGTCAGGACCAGTGCTCAGGAACTGACTTTTATATATTTTTACATATATTTACGTATCAGAATAACAGCAAGTCACAGCAGCCTGCCACATACCATTTCCAGCTCTGCTCACTAATGATGTTAAACAAAACAAGAGCAGACGAACATATTGCTGCACTTCCACACTCGCTGTTTACAACTGCACCATATGACAAACTGCTGAAAACCTGGGTAGGTTAATCTTTAAGTAAGCAAGACTGTCAACACTTAATATAGAAATATGTCCGTTCCTGGGCTGCACACTGCATAGCAAGCTATGCACTGAAAATACAGCTACCTGAACGCCAGCAATATTTCCCCACTCTGCTTCGTGAGCTAACTGAGCTAAAGCAGGCAGAACCACATCAATCTAAGCACACTCCTTAGGCAAAAAAAGAGTTGGACTTATTTGCCAGCGAGACATAGATGCATGAAACAGTCAGGTTGAGCAAAATAGAATTCTAGTTTCATTTGTGTTCTGTCAAGAAAAAGTAATAAAGACATTTTTAAAACTACAAAGTAACAAAACAGAAACAATGGTGCTAACTAGCCCTTCATTATTGAAGTAACACTTAAATAGATTACTCAAAATTTTGCTTTATAGTTTCAGCTCCTAGTGTACAAAAATCATTCTGCTCATTCAGGCTGCTCCAGGGAAGAGGTAGACGTATTTGGAAGTGGAAAAGATGAGAGATAAAATTCATTACATGGCTAACAAGGGTTCATCTGAAGCACTAGATTCAGACAAATATCTGACAGGAAAGCAAAGGACTGAAAGAGAGGGAGATTCAGTATTTCCAAGCTCATGACTGCATACAGCAGTCTGCAAACAAGTTAGCATCTGTGAGTATAATGCCTTCTTTACAATGAGAGCTCTGGGATGGGTTACATTTTCCTGTTACCTTCCTTTGACCCAACACACCATTCCCACAGACATACCTTTCTCATCAATTCCAGCTCCCTCAGTTCCATATTTTATTGCACATCTAGAAAATCCACAGAGGATCCATTCCCACTTCAGCTGGATTTTACTTCAGATGCTTAGTCAAAGGCTTGACACCTATACTGCCAAGCAAACAACTTCTCAGGGGGGCATTTACTTATTCCTACTGTTAGTGAGTTAAATGGTCACTGACAGCACTAAATGATGCAGTGGAAATCATCCAAGTACAGAAGTGCTATGCCTACACAATGAGTATTTTTAAAGAGAGGAGAGACACATGGGCTTCTAAACCCAGGGTTACTATGATTTATATAACTGACATCAGTTCTGAAGTGATACTTCTCAGAGGTAAAACAGGCTGATACTACAGCACCCTTTAAAATAGCATTTGGTGGGAAAATTTGAGATGCATGTTTTTGCATCACTGCAGATGGAGAGATCTGACTGTTTCTGACCCAAAGATGGTAATTTCAAATTTCAGTAGAAATGAGCAACTCCTGAAGACCTGCTTGAGACATATTATCAAATAATATTCTGAAGCTTGTCCTGAAGTCCAGCAATCTTCACTAATAACATTTAGATTAGATTCATTATATGCTGATTAACTTCCATTGAGTCATTTCCTCCACAGGGCAAGTGCTTCTTAATAAGTGAGCTCCAACACTGAGGACACAAAAAGCCCAACAAAGCAGAAAGCAAACCCAACAGCAGCACTAACTGATGATGAGTGAGGTACTGGCTAAGCTCTTTGAAATGTCCTGCCAAAAGAAACATCTTCCATCCTTCAGCAGGAAGGATGAAGAAGTTTTAGAAAGCGAAAATTCAGTATTTCATACAGAATTTAAAAGTAGCATCAGAGTAATCCTGCAGTTGATCAAGCACTGCAGCTACAGTGCTGGTGCATCATTTTGGCTTGACATTTTCTATTATAAATGACAATGTGGGATGTCTTATTTTGCAACACGCACAAGCAAGCAAAGCAGTTTAGCTCAGAAAAGAGACAGTGACACGTCAAAGTCCATCTGCCCTGCAAACCACATCCTGCGCACCATAAACTGAGCATTAGAGTGACTCCAAGTTAGCCATGAAAACTAAACATTCGATTAACTATTGAAGACTGATTTAAAACTATTTTACCTGCTAAGTCTGTCTGTCTTAACTATGTTATTAAAACAGTTAAATATGTTATTGGAAGAGTCTGAAAGTCACTAATAAAGTTGTAAAACAGGTGCAAACTGTCAAATTACATCTCTGCAGGAAAGTCACCATTATCATTTTACCTATGGAATGCTCCGTTCCCACTGCAGCAAAACCACCAGTGCAGCTGCCACTGCTGCCAAGCTGAGGAGCCCCAAATAACGGAGTCAGAACAAGCGCTGGTGTTCAGGAGTCCAGGAACCAAAAAAGCAGGCAGACTGGGAGGGCTGGGCTGAGGGGGAGGCAGGAGAAGTGCTCCTCTTGACAAGCTAGGAAGGGCAGAAAGAAGGGAAAAAGCCAAGGGGAAAGAGAGAGACTGGTAGCTAGGCAGCAGTGAGATTCCATATATGCAGGAAAACAGAATAATCAAGTGCATCCAGCTAGGGAGGAAGGAGAAAATAAAGAAAGGATCATATTTTAGAAATTAAAAATAAAAAAGAAAGCCAACTAAAATTAAGGGAGAAAATATTAAGTCCAGGCAAGCAGAAGATCCAGGAGAGAACAAAGTAGGAAGAAATATCTGCATGACTCCAGTCAAGTACTTCAGACTTTTCCCTAGTTTAAAATCCACTGACCACCATTTACTCCCACATATAAATTCAAACTTGGGCAGCTATGAAGGCATAGATTCTCCTCTACTTTTGGGCACAACTGTTTTAAATTATTCTTCTCTCCTCTTCCTCGTGGGCATCATGAATGCCTCAGAACATAGAGCTAATCCAAAACCCAACCCCTGCAACTTCTGTCAGCACTGGACCACCTACGGCAGCTCTGAATGTTACCACATCTCCTGGGGGGGCTGCCTCTGCTGCTCCAGAACCGCTTGTATTATCATTCATTAAGGCACTCAGGGCTGACAAAAATCAGCTGTCCTCAGGGATAGCCTCAAATTATAAAGATCTTTAAGTTACTCAGTCAGCAGAAAACACTGAAGTGCTTTGTTGTGCCCCAGTTCTTCTGCTCTCAAGCTGGAGGTAAGACTTGGAACATCCTCTCCAAAATCCTGACCTCATCATGAGATCCCCACATTACTAGATCCATTTTTTCCCCTTTTTCACTGTCTCTCCCTTTTCATTTTTCCTGCCAATCTGGTTGGCACCAGGTTCCCTCCTTTCTTCATTCTCCAGCAGAGCCCAGCCTGCTCCCACACAAGAACTACCGCCTGTGCTATCCAAGTGAGGCTTCTCCTTCCAAACATCTCCCTGACACTGCTGTCTTGCATGATATTGGTTCATACCATGATCCCTAACACTCTACACAGAAAAGCTTCATCATCCAAGGCAATGGCTCACAGATGGCCAGTCCTGCTTCATCTGGTCACCACCCAGTTCCCTCTGAGGCCTTGTCAAATCCTCACCATGGGCTCTCCACCTTGGCTGATCATTCAGGGCCTCTAAATCAATAGGAGCACCCTGACCACAGATCTGCCAGCCTTTGGGACATTTCCATGCTTTTCGTAGCGTTCTACCTCAGTGCTACTCATTTCCAAACTCTACTTTCCCTCTCCTCTCAGCAACTCCACTTTGTTCACCTCTCCCTTTGCTGAACTAAGCTGTGTCTCATCTCTGCCCCATCAGTGTCACAGGATCCCAGATGAGCTGTTCCTAGCAGGGAGCCTGGCTCGCCACACGCAGATACCGCGCTGTGTAAATGCACGATGCCGTATTAGCAGCGATACCAGTAATGATGTTCTGCGGTTGAACACGTTGTCCTGAGAGCCATTTGTGCTTCCAAGAACAAAGCCTAATAAATTCAGGCTTATCTCCTAATTTATCCTCCTCACGGGCTAATGTGAAATGGGATATACCTAAAGCATACACTCTTTGTTTGTCCTTAATTATAGGCAGTATTATGCTGCCACAGCAACTAGGAAAGCTTAAGCTGCCCTAAGTGATACCAGATACGGCACAAAGCCACACACCCTGCCGCATCTCCTGTCCCCACACTGCGCTGTGCTACGTGCGGGTCACGTTTGCTCTCCGGGGCCAGGGAGCAGCCACATTCCAGCAGCGTGGCCCGGCACCGGCGAGACAAGGCAAGCCCTCTGCTGACACCCGCTCCCTTCCCATTTGCACATCTGCATCAGGGCGCTCTCGCCCTCCCTGGCTCCATGCAGAGAGGAAAAAGGGGGACAGGAGGGCATGGAGGAGGACACAGCAGGGATCAGGCTGCTCCAGCCTTCTAAATCGAGAGTAGGGAGCCATTAAGGAGAAAACATTAATTATCTATCTGGCTGCCCCTAAAACAGCTGGATGCTCCACTTCATCTGCACATCCACAGCTCTCCCTCAAGCTGCAAATTTCTCCGCCACCGCTCCTGAGCAGTGACCAAATGGTAGGGAGAGGAGGTGGAGCACTGCGGGGCATTTTACAAAGAAAGGATGGTGCCCTGAGGGGCTGCTGGGCTGCGTTAATGCCAGCGAGCCACCACATCCCTGAGGAGCCCTGCAGTTCCTGTCATATTGCTGTGGCACTGTGAAATAGGGACAAACCCCGCATGGGTTTTGGATGGATCTGCCAGCAAAGCAGCCCTAATTGCAAAGGGCTTGTACTCCACTTTCTGAGGTAACTAGTTCAAATCAAATTTTCCCGCATCACATCAACACAGGATTTCTTGGGTGTGCGCTGTGCTTACTTAGGAAGCTTTAACAAGTGACTCTGCTTCTTCTCTTGACCCATGATTCATCAAGAATGTACAGTGGTTACCTGCAACTATAGCAGGGACTTCTGTTACAACCTCACAGGCTAGCTTAACTATCACAGGTCAGCACAAAAATCTCTAACTTAGGATCCAATGAATCACAGGTTTTCTTCACCTTTTGATGAACTACTACTTATTCATAACCCAGTTATTTGTATTATCTGTCAAAGAGATTTAATTTGTGCCAGCTCCGCACAAAGCCAGGATACCAGTGCATCCCAGCAGGGTACTAGGCAGAAGTTTACAGCTATTAAATACAGGGAACTGTGAACCTCATTATGAGTTTAGCAGAAATATAATTCTTGCTTTTAACAGGCCAGAGAATGACAAGCTGAAGTGATTTACCTAGAAACATCTTAAACATGACAACTTACTAAAAAAAAAAAGTTTCTTTTTTTTTTCTTTTTTCCCCTGCATTAAATTCTTAAAGTACTGATATTCATGGAATAATCAGGTTTAACAGGTTAGCAGTAATATATGCCTCAAGTGTTCCTAATACATCATAATCTTCTTTCACAGAATTTGCATCACTGTCAAACGGAACTACTGATTTTCAGTTGATGCTTTTAACATGTTTCTATGGTTACTTTCCAAGGTCACATCAGAGAAGCCTGAACAGCAGTTCAGAAAGACAAAAGGCATTTTGCATCCTTCACCATATTAAATAATTTATGAAAGTTAAGGCATCCGCGAGGAAAAAAAAAATCATAAAAGAATAGGTTCTGAGGTTATTTTCTCAGCAACAGTTTGAAGCACAGCAAAATCAATATCTCTACAAAAGCTTTCAAGATGAGACTATTTGACTAATGTTCCATATGGTACAAAATGCTAAAGAACACATTTTAAGTTTAGATCTATATGCACAAGCCTACATGAACTGCATGGATGGACTTTAAAGCAAAATGTAGACATCTAATTTGCTGCTATCAGCTTCATCTTTTAAATCAGACACTAGGCATTGTCTCAGAATTCTAAATTTAAAAAATGCAAAAATAAAACTGAGAAAAATGAAGTCAAACCAGTAATGACAGCCTTTATTATTTCCACCATTTTTCATTCAAAGCCACACAGATTTCATCTGTCCCCTAAATGTTACAAATTTTGACTAGTGTAATGAAAGCTTGTACAAAAAACCTCTGAATTCTCTGCCTACCACTACACTAGATCAGAGTTTATTGGAACTAATTGAAGTGTCTAAGGCTTGGAACAAAAACACATTAGTCATTTAGTGGTTGTGCTAATATTGCTATGCCTTTCCTGCAGTTTCATTAGATACAGACTGCTTCAATACCCTAATCATATGCTCAGTCACAGCACAATCAGGACACAGAGTACTGACAAGCTGTCCCACCATGCCTAAAGCTGATAAGGTGCCTGCTCTATGAGTAACCTCAATTATTGACTATATTTTATGGTCAATCTAATGACCAAATGCTTATCAGTGAACCATCAGGTGCCTGTAATAGGATAGTGACCCTTAGTTTATATGTACCATTACTGCTCATTAGTGAATAATTAGATTCTTTAATCCAAATTCACAGGCATTAAAATATGATGGAATATCCTGACTCTATAAAAAGACAACTATGCTTATTTTAACTCTTCAGATGTTCAATTACATTACTCAGAGATTGTATATTTTGTTAAGAAAATCTGGTTGCAAAAAGCGTATCATGTGCAATGTTTTATATCATGTCTAAATTGACACAGCTTTCCCAAACATGCAGGAAGATGACGAGAGTAGAAATATAATGGGTGTGATTCACCACTGTGATTCTCCAGATTTATTATCTTAAATGGTTTTAATCTAGCAAAGCCCAGCAACACTGCAAATAATTTAGAAACCTGAAATCTAGTGAGTGCTATGTCTGGAAGATTAATTTCTCAAACAAAAGCAGGTGGATACAAGGGAAAGGAGCTGCAACTATACAGTTATTTCCCCACTTCAAAGGCAGCAGTCCCACAGCAGCAAGTGCAACCCTGTAAGCAAACCAGTTTGAAAAGATCAACAACATCAAACAAGGTGAGAATTTTAGAAGAGGGACAGTTTGTCTTCTGATCAACCCTGCTCAGGGTTGCTTGCTTAGATGTGCATCTTCTAAACAGCTTTGATTCCTCCTCACTGCCCTGTCCCTGCTCAAACCTTCCAGCCTGTGCACTGCGGGCAGGTATCCCTGATCTGCAAACCCCACACCGCCACCAGCTGCACAGGCACTGCTGCCACCACTGTCACCAGCCACCAACAGGCGGAAATGGCACGGTAATGGTGACAGCTTCGATTTATTGGGGGTCTTGATTCTCCTCCCAAGGGAGCGGTATTTTCTTTTTTGTCAGATAGCCCATTAACCTCTTCACAAGTGCACGCCCATTCCTCTCCTCACTGCCCTTCTCCTGCCTGCTCTTGGAAACACCATTTCCTCTCCTCCCCAGCCACTCACGTGACAAGAAAACCCAACTGCTTATTACAGCTTTTTAACAAAATATGCCAGTATTTACTTAGCTGCAAGCAGAGCCCACAGAAGGGCCCTACAACTATCTCACATATTTTCCCTCAGTCATATAAAGTTTGTTCAGGTTCCTTACACAAAAAAACCCACCTGGTAACTGGTCTAGAGTGTGGAGCACTAGGCAAGACACAGTTCATGCCACATCAAGGGACAAAGCCAGCTGCATTCTTCTTAATCTGAAGAATGCAAGAATAAACTTCTCCTCTTGAATTTTAAAGGTGAACTGGGAGTCTCTTCACAACCATCCACGAACATGAACTGTGCTTTTTGCCCTCGCTTTCTCATTCTGCCAGTGACCTACTGAGAAGCTCCATTTTCTGCTAAATCCTCTGGTCCTCTGGTAACACGACCACTGAGTAACGTCTGGCAATTTGCTTGCGTGACACAGTCAGATGTTAATCAAAGCTTTCCTCCTTCTGTGACAGATCACAGTGAGGAAAAAAAGCTTAAAACTGATTTAATTTCTTAATACGCTTCTGTCTGCTGTCTTTAATATTTGGCTTTGATTTTGAATACTTAGCGCTTCTCTGCATTTCTTGGTAATGAATAAAATACTTTTTTTTTAAGCAGAACATAATTAAGCTTGAAGAAATTAAATATGACATTCAAATGAGAAAGAGCTTTGGATGAATATGTAGATTTGGGCTGCACATATGTTTAACAAAATCAGTGCATTCCCTGCAAAGAGTGTCTTAAAGTTACTCATTTTAACCATGGGTACCTTTTATCATCAGGTATCCTTTTTGTGGTATCTCTTAGCTATTACTTTCCAGCTGAGGACATGAACTCTCTGTACTCTTTAGAGTTTGTGACCTTACAAACACAAAACTCTGATTCTCATAAAGGAACAAACTGGAGTAAAAAACAAAACTAACAATCAAAAAAATCCTGCACAGATCTCCCTTCCCAGGCACAAAACAGTCCACAAGCAAGAGTGGAAGGGTGTTATTTCAGCAAATAGAAACCTCAGTTTTAAAGTGAAAAATGCATTTATATGTGGCCAGGAAACCATGTCACAACCCAAAAGCTAGTACAAACACAGTGAATGCTGTTTCATGAAAAATAAGATTGGAATCCTTTATTTACGTGAAAAAAATAATCCTTATCTAGTGTTGCTGCAGTTTAGGAAATCACAGATGCAGTTTCCACAAGCACCCTATGAAGGCTTTGTCTTCCAAAGTAACTAACCCTGCACAACACACTGAACATTAACATGCATGCAAATTTTTGCCTAGCTGCCTTATTCCTAAGGCAAAACAGCCATTTTCACAAGCCAAAGTTTCAACCACAGCTCCTTTTCACAAAAAGCTCATGTAAAAAGAAGGCCCTCAGTAGATTTGGTCAAAGAGAGGCCAATGATTTGCAAAAAATAAATATATATGTGTGTGTCTATGGGATTGTCAATATATTAACTGCATTTATTCCAGCAGAGAACAAGAACAAAACGTGCCATGCTCTGCATAACATGAGTAACACACTGGCCTTGCTATGAAGTTCAAATTTTTAGGGGCTGAGGAGTTACAGTATGGAAAAAAATAAGCAAATATAATGAATGGGGACTACAGCATAACACTACAGCCATGACTCTTCTTTCATCTCCAGGTGCTTCCCGAGAGAGGATCAACTGAACAGAGAGATGAAGGAGAGAGAAGTGAATGCTGCTACAAAAGACTGGAGGCAGGGATGACCTTCCTGAACATGTTCAAGGCTGGATGGTGCAAAGGGAAGCAGACAGGACTGGAAGAGCTGAAGCAAAGAAGCCTGACAGCCCATCAGTACTGAACAAAAACCCCCAAACTGGTGATATCCCGATATTTGTGGTCCCTGGATAAGCCATCTCTGCCAGTATCTGTGTCGCCTCTCACTCATCCTTGAGGATTTCCTCTCCCGCTGAGAGGACTGCATGGCTTGAGGGTGGGAGGAAGAATGGAAATGGAAACTCTGATCCATTAAGGTCCCAATGGCAGAAGAATCAAAAGAGACGGAGAAGAGGGAGAGTGAGCTTCTCCTGAGGTTAATGCCAAATCTGGGGGAGCAGCCTGGCCAGGACTTTGCACCCACCTGAGAAACTGCTCAACATATCCAAGTGCCAGGGATCAATAATGGATCTCTCTCCCCCAGCCTTTGTGGGATTTTTTTTTTTCTTGTGTTTCAGCAACAACAGAAAAAGAAGCAGAAGTGCTTTGTGCACAAAAATTTCCATCAGCTCTATCCTTCAGTTAAAAAATTCAAGAGAGTCAATTTCGAATATAGGAAACATGGATAGGGAATAAGCAACATACTAATGGGTTTTTTAAATGCTTTAGCTAGCACAGAGCTGCTAAAGCTATAAAATTCTGATTCACTCAAGGCAAAGACAGATTCATGAGAAGCAATTAGGGCCTGATCCAACATACAGTGATGTCATTTGCAGTCTTGCTGCTGACTTCAAGAGTCTTTGAATTAAGCTAATGACAATAAAAATAGAACTGAGTTTTGCTGACCAGTGACAAAGGCATCACTGAGAGAAAATATTTTGGGTCTTATTTCAGACTATTAGGCACTGATTTCTTTCTCTCAGTTTGAAGGAAGGCATTTTATTTTCTGGCTTCCCCAGTAAATGGAACAAATCTTTGCATTTTCTTATGAGGTACATATTAATACTGAATTAAATCCAAAGTAGATTAAGCTAAAATCACACTGTTCATACCCACAATATAAAATACAGTAACGAAAGCTGTGCTGCAATCCTGTCCCAATACTTTGGAAAGGATGCATCTGTCCTTGCTTAGGTAACTAAACAAGAAAAGGCATCTCAGCTTTTCCCCTCACCTTTCCTCTGCACTCCCGCTGATTTCAGACACCCATCTTTGATTGAAACAAATCATCCTCTGCAGGCCACCATTTCTCTGTCTTGACTTTAAACCCACAGCACAGAGACAATCCACCAATTTACATACAGGGCTCTTGGGGCAGACATTTCCCAACCTCTTGTGTACAGACAGACTGTGATATGCAGACATTTGACACTTCAAATCATTGTACTATGTTCTTTTAAGAAAACAGAACATGGGAAGTTGAGCTCCTGAGGTCAGACTGTAACTTATAGTAAACATCATTTATTTAATGGTACAAAACATGTTAAAGACCACTGAAAAGGAAAAAAATACAATTACCATTGTTATTACATTCTAAGAGGGATTCTCAGTGCATAAATTTTACTTTAGTGCCATTCACAGGCATACGCTTTTCAATATTGTCTCAAAATATGCTCAGTTCTGAATTAAAAAAGGAGTTGGAATGCAAGTACAAAGCCCTGAATTTTGTTGTTTTAAATACCATCTGCTTGACAGCATATTACATTTAATCAACATTGCTAATTACAGCAAACATCCAAACAAAACTAACATATCATTTTTGTTATAAGACACGAGAATGGAAAAGAAAAGATTGTTCTGGGCTATTGCTAAAAAAAAATGTCAAATTGTTTTAACTGTTGCTACCAGCTATGGAAAAACTTTTATTTGGACACATAGGCCATGCTACTGAATAAAAATCTACCTTTTTTAATTTAGATCTGAGTGAAAAAAAATTGTTGTTTCAGCTTTTGCTCCAAGAAAACCTACAGAATAGCAGACTTGTGGTGGAGATGGTCATTAAGGACTAGACAAAGTCCAACACGTGTTGTCTTGGGTTTTGGTCAACCCAAGAGGTTCCAGGTCTCCAGAGAGAGAATCGGGGTGTTCCCATCCCATCCCTGCTCCCCAGTGGCAGCAGAAAGCCACAGACCAGGTGACCAACTCCACCCCCCAGCAACCAGCACCACGGCAAAGACTGAACAGCACTCCCCAGCTGTCTGAAGACCCACGAGCAGCTATGGAAACCAGAAAGGAGGAAAAACTACCTGATGAAGAAGGAAGCTGCAGCCGAGGTACCTGCAGAGACCCCGGCTGGAGCCACCATGCTCGGCGAGGCCGCCGCACCGCCTGCTCCCGCGGGGTCGGAGCTGTGCTGCCCTGAGCTGATCTGAACACTGGGAACCTCCCGGCCACTTTCTGGTGCTGCTTCTGCCTGATAAAAATAAAAACATTTGTACAGGTTAGTATACTTTAAATATATGGCCATGACAGGGAATAATCTCATGCAGCACTTCCAAAGAGTGTTTTTGCAAGGGTGAGGATCAGCAGCAGCAGAGGAGCGATACAGGTGGACAAGTGCATCACAGCAAGTCCAGCAACAGAGAAAGTAAAAACCATGACTGCAGCGGAGGAGCAGAAAAACACAGAGAACCTTTGTGAGGAGTAATGCTCAGTTAAATAGTTTGACAGGCATGAAGAAATGGAAAACGATAAGCAGAACCCTTTTGTTTTACAGTGTTATTTGGGAGCTGGCAGAACTGTTTATCTGGTTCAGTTATGACTGTCAGGAATTATTTCTCAGTGGCACATCACCTACAAGACCTATCTGTTTAAGAGGAACTAACCTAACAGTCACACTTGTAATATGTTTCCACATGAATAACCCCAAGAAATAAATAAAAGAAAATTGATTTTTTTAAAAACAAATATACAGCCCTGTTTTTCAGTATTATTTTTCTTAGCAGCACAAGTGTACGACACTTTTCTCCTGCAAACCGTTCCAGTGGAAGAACAGGAGTGACTGGAGATGCATCTTCTCCAACATAAAGCATCTGCAGTGTCTGAGATGCAGTCTGGAGGGGGGCAGTTATTTTGAGGTTTTGCCAAAATATCAGAGAAAAATATCTGTATTGCGAAATTGTGTGACATCTATATCTTCATGTTTAGGCCACCAACTCTTTCAAGTACCGAGTTCAATTAAGCCCCATCAGTCAAATGCTCATTGACAGTGCTGAGAAGGCTCCTTTTCAGAAGAACTTGCTCTATGTCTGGGAGTCCTGAAGATTTAATTAAAGATGACACCACAATAAATATTTGTCAAAAGAGTTAATTGCTTCATGTATGATAATATATGATGTTTCTGTCATCTGAAATACTACTTTGACATTTCCAACTAATTAGCTAAAATAGATTCCAGGAAAGGAGACAGCCTTGTAATGAAGCACCAACGCAATTAGGTACTTCCTGGGATGCCACCAAATTTTAAATTTTCAGCTGCCATAGATCATGTTTTACAACTACAGATATGCAGACACGGTAATAGGGCATTCCCAGTTACATACACACCCTCAATTTTCTCATACACCGACAATACAGAGATTTTCTCATAAGAACTGAGGCAATCCAGTTGTTAGGTACCAAGGGAAAAAAAACTCTGCCAACCTAGTGCTCAGCTGATGCATGAAAGGCTGTCTAGAGTGTCATCTGGACTCCTTCCTATAGACTGAGTGCTGTATTCCCAGTTCCCAACAAAGTCAACATGAAGAAAGTGCACGCAGCTCTTTTGAAGGTCTGCTCTTTCAAGATTAGTACTATTATCAGTATTATGGAGTGGCTGACTAATGCTCTACCATAGAATGCTACACAAAAAAGTACTTTTGTAGAGCTCACCTAAGAGATCTGAGGCTGAGACACAGAATAACATTCATGCAGATTAACTTAATCCTAGTGAAGCTACTCATGCTAGAAGCCAAGCTGGAAACTCTGAACAACCCTCTGCAAAACCCTTCACTTTGTAATACAGAAACCTCATGAGATCAGATTTCTTTGTGATGAAAGCAGAAAGACAGAGACCAAGCACTGCTAGAGATCAAGATTGGCACAAAGAAATGGTGCAGCAGGAGAAAGTGCTTTAGAAAGGGAGTTTGTCTGTCCTATCCATGATCTACTGGCAGTAACAGCTAGGAACAGAGACGCTTGTGAAAGAATCAGATCCCCTCACATGGTTAATTGCTTATAACTAAGTGATGGAGTAATGAACCTTGAGGGGGTCGATAGAGCAGGTATTTGATCATTAATGCACTGAAGCAACAAATGTGTGGTCCTGACCTATAACAGTCACAGAACGAATATGGCATGTGGAACAACATGCAGAGGGGTAAAATCCAGTGTGAGGGCTGAACTTCAGAGTTACACAAACTGATTAAAAACAGTGACAGAAAGGGGAGTTTATCATGGATTTAGCAATTTACAGACTAAAAAGTCTACACCACAATTTCTGGAGCCAGCACGTGGAGCCTACAGAGTGGCACACCAGGATGCTGAGCTGCCATGCTCAGCAGCAGTGGCATGATGGCCAGCAAGAGGACAATGCCCAACCCGCAACCATTGGCAAGATAACATCTGTGTCTGAATACTCCCCCACATTCTGCCAGGAGCACAACCATAACCCTCTGCCACGTAAACTGCTGTCTCAGATTAAAAATTACAGGCTCAAGATGAATTCCCAAAGCATATTTCTCCACTCACTTTCAACAGGGGCGATACAGGACAAGAGTCCTTGACACAAAGAAAATTGTGTTAAAGCAAAATTTTTTTAAAAAGACAGGAGCAGCAACATGTTTCTAACCAATCACACTAATTAATGCATAATCTAAATGATGGCATGATTTAAAGCTAAATATGAAACCTGTAGAGTTAGCACAGAACTTCATTGCATTTTACAGCAAAGTGTAACAGAGTTCTAAGAACTGACTGGAATCTGTTAACAGATCAATTCCTGTAAAAGCCATTCACACTTAACAAAAATATAAGCCATGTGTAACACACATTACTTTTACACCACTTTTTTATTTCTATGAGAAGTTAAAAGCCTACATTTCTGAGAGACCAGTGATTGTGGACATATCAGGCACGTAACTTGAAATATCCAAATCAAAACTGGTATTTCCGATTGCAGATGGTCAATATACCTTCCAAACCAAGATATCTAAGTTGGATAAATTGCCCTTCCCACATCAGACACATTTGAAAACTCAAACTGTAATTTCCATTTCTGTAAGTTTTATTCTCAGTTCTGTGTGAGCATAAAAGAAGGATGAGTGGAAGCCAATGAGAAGTCATTGACTCTTGTAAAGGAACAAGAAGTGAAGATATACAAGATAAAATCATCAGAAGGCTACTGCAGAAGACAATCCATATCATTTTCATTGTCTTCAACTACCCAATTAATATTAAACACTGGGGTAACATCCATTTTGCTGCATGGTGAGAAGCTGAAAAACCGCAAAAGTTCTTCCAAGTTTAGGATTCATTTCAAGGACTGCTTGCACCACCCAAAGTGACGGGGTTTTCCAGCACAGCCATATTCAGCTCTCCCTGAGACAGCTATATCTCTCAGGTGATGAGGAAGGCTCAGGTACAAGGAAATTTTTCAGGTCCAGGTCATTTACCCTGAGGCAAGAAAACTAAAGATAAGCAAATGGGACCCTCCCTCCTGGGCCTGGACACTCCAGTATTGCCATACCACAAAAAGAGAAAGGGCCTTCATTTTTTTCTTTTTTTTTTAACTTAATCCAGGAGTTTCTTCGTGCACCTCTCTCATCTCAACACATATTTTTCTCAGGTCTATGTGTGGAAAACAGAATTCTCTAGAGGAATGAGAGCAACTTTGTGTGACTTTTTCAAGCATGCAAGTCTGCACAGAGAGAGGAGTCCAGACTGCAGCTGAAAGGGAACTCTGCTTCTCCATCTACTGAATTTTCATAAATCATTTCTGATCAAATGCAGAAAGCACAACCTTGTCACTATAAAGTGTTACTAACTGCACTGAATATTTAAAATGTTATAGGGCTCCACATGCAGAGAGTAATGTTTGTTTTAATTTTCTAAGAAAAGTTTGCTGGACAAAAGCCATTGGAAAAAACAAAAACCCTCTGGAAAGAAGCTAAACCTCAAAGGAAGGATTTCCAAAACTGCTGTACAAGACCCCTTCCCTCTGCTCTCTCCAAAACCACATGATCCCCTGTCCCATCCCTGACTCCCAGCATACAGGCTCACTGTTGTGACTAGATGGCAGGAAACATCTGCCCAGGCTAAAGCAAGTCAGACTAGTCCAAAATTAAACTATAAAGAAGTTGGCCCTAGATGAAATTTCCAGACACACAGGACTCTGTCAGGCCATTACCATCCAAAGGACAATTACAATTCTAGCAAGTTCTTTACGCGTTTGAAGTGTAAAGCCAAAAACTAAGCCATAATGTTTCCAGTTTTCTGTGTATTTCCATTCTCTGGACATTGACCTTTGTCCAGAGAATGTCCAGGAATCCAAAAAAGCCAAGCTAGGTCATGCCACTTGGTCTCTCAAATGCATGCAAAATATGTATCTGGTGACAGGCAAGAAAAACACAGGACTATAAAAACCTATAGAAAAATAGATCAGTCCCAGGATAATACTGTCATAGCAAAAAAATCCCAGAAGGTTGGATGGAGCTGCAAATGAGGATCAAGAACAGAATCACTACAGAGTGAATAAAGAAAATTACAAGAGCTTCTCTGAGTCTGACACACATCTGTTTATCAGAATCAGAACTCAATACAATTTATTTCACTTCAAAAAATTGTTCCCATAATGAAAGCACTCAACAGGGCAGTGCAGGTGAAGCTCTAACTGCTCTGGTACAGCCTGAGCTTGTACTGGTGATTTTTTTCTCCCTTTTCTAAGTTTTTTTCCCCCTTTCTGACTAGCAGACAAACAGAGAATTTTGAGAATTTGCTTTTACTTACTATTCCCCCTTTCTGACTAGAACATCACAGTCAATTAAACTGTTAAAACTGCTTGATGTAATGATTTTGCAATATATTAAACCTACTGTTTATATATGATAAAACAATAATTTTCTGCCTAAATGATTCATGCAAAGACTCTTATGACCTACTACCACTGACTGGAACAAACGTGACGTAAATCTCGAGCTGGATAATGCTCCCATAATGCTCCCACTATAAACCCTTCTTTCCCATAAGCGTGGATAAGTCCTGCATGCGTCTCCTGTGAGAAATGTCTCCTCCTGACTGACGAGCATTACATAAAGTTAACAGGGCAGCATATGCCAGGCTGAAGTGAAACGTGTTCTGGATAAACTTTTTACTGCCACTTGACATTGTTTCTGGCAGGGCTCATTATAAAATAAGTAGGGCATTTTATAACTACAATACCCTACTGTAGTCATTTATAACCTGCAGCTGCGATGTGGTAACAAGGATGCCTAAACCTGTAGTTTCAGACTTTTATATGCATCTCGTGTTCAATGTAAATCAAATGCAGAGCGTAATATCCCTTCTCTCAAAAAAGGTTTTTCAGCTACATGAGTTGCTAATGCCTGGCTTATCATCAGTCTCTGAAGATGAGGCAGAAGGAGAAAAATTATAGAGAAGTAGAATTAAATAGAAATAGGAGGCCCATCTGCTGTCACAGACTTGAAAGTAATATAAGCAATCCAAAGACAACCTCAGAGCACTTGCTTTTTGAAATAATACCTGAATTACTAAAGCAGGTTTAAGGTTTGGATCTTTACCACCAAAAATCATTAGCAGTCTGTGCTTCACGCAGAAAGGAACTCATCCTTTTGGGCAGGGCACACCCCCAGTTACATCCAGCCCTGGTGTCCTTGGCAGTACAAGGGTGGAGAATCAGCAGCTTCTCCCTTCTGACCAAGGGCTTTTGTTCTCAATCTTACCCAGATCTCTTCTAAACCATGCTCCCTGGTCCTTGAGAAATTTATTAAGGTTTTGGGCAGGCCTCAACCTACAAAATGAAACATCATTCATTTCTTCCCTCAGATTGAGAAAGTGATCAATCCCTGCAGCAAGGGTTCTCCTAGTGCAAAGATGTCAGGCACTGACAGATCAGTTCCTTCAAATTTCAGCTATTTAGGACACTCATACCAAAAGACACAGCAAGCAATGCTGTTTTTTCTTTCGTCCTTCACAGCTATCTGACCACCAGCCACATGAACAACATCCTCCTATCTGCACAGGTAAACCCACCATCTGAAAAGTCGGGAGGTCATGAAATGAGCTACCAACAAGGGCATAGATCCTGCTGCACATTAACACTCTCAAATCCATACTTTTCATGTGCAGTGGATTTAAAACAGCCAGGCTAGAGGAACTGTTTCTTCTAATGCCCCTAGGAAAGCATCAGAAAGTGTTGTCCAGAGCCCTCCCTGCTGACATGTATTACAATAGTTACAGCCTCCAAAGCCAAAAAATATAGCTGTGTACTGCTCTGGGTATTTATTCAAAGGGACAAACATACAATTGAATCCCTGCTTTTTGTCAAAGGTTGATATGAGCAAGCAAAGGAATTCATCAACAGGCTCATAATAATGCAAATTTCTGTCATTTTAGGATTGAATTTCCTACAAGAAGACAAATAGTTTTCCATTAGGACTGACTTCCACAGGCCAGACGTGTTTCTAACAGCCTCTAAACACAGGACACATACAAAGCTTTGAATTGGGAGAACTTGTGTCGCCTTCCTGACTCCACAACAGAATTTCTCAATGATTTGGGCAACTCAACCAAAATCGCACTGTATCTTGATTACTCTCTATTCAGCAAAAGAAATTACCATGCTCCAAATTTCATTATAATCACTGTATTGTTATCATGATTGACATACAATGTCATCAAATAAAGCAAAGGTGGACAGAGACTGTCATACTTAATTTCTATCTCAATCACACTTGAACTGCTTACACATTAGATGCGGCTGCTTTAAAAAGAACGTCCCTTGGGATCAATTTGCCTGACAGCTACCACATGGAAGGCACCCATTGACTAGCAGCTCACTTGAAGAGATACAAGCCCTCATTATCTGAGGGGGAAACTGGCTCTTTAGTATATCCATATTTAGAGACCAAGATTCAATTACAGGCAAGCTTGTGAAGCAGCATTAAGTTTGCAAAGGCAAGGACAGCTGTGATCATTGGGATCACTGTTGAAGGACAGCGAGGTCCCAAATTAGGGATGGAGCTGTGCAGATGGTACTCTTTTCTTGTGGGTGTTCCTGCTGACCTGCTGTTTGCTCCCAGTGTGGGGGCCCGTGTAACTCAGACATGAGTCACCATGGCTAGAGTGAAATCTGAAAGCCTGCAGATGTCCCAAAGCTCTTTCAAGTAGCCAAAGGCCAATAATAAGGAATTCCAGAAGAAATTCACAAGTGTGAGTGGGCAAAGAAGTGTCAGGTGAGATGTGACATAGATAAAATCACATATAAGGAGAAAAACAACCTAAATGACTCCTCAACAATGCTGAATTCAAAACTTGCCGCTTCAGCTTGGAAGATCTGAGTCATTGACAGCTCCTCTCAATCAAGATGTAGCAACAGCAAAATAAATAAATAAATAAACAGCAAGCAAATTTTGGATATCACAAGGCAGGGCACAAAGAACAAGAGTGTCCACAGAATGAGTGCCACATATTGAGTCCTAGTACTGCATCTCAAGACAGGGTAGTGGAGTAAGGGAAGTGACAGACAAGGAAGTAGATGGTCAAAAAGATAAAGCAGCTGCCCCAGGAGGACAGATGAAAGAGGCTGGGACTCTTGCCTGGAGAAGGGAAGACTGAGGACAGCCTGACTGAGGTTTACAAAGTCATGGAGGTGCTGAATTAATTGAATGAAAGTGAATAATTCCTTGCACTGGGGTAGTGAACTCACGGAACCTGCTGACACATAGAAGGCTGTAGAGTTAGAGAGTGTTTCAGGGTCAGAGAGGGTTTGGATAAATTCCTGAACAGCTGGTCCATAAACAGCTCCTAAAGGGAACAGACAGGTATGTGTCCCTGTGAATTCTCCAAATGTGCTGGGGAATATGAGCAGACTGCAGAAAGCAGCCAGGCTCCACAGCTCTCCCTAAATACCATTTCCAGCTTCCCTGCTGGAGACAGCCCTGGGCTAGACAGGCTGCAGCTGAGACTCAGCAGGATATTACTAATATTCTTATCATTCCCATACAATCTTTTCACAAGAATCTCAGCTTAACCAGCAACACGAGGTTGCGCTATTCTCTTATTCCCCACGAGTACTTCAGAGTCATCAGAAGAGGCTGACAAGACACAAGGGGAGGCCCACACAGCTACCTTGAACAAACAAATTCAACTCAGACCCTTCCCAAGCCAGGCATCACAAGAGCCACTCTCTCCTCCTTCATCCTTCCACTGCCATCTGCCCCCTAAAACAGCCAACTGCCTTGCACAACTTCATCACCTTCTTTTTTGAGAAGCAGAACAGGGCCTGTTCTGAATGGCAGATCCATTATCTTTGCCCAACAGCACCAAAAACATGGCAATGGACACATGCCTAGAGCACCTTTCCAATGCTTCCTTCAGATACAGTATCAGAGAAGAACAAACTCATCCAGGTTTGAAATAGTAACAGCCATGCAAATCCAGAGGAATTAACTCAGTTGTCTCTTCTCCAAGCCTAAACAGACCCAGCTGCCTCAGTCTTTTCTTGTAAGAGAGATGCTCCAGTCCCCTCATCATCTTCATTAGCCCCTCCACAGGACCCTCTCCAGGACCTCTATGTCCTTCTTGAACAGAGGAGGCCAGAACTGAACACAGCACACCAGATGTGGTCTCAACCAGGGCTGAGCAGAGGTGCAGGATCAACCCCCTCAACCTGCTGGCAATGCTCTTCCTAAGGCAGCCCAGAACACCATTGACCTTCTTGTTCACAAGGGCAGTGCTGGCTCATGGTTAACTCATCAGGACCCCCAGAGCTGCTTTCCAGCAGGTCAGCCCCCAGTCTGTACTGGTACATGGGGTTAGTCCTCACCACCTGCAGGACCCCACACTTGCCTTGGTTGAGGGTCATTATGTTCCTCTCCACCCACATCTCCAGCCTGTCCAGGTGCTGCTAAATGGCAGCACAGCTCTTTGGGGTATTTGCCAGTCCTGCTCAGCAAAATTCCAGAGGCTGCTCTCTGTCCCTTCATCCAGGACACTGTAATAAGATGAACTGGACTGGAACCAGCCCTGAGCCCTGAGGAACACCACCAGCTACAGGGCTCCAAGCAGATTCTGCGTCACTGGTCCCAACCAAGGTCCAGCACAGCACCTCTCCTCATTGGCTCTTCTGTCATTTGGAGAAGAAAATGATCATCAACACATTCCAGGAACCTCCTAGATTGCTTATGCCCTGCTGTGTTGTACCTCCAACAGGTATCAGGGTGGGTGAAGTCCCTCATGAGGACCAGGACTTCTGAACACGAGGTTGCTCCTATCTGTCTTTGGAGGACCTCATCCACCCAGTCTTCCTGTCTGGGCAGCCCACTCACTGTAATGTCACTGGGAAATTACCTCATCGTAGTTTTAAAGTTCTATTTATAAGTCTAATAATCCCACCATTGATTACAGTGACTATATTCAAATTATAAATCCATTAGCTGCTCAACAATGAAATAAAATCAATAATGCACGTAAATGGGAAAAAAGGAATTTAAATGCATACATTAATGTCACTTGAAGTAGCGCTATTTTATGCACCATCTCTAACAAAACTGTGTCACATCATTAGCAATAATGTGAAAAATCTTTTTCAATTAACAGAGCTGATTTGATGCTATGTTCACTAAAGTGGCAATCCATTCCATTAAACACACACATATGAAATGCTTGAAATATCTATGAACTCTATCCATACATCATAAATTCTTTCCTAAGTGCTAAAACACAAAAATAGATACATCACTTTCTATTGATGCTTTTTAAACCTTCTCTCAGAAGCTACCAGGCAGGGCACTTCAGTGATTCTAGTTGCAAGCAACAAAGAGCACCAATTTTGGCCCCGTGCTCAGCCACCCATGCCACAAAACAACGGGAGATGCTTTCAGCAATGCTCATCCTGTGCACAGGTCGACCATATGAAGGCCCACAACTTCAACATGCCATCATTCCAGTAAACAGCCTACTGAGAAAATGTCAAATTCAAAGCACTTTCAAAAAAAACAAAGTTCAAATCCTATTTTGCACAAGCAGGACAAGTGGGCACTCCTACCTCCATCCAGCTGTGCAAACCAGTTCCCTCCATGTGCTATGCAGACACCACAGCAAAAGACCTTCCCCTCCACCAGCCTGCACCTGACCAAGGTCCAAGCTCAGTCTGAATTTATCTGCTTTCTCTGCTGCATTAACTTCTGAATCCAAAGAGTATCACTCATCTGCAGCCACCTTAATCTATGCAACCCATGCAACAATAGCCTTGTAAAAGCTGTGCTTTCCCAAATCTTAGACGATACCACTTCTGAGCTTCAGCCAAAAAGTGTGAATCTTTCTTGTATGTGGCTTCTAGAGCTGGGGTGGCGTGGGGTGCATTGATAAACAATCAGTTCACCAGAGGATTTATACTGGAGGAAATTCCCAGTATAAATGGACCAGCAGGAAGTAAAAGCTGAAGGGAGCAAAGTGAACAGAAAAGGACGAAGAAATAAATTGAAAGGCAAAAGAAGAAGAAAACTTAAGTACTTGGAGTATTTAGCATAGTTTATGATACACTTGCCAGATGAGAGAAAGAACTGTGGGACAAAGGTAAATCCAGTGGATTATCATTCCCACATAATCTCTGAAGTCTGCTTGTCTTAAATCTACCTCTGATGAGTTACAGGGGAAGTCTGGGCAAACATTCCTTATTGCCTGTTTACTTCAATTGTCAACAAAGGCAAGTATGGACTTGTTTCCTCATGAGAGCTGTAATAGCAACTGCTTAGCCTGGAGGGGTGAAAGATCAAAAGAACTGGTTCCAGGTGGTAATTTGAGCCACAAGAGGGTCTGAGTCCTCAAATAGTTACCCTGTCCCACAACTGTAAAACCAATACTATGGCAGAAGTGTCAAACACACAACAAAAAGAAATGCAATCCACGCTCTCACCTAGGAAAATGTTCATTTCCATCTTGTAGCCAATAACCTTACTGTTGACTCTTAATGCTTTTCCTCTATCACTCTGATACCTGGAAATACATTTAAAAGTAACCTCATTTTCACCTTCAACACCCTACACTGGGGACAATCTAGAGTAAGAGAGCACAAAGGTCCCAGCAACTACACAAAACAGAGGGCTGTGTTTTCAGCTGCACGTTTAAGGCTGAATTTCCATCTGAAACCCACCCTTTCTAAGCCAGTCTGCTCCCTGGCTGCTGGGGCAGGGTCTCACTGACAGCAGCAGCCTTGTCCTCCCACATCACACCCCTCCCTCTGCATCTGCCAAGGCAGCAAAGCCCAAAGCAAGACATGACTGCCCAGCTGAGATGCAGCAGCCACAGGAAAGGTCTTTTCCATGGAAACATAAATAAGGTTAGTATGAGAAAGCATTTAGTAACTTGGACCTAAAGGTTTCCTTCTGCTGTTGAGACTTGTTATGGAGAGTGACCAACACTAACTTTTAAGATTAGTATTTTTTTGTCACCCCATTTCCTTTATGTACTTCCTCTACAAGAGCAGTGACACCAACACCACTGGAGCTAAAGGGAGAACAGAAAAGCCTCTGTGCAGTCCTGGTCTCACCATCTGTCTGACACTGACTTCTGGAGAATCAAGATGTTATGCATGGAGTCTGAGAAATGTCCCAAAGCTCAAAGATATCCATATGTCTCACAGACAAGATTTATGGTCAATGCACTGTATTTTAATTGTTTCATTACAAAATATATTTCCCACATTGTATTAATAAAAGGTCACTGAGAAAGCTATCAAGAAGGGTTTTAAAAATTAATTTAAAAATCCATTTGGTATGACATTTATCAAAGTAAAAAAGTAAAGGCTGGAAAGTAAATCTTGTCATTGTTCTGTTTTCCAGTCAGCTCTTTATTGCATCTTTTAAACAGAATGTAAGTCACCCTTGCTATAAACAAACAAAGAGGCTTTAAGGAAAGTCAACAGAGGCTGAACTACTCTCAGATGAATCCATCTGGTTTAGATTAGGATAAGCAGAAGACTTACTCAAACTACAGGAACACCTGAATTGTGACTAAAATAACTCATAGGTCTTTCACATAAGACAAATAAACGTAAGTTCTTTAACTTTGGAGTCTATGCACCCATTTACATGTGCTGTGCTGTGGGTGATCTCTCCCTCTCTGAACCTCATAGACCCAAGCAATGTACTTATACCCAAATTTAAATTTGTGAATACTCTCAGGGACATACATAGAGCTTTTGATAATTTTACAATTTTACATACATAGGCTTTAAAAGTTTTACCTAACTCATTTTGGATTTTCCAATGCTCCAACTTTTTCAATTTCCTAATGGTGCATTTTTAAATATGTTTTTAAAACTTACAATCTGGTAAATATTCAAGGAGTCACCATAGTTTGCTTTCTAACCAACACCAATTGTATATATTCAAGTAAGAAATACAGTGTGACCAGGATTTCATTTTTTGTAAGATGAAAGAAGATGCAATTTGCAAATAAGCTCTATTTCACTGTGATGTCTTTATAGCACATGGCATGGCTACTTTAGCACTTTTATGCAGTACATAACACTGCATAATAATAACACAGTCAATTTAAAACATACAGAAAGCCCTTTTTTTTTTTATAGAATACACAATAAATGCAGATATTTCTAAGAGACATACAAGATATTTTCAGTGGTTTTAATGTTCTACCTCTACCAGATTCCAAAACATCTGGGAAGCCCAAATTCCCCTCAGTCTTCTGTTTTTGCATTAAACTGGGGGGCAGTGCTGAGCACTGCTAATGTGGGTTTTTTTTCCATCTGAGTAGTAACCTTATATTCACTTGTCAGGTCTAGAACTAAAAACATCAATATAAAACTATTTATTAATTAAAGTTGTCAGGCGTCCACCACAAATCAGCTGCCTTACCCAGAGTTAGACTAGCTCCCTCCCCTCCACTGCATTCACTGTCTGCTCAGACAACTTATCACTGCTACTGATGATTATTTTTTGTAATTTTTCACAACAGGCCACTTGGGTAAAGCAGCTGATTACATCTTCACCTTTTGCACCTTGGTTGCAATCCTAGCCTTCCCCTTCCTGAACCTTCCTCCAGATCCTTAATTACTGTTCCTCTTCACGGCTCCCAAAGCCCATGGTTATTATTTTGGCTTGAGCAGCACCCACACTGTGCTTCAAACACACGTTCCTGTTCAAAAAATTTATAATCTATATAATGGATTTTTCACACTTGAACTCCAAACACATATTAAAAATTTACGATGTCCTGCACTTCTGACCCCCAATGATCAGCCCAGAAGTGTTTTCACAACCATAAGTGACATTACAAGGTAATACATGTGAGTTTGGGGAGGGAGATGAGAGGAGCAGAAATCACATAATTTTTTTTTTCTCTCCACAGACAATTCCACTACCGCCACTATTAGAACTAACCATCAATAAAAAATACAGATCCTGGAGAAATGTGTGCAGCTACAAGGTCTCCTGAGATTTGATAGATGTATGCTGGGGTGTATTTTCACACCCAGAAGGCACTGGGGACACAGCAACCTGCATCCAAAAAAGGATTTGCTCCACAAGACCCACCTGGGGTCTGCCAGCACCAGCTGAAAGCCACAGGCACCTCCAGTGGACAAGGCAGGCCAAGAGAGACATCCAAGATGAGAGGGACAAAGCATCTCTTGGAAGTGCCTGTTGGTCTTCCACAGCCACAAGGAAGCCTCAGTAATTATCTTATCATAAACACCTGGGGTGTGATCTATTAAAAATGCTTGAGATGAACCCCAGTCTCTCCCTTTGTCTTCCCCATTTTATAAAATTAATCATGCCCACTTCATACGCAGCAGTGAGCTAAATCACTGGGAGGGCAGGCATAGGGTAGGAGCCACCCACCAGGGAGTTCAGCCCCTGGTGAGGAAAAAAGGCGTAAGTACAGATTCCCAGTGAAACAGGAGTATTCACAGGGTGGTCAAAATAACTGGTATCACAACCAAGAGTGTAAACTCCCTGGAAAAAGAGACATCTTCATCTTCTGCATTTGTGTAGTATGTTGCCTAAATGGGGCTGAAGACTTCAAGATCCAGTCATGCATAATAAATAGTACATTCAGTGCTGTTTTTTCTACTGCAGTAGTTCTTGCTCCAGAATTCCTCTAGCCAGAACAGCTTTGCTCCACAAGACAGGAAATATTAGTAGACAGACATCACTAAAAGTGTGAATAGCCACAGCTGTCTTCTGGGTTAATCTGAAACCTAAACCCTGTCTCTAACTTCAGGAAAGAAAAGACAAAATTATCTCTCTAACTAGTGGGGGG